>CM060176.1:64364564-64964564 GCA_030549775.1 Tamarix chinensis | reverse complement strand
GTATATTGATGGTTCTTTATAAAACAAGAAGTGGCAGAATATGTTGCCCGATGTTTGACCTATGAGAAGATTAAGACAAAGCATAAGTGATTGGCAGGGTTAGTGTAACCACTAGAAGTTCTAGAGTGGAAGTGGGATAAAATGTCTATGGACTTTGTGGTTGGTCTATCTAGGACCCTTAGTGGATTTGATTCTATATGGGTTATTATGGATCATCTAAGTAATTCAGTAGTGTTCATAGCAATGAAGACGACATAAAATATGGAGTAGTTAGCCAATGCTTTTAGAAAACACATTGTGAGACTACATGGAGTCCCTAAAGATATCATGTCATATCAAGACTCTAGGTTCTTATTGCATTTTTAGAAAAATTTGCAAGCCACTTTTGAGACTCAACTAAAGATGAGTACTACTTTTCACCTAGCTATAGATGGTCAGATAGAGATGACCATTTGTACTTTAGAAGATATGCTTTGGGCATGTGTGTTGGATTTTTTGGGTAGTTGGGAAGATCATAAGGACTTAATCGAATTCTCTTATAATAATATTTACAATGCTAGTATCAAGATGACACCTTTTGAGGACTTGTATGAGAGAAAATGTCATAGTTATTTGTGATGGAATGATATAAGTGAGACTTCTATGTTGGGAACCTAGATGATCAAGGAAGTAATGAAGCACATCTGACTGATTTAGAACCAAGTGAGAGCAGCTAAGGATCAGTAGAAGAGCAACGTAGATCTAAGAGGATGAACTAATGGTTTTTAGGTGGGTGATAAAGTCCTTTTGAGGGTATCTCCCACCAAGGGAGTCATGATATTCTGTAGAAAGGGTAAGCTCTGTCCAAGGTACATTGGACTATACGAGATAATGGAGTATGTTGGCATGGTCTCTTATCGTTTAGCCCTACTGATGGAATTATCACATGTACACAATATCTTTCATATACCTCAGTTGAGGATGTGTATAATGGATCCTTTGCATGTTATTTTATCATTTTTACTAGATCTAGATGAATCATTAACATATGAGGAGTGATAGGTGATCATTCTAGATAGGAAGATGAAAGAGAAACATATTATGATTATTTTGCTAGTAAAGGTTCTTTGGTTATGACATGGTACCAAGGACACTACTTGGGAGACTGAGGAGGAAATTCAAGCCAATTACCTACAGCTATTATATTAGTTTGTAACTTGCTATATGTTAAATGATGTGATTGGTGTGTTAATAGGCTTCAGGGACACAATCTTGAAGGGAGTAGTGTCGTAATACCCCCACCTTTTTATAAATGTGTGAATGAGAAATTATGTCATTTGTTGGTCTTTGATTTTTATTTGTAAATATGACTGGGTTTGAGGTAAAGTTGGATTTCAAATGATGTTAGAAAACTAAATTAAGTAAATTTTCAGATGAGTTGATCGTTTGGTTCCATGAATCAATCGACTGGTTTTTCATTTCAACTAAATGGTTTTTTTTTACCAAACTGATGGACTAGTTAAGGAATTGATCTACTAGTCTATAGAGTAGTCGACTGGTAAGCTATGAGCACATTTTTAAAATTTAATTTTTTGGAAAATTTATTATACTAAAATAGAACCTTGATAACCCATTCCAAATTATTCCTCAAAGATTCTTAACCTTTCTCATGATGCATTTGACCTAAAGTACGACCTCAAATAAACCTAAGGAGTCGATTATGACAATTGGGGGGGGATAGCCTCAACGTTGTTTTCTTTACCTCTTTCCTCTACACACTTATGCGATCATTGCTTTGATATCAAACTCGATCATGCTTTGCTGAGAGGTTCCTTCCATGCTAACCTTCCATTTCCTCTCTTATGTTTTGCATTTCTAGACCAATCGACTAGCACATATCCAAAATCTCCATTTGAGCTCTAGAAGATTGGTGAGCATATATTAGATGAAATATATCTGTTCAACTCAAATACTAATAGTAATAATTAGGGTTCAACTAAAAGTTAAGTGGTTTAGTAGAATCTTCCTCTAGTTTTTTCATTAGGTGTGGTATGTTTTCCCCCTTCTATTTTAAGTTTGGATTTTAAAAGTTACTTATTGATTTATGAGTTAAACTTGTTGTTTTTAAGGTTTTAAAAGTTGTGGATTTCCACGAGTTGAATTTTCTTATTTGAGGAAAATTTTGCATGTAGCAAGTAAGTCATTCCTACTTCTAATATGTGTTATGATAAAGATTGCATGTTATAGAACCCTTAAAGATTGACATTATATGTTGGTATGAGTGTAAAGCTTTTCATAATTGGTATTGAATGGTTAGAGGGTGCATCTAGAGTGACAACCATGAATTTTCAGCGGAAAGATTAGGCTGTGATGATTAATGGTGAAATATGCAACTATTATAAGATAAAAGTGTGTTATGTGACGTTGGAAAATGATCTAATTTGGCATGATAAAGAATTGTCAACACGATCTACATGAAATTCATATTTGATGTTGTTAGAGGGAAAACCAATTTCTTGATTAAGCATAACCAAATAGAATTGTTCCTATAACAGTTAAGTGGTCAACCCAAGCGATTAACTGGTAGGATTACAAGGGCCTTTATCTCCCTGTCTACTTAAACCCATCAACTAGTTGGCAGAATCAATCAACCCATCTATAAATAATTAACTATTTTGTTGAAATCGATTGACCAATTTGAGGAAAGACTGGTTTGGTCAATCTAAGCTGATCGACTAGTCAACCCAAACCAATCAACTACTCAGTACAGCCAATCAAGATATTAGGTTAGACTAATCGATTGGTTCACCAATTTTGTGTGATTTTGTTTTTCTTCACTTAGATATGCTTTGAGATTGTGCATCAGACACTTATATAAATAGTTAATGGATATAATACATATGTTACAATATATCAACAACCTTATGAGTGGATTAAATGGATCATGATTCATAACATATTCAATGGGTGTTGTAAAGGCCTTAATGGGTAATCTACAAATAAAATGTGATGGTTTTGAAAAATATGATAAAATGAAAACCATGTTTAGATGGACTATTATAATGGATATGGTTAGTATTGAACAAGCATGAAAGGAAATCCCACACATGGTTGAGGTTAGGAAGAATTAATATCGAAGAAATATGCGAATGTATTGCTTACTTATTTTTTAGGCCTCATAGGATCATGTAACCTCGATAATAATATAATAATCATGTAAATCGAAAGATAATTGAGCTATGTATAGATCTAAGTTACCTAATCCTTAGTTAGCAACCAGAGATTAGTCTGTCTTTGAGAATTTATTAGTGCCTTTAAGTAGAATCCTAGTAAATCCCGGTGCCCTACCTACTTTAGACATTAGTGATGTACTAGGAGATATCAATAATAAAAGGTTTGGTTACTGATGTGGTTGGCTTTAGCCTAGGCTTATGTCCATTTTGGTTGGCTTTTATTTAGACATATCTCCATTGTGATTATTTTCTTTGGCCTTGAACTTATGTCCTTTGGTTTGGATAGGATTCTATGGTATATGAGATCATGGGGTGATGCACAATCTATCGCTTGATGATGATAATAATGATAAAAAGTTGGAATGAATACTTGGATAGAAAATTGATGAATACTTGGATAATGATTTGAATGAGTAATCGGATAATGATCAAAATGAATGATTGGATGATAACCTAGATAAGGATGTGTGGATGAGAATAAAGTAGGGGTGTTGTAGAATTAGAAGATAAAAGAAAACAAATAAAAAATAGAAATAATGACTGTAAGGAAATAACCTAATTGATTGAGCAAGTTGGAAAGTAAATCCTAATGTTCACTTGGATAACCTACTAAGTACGTGTGTGTGACTATCTATGATAATGTACTATGTAGATAAGCTTGATGCATCTTGAATTCTATGAGTTGTGCATGATAGTAAATCCTAATGCATTACCTAATGATGATAGGATAGGTATACTCAATTATATGATATTAACATGACACATGTTAAGTATAATTTCCATGACATGATAGAATCTTGTGTGCTTGTGACTTCCGTTGAGGAAGCAACTTGGCTTACTCAATATGCAGCGTACTGATGTGCCCATTTTCTTAGTCACCTACTCATTTCCATAAACAAAAGGTCATGTGCATGTTTTTAGGTATGGCCAGTAGAGAGCCTACCTCGTCTTATGTTTGGGGCTTGAGAGCGTGAACATTTGGAGGTTTTTGTGTTGTCTGTGACTGAAAATATTTAGGGGTAATGCCCTAACATATTTTCCACTATAATAGCTTTGTATTTTTATTTAATCATTCTTCTTGTATTTGACTATGTCGGAGACCATCAAGGTCCTATTTTATAAACTCTTTCTTTAAATATTTATATAACTTGATCTTGTGCACTTTACTTTAATTTCATTTGTTGGATTTTTAGCCTTATATCTAATATGGGATAGGCTACTAAAGTCTAACATGGGTGATGTATAGTGGTAGCACCTAATTTTCGTTGGTGTGCTTAGTATTTTCCACTTGCGCACTATTTTAAAACAAAATTTATCGGTAATAAAAATGGGGGTGTTATAGATTCCCCCTTTAAATGTTTATATGAATATCACTCTAATATGTATTAAACTCTTTTTGTGGCTCAAGATGTATGATACAGCCCCAATTTGATTTTTGATGAAAAAAAAATCCTCAATGGCTATTAGTCTTCATGTATTATAAAACTCTAAACTTTACTACCAAAAGTTTTTTTTGAGCAAAAGTATAATAATAATAATAATAATAATAATAATATAGTTTGATATTATTATTGTACTCGACATAAGTTTATCTTACCATCCCATCTTGACACCAAATATAAGATAAATATACTTAGAACTTGAAACAAGATAAATAGAGAACAAGAAAACTTTTTATAAAATTTAAATAAGCGTTTGGTGATTAACTTTGAGCGGAATATAACAAAATAGAACTAAAAGGGATCCATTAAAACTAAAAGTCTAAGAAGGTATCCGAATAAAAACTAATAATCGAACAACATCTACTCTACATCCAACCCTAAGATACCAGAAGATTCACTCCTCCAATGGAAAATAATCAAAAGCATAGAAATTATCTAAGTGGTCTCAATGACCTATACGATAAAGCTGATGATCAATAAGCTACATATTGAGTAAGTGAATAATATAATGATAACAAGATTATATAGAATGAATAAGATAACAAGAAAAGTAATCATATTCATTGATTAAACATGATAAGATCTAAAAGATGATCTAAATCTAAAATTCTATTATTAGGTATAATCATAGTCAATTTTCTTAATTACATTGAGTTATAGAACCCTCATTGTTCTTAATCTAGTGGAATTTACTAAAGCACCTCCCAGAAAAAAAATTACTCTTAATCCACTATTATTGTTTAATGGAATATAATTAACGCCTTCCAAGAAAATAATCTCTTAATTATTATTCTTAAACCAATGGAACAGTCTAAAGTACCTTTTAGGAAGAAAAAAAATGCTCCCGAGCCACTATTATTGTCCGGTGGAATGGACTTAACACCTTAATCCTAACTCACACGTTCTTCTCTTTAAGTGATTAATTCCATATTAAAATGTTATTAGATCAACATCATCATGCAAAAATAAAAATAAAAATGAAAGTTACATAAAGGAGTTAACATAAACATACAAGCCACATACATTACAATCAGATGATAAATGGAACATTTCCTAAGCAATAAAGACTATAATTCCCTTACAATACCTTAATTTCACAAGTTAAACATAACTTATTCAATAAGACTCATCTTATCACCAAATTTAGTACCCCAACATAAAATAAGATTATAAACAATATATCCTAATATTAACGTCTAACTCCAAAGTCTTACATATATTGTAATGAGCATGGCCCTATAGTTACTATTTCTAATTAAGATATTTTCTTATTTTATTAGACTTATGCTACTCATAATTAACCTAAATATTTCATGTAAGATACTTAGAATATTTTAAATCCACGGCCACTTAAGAAATAAAAAAAATCCTATATTTAACCTATATTGACTAAAATGACTTTATCTTACCAAAAACCTCAAAGTCTCATTAGATAACTTGTATCCTACTCAATCACCATTTGATCATATTACTCATGAAATAAATTATTAAAAACTAAATAAATATCATACCATAAATATTTCTAACATGATCATAAAATGTCCAAAATACCCTTATAATAATTGAACTACCCAAAATTTCACAAAAGTCTGATATCATTATTTTATAGCATTTAATATATCACCAACGAAATTGACCATATTCATTACCCACTGTTCATACTTCATCGAAACCATAGTTCATACTAATAGATGTAGGGCTGCAAAAATAAGACTTTTCACAACAATATCATATAAGTGCATGCTTTTCATATGATACTCACTCTCCTTAACTCAATACCACATTATCATACAATAAAAGTATACACATGGCATTATCAATTTAATAATCCAAACATGATATTACAACCAAATTACATATAGCATTCAAAAACAAAACAAACTACAACATGTGTCCTTACCTAACCGACATAGGTCTCTAAGCACAAATAACACTAAGATACCTTCTCCAAGACTGCCAAAAAATCATCTAAAAAATAAGAATAATAAATGGTTAGAATGTAAGAAAAAAACCAAGGAAAAGCTCAGGTAAAGAAGGATGGAAAGGGGTAAAATCAAAGCAAACAAAGCTATAGGAAAATGCAGCACAAGGTTAAGCTAGCATCTTGAACTGATGGTGAAAGTATTGGGTGACCAACATAGGAGATTGATGAAACCAAGGGGGGATTGTGTGGGGCATTAACGTAGTTGAAAGGGGTGTTGCAGGCGTGGGAGGTTGATGTAGGTAAGGTATAGGTGACATGAGTTGGGGTTTGCTGGAGAAGAAAGTTATTAAAGTAGGAAAGTCGCAAGAATATGTGGCACAACAAAGGAAAGGTTATATGAGGTTGGATGAGCTATGAAGAGCTTCTCTATAAGAAAATGGAGGAGTACGACTAAATAAAAAACAAAAAAGTTGAGAAAAGAGAGAGGGAGTTAGGGGAGAAGTTTTATCAGGTAATAAATGAGTTGAGGAGAGAGAATGGAGGATCATATCTATATATATATATATATATATAGTTGAGCTAGGGATGTATGAATGGTAAGAACTACAGAAGTTGAGGCACAAAGGGTATGGGGTAAGTATGAATAGGAGGAACATTTGGAAAAAATTTATGTGACACGTCGGTTGAGATGAAGGATGTAATAATAATGATAATGACTTTAGAATGATAATGGGTTTAGGATAGGTAGGGTGGAGGGTGGAAACTATATCGAAGGAAAAAAAGGAGATAGAAAGGGGAAAAAAGGGAAAGAGAAAAGGAAGTTTGGTATTCTAGTTAGAGTTAGGTTTAAAATTAAGATTAAGGAATTAGGATAAGATTAAGATATTAATTTTCTAGAATTAGGATTAGACTAAAATATTAATTAATCAAAATTAGGGTTAGGTTAAATTAGGGGTATTACATGTATATTCTTCCATTGGCAGATGGAGGAGTCCTACAACTTATTTATGTAGTGCCCTTTATCCAATTGATGTGTAATCAAAGTGGAGAGAAGAGTTGGATTGGTTGCTATTGTTTGGTTGTATCAATTATGAGATTATGAAGCAGGAAGACTTAGTTTAATGTTGATTAAACTATCACAAATGATGCAACGTGGCTGGACTTCTTCGAAGGTTGAAGATGACTTCAACATTCAAATGAAGGAGGAAAATGGAGGAATGAATGCCCCGGGCTTTCCTTGATTAAAGGAGTCTCCAAAGAGAGGGTAAAACATAGCTTGGCTGGTTAGTTTCTTATTCAAAAATTTCGTCTATTCTTCTTCTCATTTAGGCATGTACAAGGGTATATATAAGGGGAAGTAGACGTCACCTTTAAGCTTAACTAGCCAGTTCCCTACCTTTATTCAAGCTAAATTATCCTACTTGAATTAAACCCATATAATACCTAATCATAATCACAATATCGTTGTCTAAATATTATTAATGACTAACATTACAAAGCCATACAATTAACTATGACGCATACATAAAATTATATCAAACCCTAGCTTACATAAAAAACACTTAGGGTTTACAACAAGTTAATACAACTAACGATAATCATCACCATATCTTCTTGTTGTAAAGTATAATCCCATGTATGCCATACTCTTGCATGCTTTGAATTCTTGTACACTTTAAAGTGTATTAACATCTTCTCCTTACAAATATGTAACCAAGAACAACTTGAATTGTTTTCAACACCAAGCATATACAAATTATCAAGAATATTTAATATGATAGGCTCCAATATTAAGAAAGCTAATTCTTCCTTACCTTGAGAATCAATATGAATATGAGAATCATTAGATACTCCTACATCATTCTCCCCAATTTGAGAAGAATTTGCCCTCTAATTTTCATCAGAATAATAAGGAGACAAATTACCAACATTAAAAGTTCTTGAAATTCCACCATAATGTTCTGGAATTTCAAGTTCATAAGCATTATCCCCAAACTTTCTTAGTATTTTAAATGGTCCATCAACTCTTGGCATTAGTTTATTTTTACGTAAATTAGGAAATATTTCTTTATGTAAATGTAACCAAACTATGTCACCAGGAGAAAACACATAAGGGTTTCTATGCTTCTTCGCTTGAGCTTTATACTTGGCATTAGCTTTTTCAATGTTATTTATTATTTTATCATAAGGTTGTTGAAAACATTTTACTTTATCTTTGGCTTCATAATTTTGTAATTCACCTTTTTTCAAAGGAATCATATTAATAGGCTTGTGAGGATTCACTCCATACACCACCTGAAACGGACTAGTTTGAGTAGTACTCGATGGACTACGATTATAAGCAAACTCTGCATAAGCTAGCTTAACATCCCAATCTTTAGTAGTCTTATTAACTAAAACTCTTAATAATTTACCAAGAGTTCTATTATTCACCTCAGTTTGGCCATCGGTTTGTGGGTGATGCGAAGTGCTAAATAACAATTTAGTACCAAGCATATGCCATAAAGTTTTCTAAAAATAACTCATAAACTTGACATCCTAATCTGAAACTATGCTTTTAGGCACACCATGAAGTTTAACAACCTCTCTAAAATACAAGTCAGTAACATGCATGGCATCATTGGTTTTACTACATGGAATAAAATGAGCCATTTTAGAAAATCTATCTACTACCACATGAATAGAATCTTTACCATGTTGCGTTCTTGGTAACACTATGATAAAGTCCATACTAACTCCTTCCTATGGTTTATCAGGAATGGGTAAAGGTGTGTATAAGCCTTTATGAAAGTAACTCTTACTTTTTTGACACGTAGAACATCTACTTATCATGGCTTGTACATGTTTAACCATTCATGGCCAATAGAAATTTTGTTGCAATAATTCCATAGTCTTATGTATACTAAAATGTCCCACAATGCTACCTTCATATATTTCTTTGATTAGAAAGTCTTAAATACTAGATCCAGGAATAAAATATTTATTTATTCTAAACAAAAATCCATCGTGTATGACATAATTTCCATGGTATCCATTTTTCTTACATGCACTAAACATGTCCTTAAAATCTTGATCTTTAGGATATAAGTCTTTCATCATTTCAAAACCTAATATTTTTGCATCCATCATAATAAGTAATGTAGATCTACGAGAAAGGGCATCGGTGACTACATTTTCTTTTCCATCTAAATGTTTGATGGAGAATACAAAGGATTGTAAAAAACTTACCCATTTTGCATATCTCATATTAACTTTCTTTTAACTATGTAAGTATTTTAAACTCTCATGATCCTAATGTAATACAAAGGGTTTTGGTCTTAGATAATGACTCCATATCTCTAGACTCCATATGATGGAAACAAATTCCTTGTCATAAATTGAATAGTTAAATTTGGCTCCATTCAACTTTTCAGAGAAGAATATTAGAAGTTTCTTTTCCTAAGAAAGTACTCCTCCTATTCCAACTCCACTAGCATCACAGGTTACTTCAAAAAGAAGATTGAAGTTGGGTCAAAGTTTAGTTTTGAGGGTTTCAAAGGCTTGAGTAGCTTCTTGTCCCCAATAAAATTTACCATTTTTCATGAGTTGAGTAATAGGTGTAGCTATGGTTGAAAAATCCTTAATGAATCTTTTATAGAAACTAGATAATCCATGAACATTTTTAGGGATAGACCATTATTTAATAGATTTAATATTATTAGGATCTACTTTAATACCTTCTCCACTAATAATATAGCCTAGGAAAGCTACACTTGGAAGCATAAAATCACATTTCTCAAGTTTCCCATATAGTTTAACTTTCCTTAGCTTATCAAACAATTTCCTCAAATACACTAGGTGATCATAACTATTTTTGCTATACACAAGAATATCATCCAAATATACCACAATGAAATCACCAAGTAAAGGTCGTAGAACTTCATTCATAAGTCTCATAAATGAGCTAGGTGCACTACATAACCCAAAAGCCATAACCATCTACTCATAGAGACCATATTTAGTTTTAAAAGTAGTTTTCCATTCGTTTCCATCTGTAATCCTTAATTGATGATATCCACTTCTCAAATCAATTTTAGAAAATACTTGTGCACCACAAAGTTCATCAAGCATATCATCTAACCTAGGCATAGGAAAACGATATTTGATATTAATGTTAATCACTGCCCTAGAATCTATACACATACACCAAGTACCATCTTTTTTGGGCACTAGTAAAGCAGGAACATTACAAGGACTCATAATTCCTTAGCTTCCTTTGGGTTACATATATAAGCTGGTTTATTTGGAATAGGCATACCATGAACAAGATCAATGGCATGTTCTACACATCTTTTAGGTGGTAATCCAAGAGGTAAATCATTAGAAAATACATCATTATACTCATCAAGCAACTTAATTAGATTAGGATTTTCAATTTGTTGCTTTTAGGGTTAGAATCTTTAGAAACTAAATCAGAACAAATTCCTTCTTCTTCTATGCATTTCTCCATAGCCTTTTCATGTAGAAATAATTTGCTTTTGTCATCACTTAAAGGCATATAATCACACAAAGAAGGTGTCAATCAATACAATTGATTTTCTTTTTTCACCATATATTCATTAGTTACCCCATCATGAGTTTCATTTCTATCATATTGCCATGGCCTTCCTAAATTTAATCCACAAGCATCCATAGGAAAAACATCACATAGAACTTCATCATGATAGTCTCTAATAGAAAATGTGATTAAGGTTCTTTTGTTTACTTAATCTCCTTTATCTTTATTTAGCCATTATAAAGAATAGGGTTTAGGATTATTTGTATTCTCTTAACCAATTGTTGTAACCCTTACTTCACTAGCAACATTTGTGCATGAACCACTATCAATTATGAGTCTACAAACCGTGTCACCTATTTTACATTTAGTCTTAAAAATTTTCTCTCTTTGAGTAGGTGTAATATTAGGTTGTATTTGTAAAACTCTTTGAATTACAAAAAATGGATCTCCTTCTTCTTCATCCATGGTTAAGATTTCATTAGGAGATTTAATCTCCAAATTCTCATCATCACTACATAGTTCCATGTTTTCTATTTTGTGCAAGGTTAAGGCTCTTTGGTTAGAACAATCTCTAGCAAAATGACCATATCCTTTACATTTTAAATATTGTTTATTTTCCATTTCAACTACCTTATTTTTACCTTTATCATCTCGATTATTCTTTTTATAATACGAAGATGTTGATTTAGGTGTAAATGTGTTAGAATAAGGTTTAGTTGAAGTTGAAGCATTAGACTTAACATAAGCTTTAGTTGATTTGGTTTGTCTTTCAAATTCTAAAGCCAATTTAATCAAGTCATTAAGAGAATCATAAGAATACATTTCAACTTTATCTCTTATCAAATTATTAAAGCCACCTAAGTATCTAGCACACTTTTGTTCTTTTCTTTCTTGAACATCACAAATAAAGGCTAGTTTTTCAAGTTATCTAGTGTATTCCTCTACACTAAATAAACCTTGCCTTAAAGTAGTCATTTTAACATATATATCTTGTTCATACTCTCTAGGAACAAATTTTTTTCTTAGGTGCTTCTTAAGTTTTTCCCAAGATTTTATCTTTCATTTCTCTTATCTTTCTCTTGCTCTTTTTAAATTATCATACCAAATTTGAGCAAACCTTTTGAACTTAGGAGTAGCTATCATACTCTCTAAATTCAAAGATAGCTTCAATTTCATGCAACCACTCAAAGAATAATTCCACATTCAAATCACCATAAAATTTAGGAAGGTCAAGTTTAATACCTTGATGTTCATGGTAAGCATGTCTTATTTGGAATGTATATGGTCTTCTTTGGTTGCTTGAACAAAAGGATCTCATCTCATCTTCTCCATCTTCATTTTGATGTATGTTTGAATGTACAAGTCCACCCTTTGCATGGAATATAGGCTACATCTTTCCTTCCACACTATCATGTGTGGTCTCCATGCGAATTTTCCATGGTTTATGCATCTCTTGTTCGGCTAACTTTGCTTCTACACTTTGTAGTTGATGTTGAAGTGTGGTTTGATTTTGTAATTGAGCATCCATTCATATGGTGAGGCTGTTGATAAACTCTACCAAATCACGAACTTCTTCACTAGCAATGGTAAAGGATGACACACACCTCTTTTTGTTGCACAAAAGAGTTCCACAAAGTATATAGGTGCTGGAATTTCCCTACAACCAAACAAGGCACAAATACTTTTGCTAATTCACAAACAAAATGTAGAGAACTACCTGCTATCTCTAATTAGGCACAAATGAGGAAATGTAACCACAAGAAATTACAGCATGCACATTCAACACAGGCTGGCTGGAAGGTCATCCTTCTTTGTGAAAATATTCACATAAAATAATAGAGTTGTCGTCGAATTTCCCTAAAAAAATTATGATCTTCAAGTTGAAGGTGTATTTCTATGTATCATATAAGATGTAAAGAAGAAAAGGAAGAAAAATATGGGTTGGAATTGGGGCGGTAATGGACTAAACCGAGGAAACACAGAATGTTCTTTTCCTTCACAACCCTTCAAACCTGGTAAAATGGTACCAGGGTGTCGAGGAAGATATTCCTTTCTCCTAAAGTTAGACGCATAAAAATAACAAAACACAATGAAGGATGATTACCTAATAGATGTACATATAGGAATAAGAAATAAAAGGGGACAGTTCAGTGGAGATAAAAAAAAATAAAGGAGAACAAACAACACACACATAGGTGGAGTTGCGGCAAAAATAAAGACTGCTGGTCGAAGATGGATTCAACTTTGGCTGAAAAAATGCAAGAAGATTGCTGCAAGATTTCAATATCTTCAACTAAGAACTCACGGAAGATTCAAGAAGATTGTGAAGGTGCAAGAATTAAACGAAATAAACAACTATTGGTGAGTTCTTGCTGTAAAGAACTCACGCATACAATAACTGGTCTGCAGAATGGGCTTTGATCTACAGATTCAAAGATAGCCAAAGCTTTGATACCAAAAATGATGTGTAATCAAAGTGGAGGGAATAGTTGGATCGGTTGCTATTGTTTGGTTGTGTCAATCATGAGATTATGTAGCAGGAAGACTTGGTTTAATGTTGATTAAACTATCACAAATGATGCAACCTGGCTGGACTTCTTCAAAGGTTGAAGATAATTTCAAGATTCAAATGAAGGAGGTCAGTGGAGGAAGGAATGCCCCGGGCTTTCCTTGATAGAAGGAGATTCCAAAGAGAGAATAAAACACAACTTGGCTGCTTAATTTCTTGTTCAAAAATTTTGTCTATTCTTCTTCTCATTTAGGCATGTACAAGGGTATATATAAGGAGGAAGTAGCCGGTACCTTTAAGCTTAACCAACCAGTTCCCTACCTTAATTCAAGCTAAATTATCCTACTTGAATTAAACCCATATAATACCTAATATTAATCACAATATCATTATCTAAATGATATTAATGACTAACATTACAAAGCTATACAATTAACTATGATACATACATGAAATTACATCAAACCCTAGCTTACATAAAATACACTTAGGGTTTACAACAAGTTAATACAACTAATGATAATCATCACCATATCTTCTTGTTGTAAAGTATCATCCCATGTATGTCATAGTCTTGCATGCTTTGAATGCTTGTACACGTTAAGGTGTATTAACATCTTCTACTTGCAAATATGTAACATACCTGCAAGCACAACTTGAATTATTTTCAACACCAAGCATAGACAAATTATCAAGAATATTTAATATGATAGTTTCCAATATTAAGAAAGCTAATTCTTCCTTACCTTGAGAATTAATATGAATATGAGAATCATTAGATGCTCTTGCATCACCAATGGTTTATGTTCTTGGTGGATGCTTATCCAATGTTTTATGGTCTTGGTGGATGCAGCTATGTGAGGTCTCATCACTACAGGAAATACGGCCGTTAGGAACATAAATTTAGCGACGGTTCTATAACCGTTTGGAAAATGTAAAAAAAGCGGAGAAATAGCGACGGTTTTAAACCGTTGCAAAAAAAAAATTTAGGGACGGTTTTTAACCGTCGCTAAATTAAACCCCAAATTACCATCGCGCGCTCAGAATACATTGGCTCCATCTGCGCGCACATATCCTCATCAGCCAAAATTAGTCAAGAACGCGCGACAATATCTACCACCCCTGCTCTCTCTATGTGGAATTCATCTGGCCGCCTGGTTGCTCGGCGTTGGTAGTCTTCTCCGGTGTGCTCTTGTCTTTTCTCGGTCGTTGCCGGCGCTGGTTGAAGCTCCCGGCAAAGCTTTGGAAATTTACGAACAGGTTAGTTTGATTTTACCGTCCATTTTACTTGGTTTAATTTTAATTACTGCTGAAATAATTGCTGTAAGTCTTGGATTTATAGTTCTTCTCATTCCTAGTGGCGGTTGAAGCTCTCGGGGAAGCTTGAGACGGAAGATTGAACAGGTTAGTTCGATTTTGCTATGAGCCTTCGATTTAGTTACTTTTAGTTTTAATTAATGCTAAATTAATTGCTATAAGCCTTCGATTTGTAGTTATTTTCGTTCTTGGTGCTGCTTGAAGCTCCTGCCGAAGCTGTGGACAGAAGTATGAATAGGTTAGTTCAATTTTGCTATGAGCCTTCGATTTAGTTACTTTCAGTTTTAATTACTACTAAATTAATTGCTATAAGCCTTCGATTTGTAGTTAATTTCGTTCTTGGTGCTGCTTGAAGCTCCTACCGAAGCTGTGGATAGAAGTGTGAACAGTTTAGTTTGATTTTGCTATGAGCCTTCGATTTAGTTACTTTCAGTTTTAATTACTGCTAAATTAATTGCTATAAGCCTTCGATTTGTAGTTATTTTCGTTCTTGGTGCTACTTGAAGCTCCTGCCGAAGCTGTGGACAGAAGTGTCGACAGGTTAGGTTGGTTTTTGCTAACTGTTTATAAGTTTGTTGAGTAAAGTTGGGAATAGATGATAATGGAACTGTTTTTGTGCAATTAATTTAGTCGGCAATAGATTTGGTTTTTTCTATGACCAAAAATTTTGTTTGCTTGTGTTTTCTATGGTCTAATCTATTCATTGTTCCTGATATCGGAAGGCCAAAGGTAGATGAAATATCCTGGTTATCGCACCCTTCTCTAATACTGCATATTTTTCAACATTTTTATCTCTGTCATGTGGACTGTGGATGGTCGACACAGGAACCTCCTCATTTCCACATTTGGAAAGAAATAGATATGAAACACAAATTTAGTTGAGGCCAATTGATGGGTTTCCAATGATTAGTTGATTTGTCTGATGGACTAATTTGGGCACTTCCAAACCATCAAAATGGTAGTGAACCACCTGAATGGTCAACCTTACCATTTTAGTATTCTAAAAAATTAGTTGATTGGTCTACTCGACTAGCGAATAAGTCCCAATAACTAGTCAATCGGCTATGGAAACTAGTTGATCAATTGGGGTAGAAAAAACCCTAGCTAAAACACTTCCACACAATTAAATTCTAAAATCTTTACTCAATATATCCGTACATCAACTACATTCCATTTAAGGTTCTTAACAACCAATATTTATGGGTTAGCATGTGAAATACAAAAGTCATGATGAGAGTCTCAATAAAATTATGCTTGCACTTTATTAACTTAATAAGAGTTAGGAAATCATACCTCAAATTCTCTTCATGGTAGGCCATTATGCAAATGAGATGAAGTCATAAAAGTGACTTATTAAAAATTACCTCTCTACGAATCCATTGAAAATCCTTAAAACATATTAGGCATGTCTAAATTATTTGGAAAAAAATCATAAACAAACTACTTAGAACATAATCATGATGCAACAAAATTTTTGGGGAAATATTGACATTGAAAATTGAGCCCAAGGAATAACCAACTGAAATAAACTAGCCTTAACCACTCAATCAGTTTATAGAGTTTCAAAACTCAAATTTAAGGAACAAACCAATAGTTTGGGAATCAAAGTACCCACTACCTAATACATGCTAAAATTTTACATCCTGTACAACATGATCCTTAAACAGATAGTAATATTTTCATAGTCATATCTGGGACTATCTTTGATCCAAATATAGTAATGATGTGATTTTTTCTTCTTTTCCAGTCATTTTTTGATAATTATTTGATACAGCAGAACCATTTATGACTAAAGATCAGTATCTCTCAATTAACAATACTAAGTTATGGAAACTATGGCAAGCATATTTGTTATTTTATATGGCACTTCATGAACAATAGCTTTTAAAATCAAAGGAGGGGGGATTACAACATTAAATTTGTTACTTAATTTGTTATTTTTTTAAATGCTCAGGTATATTTGAAATACAATTTCTCATGGATAAAAGTTGGATAAATTGTAATAGGACCAGTCCTGAGTTTCTAGCGGGATTTGACAGTTTTTTGAAGCTTGCAACTTCTAAAGCTGCTATAAATGGAGAAATTTGGTGTCCATGTCGAAAGTGTCATAACAGATATCGTAATCCGGTTGATGTTGTAACTGCTCATGTTATGAAGAATGGTTTTAGAAAAAATTATACCAATTGGGTTCTTCATGGGGAACCAATATTTGTCCCTACTAATGATGTTAACGTTCGACATGGAAGTATGGATGAAATTAGGCCAAGTTTTGGTGATAGTACTCAAATTCCGACCTTGGTGAGGGATGCGAAGCATCCTGCAGTACCTTACTTCTGTGTATGTCCAATACATTTTTAGGGCATTTGCTTTTTCCCTTTATATTTATACATATGCATGGAGTCATGGGTTAACCTGAATACTGAACAGATGCGAAGTATTCATCTTCCATGTTTTTCTAGACCTGTTTTAGGCTGTATGCATTTATTATCTTTTCTTTATTCAACCCTTGTTTCTTGTCCAATGCTCCCAGCAGTGGTTTTGCTGTCTTACTTTTTTATTTATTTTTTTTCATTTACTTGAGCAGGAGCTACTTGATTGTTTTATATGTTTGTTTAGAGATCCAATATATTTTTCATACTACTCTAAGATGTTACTCAGCAAGCATAGTTAAACACCAAATAAACCTAACCTTGCAATCATTTTGGGATTCTGAACATCGACAAGAATGAGAAGAATTAATGGTCTATTTCAGTTTGAGATCACTTGACTTTTTATTTTTTATTTATTTTTTATCCATAAAAGAAATTCTATCATCCAATGTGTTGCGATTAAGGATAGGACTCAGTTGTCTACATCCTGTGTTGAACTAATTCAGTCCTTATCATTAATCTACCTATCAATTTTCTTTTCTGTTGTCTTCGAGGATGTGGACTATCTTTGTTGCTAGAGGAATAAGAGAGATACAGAGTATCAAAGTTTTTCTGACCTTCTCTTAATCACAATATAATATGCAAGAGCCTTTTTTTATATATTCTCTTTGGACTCTTCCATAAGTTCAAAGATTTAGTAGATTGTTTGAGAAATAATTTTCTGTTTTTAATATTCATCTATTTTGTTCTAATTAGTGAAAGATTAGGTGACTTGGTGGTGATGTCCTAAGAGAAGAGAACAGGAAAAAAAGGAAAAGAAAGGGGGAGATAAATGGAAATGGCACTACAGTTGGCAATGAGTAGAGATAATTGTGTGAGAGATGGGTGAAGTGTAACTTCCTGTTGCATGAATTCAATTGATATAGAGCCCAAGTATTGGCTTCCAGGCAACTTGGTAATGCTTGGATATTCATTTCAGCACCTGCTGGTCTAGAGTCATGTCCTCGCTCTGTTTATGATCTTCGTAATGAGGATATGAAAGCTGTTGATAGTGTTATAGTCATTCTCCTGCACACTATACATAGACACCTTCTTTCTATGTGCTTTCACTCATCATTTGTCTTTATTAGAAATTGACCCTCATCATTCATTTATCCCTAGTTTAGCTTGTTCTGCCCTTCTATAATTCTGGGCTTGAGGACATCTGTAGGAGGGGACTAGAACTCCACCATGAGACCTGATTAAGCAGCCTGGTTTTTCATTTGTTTGATTAAAATTAGAGGCATCTAGAGATCTCGCTTTACTGTTGATATATTTATGCCCGGTCAATGGAGATGAACACCCTACTCTATAGCTATAGCTATAGATCTATATCGAAAATCTTTGCCTACCAACTTTCTGTGATGCGCTGTTGATTTCTTTTCCAAATCCATTGTATTAAGAAAGTTTAGAGCAAGACGCAATGACGAATCTGGAATGGTAATCCGCAGAGGCTCCTTTGTAATATAATGAGTCAATCAATAGGAATACCTCTTCAAGTAACTAAAAGCTGCTGTTATTAGCTATTATGCAGATTTTTGTCTTGGTTGGTGTTGTAACTATGCTTTTGGTACATGACCTAAGGTATTTTTTGGCAACTCTCATGGGAAGGTCACACATATGATATGCTCCTTGTAGGGATGGTCCTTGTTTTTTGTTTTCTTGAACATAACCATTACTTTTTTGTTGTATGTTTTGGCCATCTTTTTTGTATATGCTCCTTGGGTATGCTTGGGTGTAAATGTATGTCCATAATATATATAAATATAAATGTTTGCCTTTGATAAAAAAACAAAGTGTGATGGAGAATCTACTAGTATTGGTCTTAGGAATTTTTAATATTTGTATATTGAAATGTTATATTTTTTTTTAATATACATTGGTGATTATGTATTTTATGATACAGATAAATGCGTCAAGATGTGACATCAGATACCAAAGGCATGGATATGAAGAAGCTAAACCTAATTAACTACAATTAGGCAAATGCCGGCTCTTTTTTTATCAAGCCTTTAAATATTTTGTAATGGACATTTGTATGTAGGTCGTAAATTAATGTATATGTATTTTAGACGGAAGTTGCTATGTAGCTTGTCACTTTGTAATTTAATGATTTTGAATGTTGCTGAAATACATTGGTATGTTTGGATTAATGATCAGGTTGTAATTAATTAAGCAGGTTAAATATTATTATATATTATAGGTTATCGATTATATATATATATGCAGGGATCGAGGAAATTGATGTGGAAATTTTTGGTATAAGCAGATTAATTATTATTATTACAGCAGGTTGTAGGTTATTATTATTACAGCAGCAGGTTTAATTTTAGTTAATAACCGTCTCTGTTAACCTGGAGAAAATTTAGCGCGAAAGATCCTCACTATTGCCACGGTTATTAAGCGTCGGTAAACAACCGTGGGACGGTTATTAACCGTTACTAAAAGTTTTTAGCAACGGTTAATAACCGTCGCTAAATAAATAAATTAATAAAACATTAATAAATTATTGTTTTAGGGACAGTTATTAACCGTTGCTAAAAACTTTTACCAACGCTTACAAAAACCGTCGCTAATAACACAGGGACGCTTCGTTTAGGAACGGTTCTGTGAACCATCGGTAAAAATTTAGCGACGGTTAATAACCGTCCCTAAATTTAAAATAACCGTCGCTAATATTCGAATTTACTGTAGTGCATTGTGCTTCCTTCTTATGTTCAGGATGCTCATAAATTATGGAATAGTCCTAACAGGATTATGTTTTAGAGAGAAATGTGGAAAATTTTGTTCATGGTGATCTTATGATCTGCTTGGAAGGAGTGAAACCTTAGGATATTTGAGAATAAGGCCAACAATACTATGGACATTAAAGAGATGCCCTTTACATTGTGCAGATTAGTGGTTAAAGGCCTAAGAGCCCTCTTTCTCTTATAATTTTGATGAGCTGGTATACGTATCCCTACTTGCTTATTAAGCATTCAGCTGCCTTATTTGGGATTAGGTGCTGTGGTAGAGGTAGTAAATTGGGAGGTCTCGAGATGTGGGTGCTTGAAGTGGGACACGGATGCATCCGTGTGCACTAAAACTCAGAAAACAACGACAGGAGAATTGCTATGAGATTGGCACGTGAATTTTTTTTATGTGTTTTCCCAATAGTTACTGAATTTGGGGAGTTAAATAAAGCCGAGTACTGGCAATCCGAATGACATGTGTCATGACATAACAAATAGAGTGGTTGAGATATGTAGATGTTGAGATTGAGTCAGACTCATGAAATGCAGTGGAGTGCTTCTCGGAACCAGGTAAGGGACCATGGGAGCTTGTGTTTCATTTCAACTTCATTAGCAACATGGACATATTATGGAAGGAGTTTGGGTACGACTCAAAGTACAGGAAGCAAACAATGTGGCAAATTAGGTTTGCGAAGAGAAGATCTGTTCATTGCGCGGATTTAAGGCCTGAATTTTTTAGTTGTTGGGGTTTTGCTTTTTTATGTTAAGTGAGTATAGTAGAATTGCCGAGGTGTTTTGTCTGATTTTGTAGGGGGTCCGTTGCTCTGTAGGGGGTGGACTTGCATGTTTGAGTTTGAGAATTGTAGGATGCTGCTATACTGTTACTTAATTCTCAATAAGCACGGACAGAAGAGGCAGACGTAACATGTAACTGGTGTAATGATATTCCTATGATAATACATGCTTTTTCGAATTTGTCTAGGTAAATGATTAATGACCGTTCCAAACATTTCTTAGAAGGTATGGGGAAGTGACCGGTGACATCATCTGCGGGGCAATTCCTTTGTCACGATTGACTTAATAATTTTTTTTTTTTTGTCTATTCAATGCATCTGGGTGCACCGACGTCGTATGCCTAGGCGCATCCTATAAAATTGAACGCCTCCTTACGGACAGCCTGTCACAGCCATTATTTAAATTCAATTATGACGTTAACATTTACGTTTAAACTTGACATTCTACTACTCTCTCGAACGCACCTAAGATCATGACTCCCAAGCGCTGTCTTTTATTTAACAAACGATACGGAACGTTATAACCTCGACCATTTGATGGATCTGATGTGCATGAAAACAAGTATTTATGTCTTTAGCTTCTACAGATTGAACATAACTTTAATAGCATCTCTTCCACGAGCACTGGTGTCAAAGGCTTCCTCGACTTCCTTCTGAGAGAACCCAAACCTGTGAGTGATAAGAGGTTTCACATCTATCTTTCCACTGCTCAAAAACTCAAGGCACAATGGCCAAGTGTTCTTGTATCGAAAGACACCGACAACGTCCACTTCCCTGAAAATTTGCGTCAACCCACAACGTAAGTGAGTTTCGAGTACAACAGGAACTATAGAAATAAGGAGATACCGGTAGGTGGTGATCTAATAAACAAATCCAACGACAATTATTGGACATATTCTATAGTTAATCCACCATGGAAAAAAATTCTATGGCGAATACCTTGCAGCTGCTGCAGTAAGAGGAAGGGTCATCTCACCATGACCCATCCCAATGAGGCACACTTTCCCTCCTGCACTAGTCGCCCTAAGAGCTGTTGCCATAGTTTTGCTGAACCCAGCACAATCAAAAGTTACATCTATTTCAGCAGCCATAGCTTCATGGATTCGAGCAACTTCTGCAGCTATATCCTGTCGAATTCCCAAGACAAAAGTTAATGAACACCGTCAACAAGGTACAGACCTGTGATGAATGAACGCACAAATGGTGCAGGAAAGGAGGACCAAAACGGACCATATAGTACTTCAAGGAAAGTAACAAGAACCTGTTCATTCGTTGAAACTCGAACAACCTCGTCAGCACCAAGTTCCTTAGCAACAGAAAGGCGGTAATCATCCACATCGACAATCACGATCTTAGGAGCACCAAAAGCACGAGCTGACATCAGAGTAACGAGTCCAATAGGTCCAGCACCCATCACAAGAACTCTAGTCTCCGGTCCAATATTAGCACGCCGACAAGCATGTAGGCCAACACTCAAGGGCTCACACATAGCCCCTTCTTCCAAGGTTATATTTTCTGGTAACTTAAAACACAGATCAGCAGGATGCACTACTTGATTGGCAAGAGAACCATGAATAGGGGGGGTTGCAAAGAACTTCATTTCCGGGCATAGATTGTATCGGCCTTCTTTACAGAGGTCACACCGCCAGCAACTGATTCCGGGTTCAAGTGCTACTCGATCACCAGGGATTAAGTGCTTAACCTCACTTCCAATTTCATCAATAATACCGGCACATTCATGCCCGATTACCATCGGTTCTTTCACTATGAAATCAGCACACCTCATGTTCTATAACAAGAAGTAAACAGGAACGCATATATGTAACCCTTCAGTCTCATCTTAAAATAAAATCAAAGGTTGACTCAAACGGTTATGTTCCAGAGTGTTTCGAGGATGTGTATACTCATCATAACCAAATATTAACAAACAAGATTACAATCAAACCCATCCAAAAAGACTAACTTCTATAATCAATCCACATCGATTCGATCGATCTTATCAAAAATCAGCCAGAGCTAGGAATGATAAAGTTGAAGAGAGTTTCATTACTTACCTTAAGATAATGAACATCACTTCCACAAATACCAACAGCTTTCATTCTAACTCTAACATCATGTGGTCCTAATACCGACAAAATTTTCAAATCAAATACAGTATGTGTAGTATTAGATGAATCAATTTCAGTATCAGACCCCGCGCGTTAATAAAAAATTATCTAAATTAATCTGATAAGAATTTGAATCGAGTAAAAAATGAAAGAAAATTATTAATATTTTAATTAGTACCAAGAGGAGGAAGTTTGAAAGGCTGGATTTTGAGGGTGTTAATGCCCATAAGCCAAGCTGCCATGTTCTCTTCTGCACTAGCTCCATCTTTACCTTCTTCAGCGCCATAAGACATTCCTCCCTTCCCCATCTTCTGCTCTCTCTGAATTGTAAGCCTACTTGCCCGTCGATATATCAACGACTGCAATGGATAACAGGATAAGTAATATCCGAGTAAGATCGATCCGTCTTTTATTAGTTTGACGATTATTTCTGGTGTAGAGTTTCTGGGAAATAGTCTTCACTTGATTATTAGACTTGGACATCCGACGCCCGGCGGACAGGGCTAATTGGGTGTCAAGGGGTAAACAAGCCAAAAAAAGAGATAAATTGAATAAAAGTTAATTTTATTTTTCCATAAATAATAGTTACTCCATATCAATAAACATATCTTTTAGTAGTTTATATATAATTTTAGAAGATAGTAAGTATACTTCTAATACTATAACTACACCTGTGTCGTAGAATAATACATAACATTTTATAAATAAAAAAACATAAGGATAAAATTAAAAATAAGCTTTAATTTTTCTCCTTAAAAATTTCTAAAACAATTTTTTTCTTAAAAGAATTTCCTTTCATAATGGATAAGGATATTAATTAAAAGGTTTTCATTGGAAAAGTATAATATTATATAGTACAAGAAAAAAAAGAATTTTTAGAAGTTTTGTTAGAGGGTTATTACAATATTTGAGAAACGAGAGATTATAACCGGATAGAAGGCAACTCAGGAAGCCTATGGAGGGCCCCACAACTTCTTGTCTAATGACTTTTCTAAAACCTAGGGCTTAAGAATTTTCTTTCTCTGTTACCATAGAGATTTCCGTTAAAATCACCATAGTTAGCCTATGAAAAGATATAAAGCAAATGAATATTGCTTCACTACATTTCCACGCCACTAGATTTATGTTGATGTTCATCACTAGATAGTTTCTAGTTGACATACCAACCTCTATATTAAGAATGATGGGTTTTATTAGCCTTTCTAATAATCCACCATTACAAAAAAAAAAAAAGATGGTGGCTTAAATTAGCCACAGATGATGGCTTGACACCGATGTGGAGGATTATGCTATTTATACTTGAGATATCTATTTAGAACACTATATATAACAATGATTATATAGAAAAAAGGTCCCTAAATGGAGATTAAACGACAAGTGTAACTCAAAATCATAGTTTAAAGGAAACTTTGTCTTGTTGGTAAATGACAGTTATAATATAAAATTGTTATCTATTATTAACTTTGAACAATGGTTATAGTCTTAAATTATATAATCCCTACCCAAGTTCATTTCTATTGTTTTCGTTAAGTGTTAGACAGTAGTTATCATTCTCTAACCGCCTTTTATTGTTTTCAATGTTTTTAATTAGCCCATGTACGTATCCAATATTATATCATTTAATATCCACATTCAATGTTGTAGATACAAATCTATTCAACAACATTACTGATGTGTATCCCAAGTCAAAATATCCACTTTAGTTAATATATTTTACATCAATTAAACTTACAATACTTATATTTTACAATGTGTAATAAATAATATAAATACAAATATACCATGCAAGAAAATTTTCAAACAAGATAGAATATATACATACATATATATATATATATATATATAACAAGACAATGATCATAATGATTTTCATTGTTATCAACTTGGTTTCTCCATTTCTTATGCGCTTATCAAGAACTCAACCATGTGAAATGAAGAAACCAAGTTAGATAGAAAAGAATTTTCATAAGGTTGGCATCCTTATCATAATCATCAGATGTCATATCTACATGAAATTATCAAATTAATATGAGAGTAAACATTTTAACAAAGCATTATCACAAATATATATCATTCACAAATAATATATAATTTCAGCAAGGTATACATTTCAAAATTTATAAAATTAAAGTGCTTTCTATTATATTTAGATACATCATTCATATACATCACTTTAGGTTACCGAGTCTACCGTCCTTATGCACAAATTCTCATTCAAGTACATAAAAACCTTATTTGTAATCATCCCATCCATATTTTTCATTGGGACCATCATTAATATTGGAAGAGATAGGTTAGTCCACATCAAGCACATTCTCTTATTCTATGTTATCATCCTATTACTTAGCATACAAGACCACAAGCCACCATTTATCACCTAGATTAGTAACATAGAATATCTATTTTATTTATGAGGTTAATATAAATGGGTACTTCTTATGACCAAATCTCAAAATATCCACCATTTAAACTCCCCCTCCTTAGTAGAAATACTATTTTGATTGGCAACCCATTTTTGGCCAAATAAATTAACCCTAGAGGAGGTGTATTTCAATATTGATATATGCTTGATCACCCTAATATACATCATTTATTCATAGATTTTATCTTTGGAACTTTACATATGTAAAGCTTCTAATTATATACCTACACCACTATTTTTCATGGTGCACTTGTCATCTTGCTCTTTCATGTAGAATGCACTATCATTGATCATATAGGAGTGTTAGCACAATACTTCCTTATGAGGGAGGTATGATAACCAGTTCAGATTAGTATTAGAAGCAAACAATTGTGATGCCAACAACTTTGAAAATGAGACATTGTGTTTCTCTATAACCATTTATCACTCTCAGACATATTCAAAAACCTAATCATATCCATGTGTATTTATACAAATTATTCAAAACCATCTATATCATAAAGAGCATACAGTTGAGATTGTAGCTGTAACACCCCCAAAATTTACTATTGAAAATTTTCGTTTATAAAAAGGAAATTAGCGGAAGCAAATAAATAAATCGTGAACTTTGGGAGTATTACCGCCACACTTAGTACCAGACCGGTTCACTCATACCGTTCCAGTACTAAGTGCTAAGGCTAAAGGAAAATGAAATACAATGTGCAAGAAATTCAACATACTCAAATCAGAGTAGCGCATCAAATCGTTTACCAGAATAATATCCACCAATGGTGGTTACAATAATAACATATACATTTAAAACCAAGAATTTAAATGAGAATGAGGAAAGGACTAATGGTACCGGATAATTCCTTACTCTCTTTCCCGTAGCCCACTTGAGTAGCACCTGAAAAGACCTGCAAGGGCACTGCCCATTGAATAGGCAGGGGCCCCAAAAGGGACTCCCTTCAGTACTACGGTACTGAGTAACCCTTTAATACCACACTTAAAGATAGGCCCGCATACGGCACATAATACAAGCTACATACATGAATAATGAGAGATGCATACATAACAATTTATAAGTCACGATCGCTACTTTTGGCCTTAAGCCATGTCATAGTGTAAGATCAATACATTCGGGCCTTAAGCCATTATTCCATCATCATTCAATCAATATCATATTTTATATCCATGTGAGTGCGAGAACCCCACTATTATAGCCGGTGGACCGGAAAGTATACACACAGGGCAGAACGCCTCTGACCACTATTATTGTCGGTGGACCGGAAGGTAAACACACAGGACAGAACGCACCTGACCACTATTATTTCCCGGTGGACCGGTCTGGCCCCGACTCATATGGTGTTCCACTATAAGTGATTAGTATTTTTCCATAATCTTATTCACATACATAATTGATTTTATTGAGCTCGGAACCCCTACTATTATTGCAGTGGACCGGAATACATATAACTCATCATCCAGGGCACAACGCTCCTAGCCACTATTATAACCGGTGGACTGGGATATATAAAGAATCATCATCCAAGGCACAACTCTCCTGGCCACTATTATAACCGGTGGACCGGGATATATAAGAATCATCATCCAGGGCACAACGCTCCTGGTCACTATTATAACCGGTGGACCGGTACTCAATATCATAATCATCTAGGCCAGGCTTATTAATATTCCACTTTCAATAATAGTATATTTCCTTTCTTTAATTAGCACATCAATCAAATTTTTTGCCTCGAACGGGAGATCAATAACCCGGGACACAAAGGTACACCGGTCGTACTGGTGCATATCAGCTACTCAGTACCCTTCAACCACGAACCCAAGGACGCAAAGGTACCCTGGTCGTACTGGTGCATAAAACTAACTCAGTACCCTACCGACAAGGACACCTAATCCATAAGTATACATACCCCCTAACTAGATCCGTAGAGCTAGAAAGAATAAGATATAGGGCCTGGCTGGGGCACAAAGGCACACCAGCAAATACCAGAATAATCGTGGACTAAACCACGTCCTTAGGGTAGCGACTCCTAAGGAGTCACCATTCCCGATCTCAAGGTCTTTCACTTTAAGTAATAGTGTCTTAATTAAGGTGATCACGAAAAGCACGATAATCCGATACTTATTCACTTTCAATTGTTCTGATATCTTTAATCGTTTATTATTCAGATGGTTATCTAGAATATCACATAGAAACCATTAAGGCCATACTAATTATCAAATACTCTTACTTGGTTAATCAGCATTATTTGAATCATATTATAATGTTCCACAATCTCAAAGACATGTTAGGTACAAATTACTCATTTGCCCTTTACTTATATAATTGTTAAGTATCCATTCCTTACTCGCCAAATTACCATACTACCCTTTAGGTTACATAATTACCAAATTACCCCTTGTACGGTTTAGGTTACCAAATTATTCCCTACTCTTTTTAAATCACCATTCACTCCTCATAATTGCTACACTTATCATATTTCCCATTTGGTTGGTTAGATTACCAAATCGCCCTTCTCCTTTGTTATAATTACTAAATTACCCTTGAGTTGGATAAATTACTAAATTACCGTCCTTCATTATCATGATTACTATTTTGCCCCTTTAGTTGGTTAAATAATTATCACTTTACCCTTTAATCGGCTAAATTACCAAATCACCCCTTTAGTTGGATAAATTACCAAATTGCCCTTCTCCTTTATCATAGTTGTCCAATTACCCCTTTTTAATCATACTTTAATTATTAATTTATCCTTTGTCGCTATCATTATTACCAAGTTACCCCCTTACTACCGGGTTTACCATAATATCCTTTTATTTACAAAATTACTCTTCTACCCCTTACTTTCAAATTACCATGATATCCTTTTATTTATAAAAATTACCACCATACCCTTTTACTTGTAAAATTACCATAACACTTCTTTTTCTTTACAAATTACTATTTTACCCTTTTACATCCAAAGTTACCATTTTTAACTTTCCTTACAAAATTACCATTTTGTCCTTCCTTTCCAAAATTACCATTTTGCCCTTCCTTTCCAAAATTACCATATTACCCCTTACTTATAAATTACCATTTCGCCATTCACTTATACCATTACCATATTGCCATTTACTTATGAAATTACTATTTTGCCCCCTTTACCTTCAAAATTACCATGTTGCCCTTTTACTTGAAAAATTACCATAATGCCCTCCTTCATCCAAAATTACTATTTTACCCCTACTTCCAAGATCACCATTCTTACCACTTACTTATCAAATTACTATATTACGCCCTTGACTCCAAAATTACCGCTTTACCCCTTTTTACTTGTCAAGTTACCATATTGCCCTTTTTCCTTTAAAATTACCCTAATACCCTTCTTCATAATTACCAATATTAATTTACCCTTCTTCATAATCATAATTATTAATTTACCCTTCTCCATATTTATAATTACTATATTACCCTTCTCCTTTATTAGAATTACCATAATACCCTTTAATTGGTTAATTTACCAATTTACCCTTCTCTAGTATCATACTTATCCAATTGCCCTTCTACAATCATAATTTAATTACTAAATTATCTTTTGTCGTATCATAATTACCAAGTTACTCCTTACTCCCAAGTTTACCATAATATCCTTTTATTTACAAAATTACCCTTCTACCCCTTACTTTCAAATTACCATAATATCATTTTATTTATGAAAATTACCATCATACCCCTTTTACTTGTAAAATTACCATAACACCCCTTTTTCTTTTCAAATTACTATCTTACCCTTTTACATCCAAAATTATCATTTTTATCTTTCCTTACCAAATTACCATTTTTCCCTTCTTTTCCAAAATTACCATATTAACCTTTTACTCATAAAATTACCATAATACCCTACAAAATTACCGTGTCGCCATTCACTTATAAAATTTACCATATTACCACTTACTTATGAAATTACGATTTTGCCCCTCTACCTCCAAAATTACCGCTTTACCCTTTTCTCCAAAAAATACCATAATACCCCTTTACTTATAAAATTATCATTTGGCCATTTAATCATAAAATTACCATATTATTCTTTTATCTCAAAATTTTCCATCATACCCTTCTTCCTCACAACTTACAATTTATCCTTTTTACTTATAAAATTATCATCTCACCCCTTCCCTTTGAAATTACCAAAATACCCTTTTGTTTACAAAATTACCAAAATGCCCTTTTCACTTATGAAATTTCCACTTCCACTCAACCCCTTTATTCACCATTTTTATGAATTTACTAACACTACATAAAATAATGATATTAGTACTTCATTCCTATCATCTAAGTCCACCAACATGTCATTATTCAACATAATACTCATTAGCAATCACATATATTAGATCACATACTTCAAAATTATAATTACTAAAATACCCTTAGATAATATTATCACTCATGCATTAGCAACATAATACATCATAGACAAGCATTTCACATTCCCATCATTAATCAAACTCTTCCTTAATTATCATACCTACATATGGTACAAAGGCTATCATGCATTTCCTTTTTATCAAACAATATGAGAAGCAACCATTTATATATATCATGTTTATGTTAGAAATAAGAATCCAAGCATAAAACTTTATAAAAATTTAATTAATAGAACACTTAATATAAAATACCATTATACCTTAAAATTTAGCCAAGTAATTTTTAAAATAAAGGGGAGCTCACGCTGCATGAGCAGTGTGAGTTTCATGCAGAAATGAGAGGTGAAAGGGTTCGAAGGGGGGTGAAGGAAGCAAGATTTATTATTTTCGGGTTAGGGTCTTTAGGGTAGAAAAGAAGGTGGTTAGGGGAGGTTCTAAGGCAGGGGAATGGTGCAGAAGTGAAGAGGGGGTGTAGGTGGAGGCTAAGGGTGGTTTCAAGGCGGCATAGGGCGGCGGATACGGCGGCGGCAAGGCGGCGAAGTTGGCTGCCGAGAAGGGTCGAGGGGGAGGGGTTGCGAAGGAAGGAAAAAAAGAGGGAAAAATGGAGGGGTGTAAGGGTTGTTTTCGGCCAACTAAGGCATGGCGGTTGTAGAGGGGGTTGTAGGGTGTCGAACGGTGGGTTGGGTGGTGGCAGAGGTGGCTGGACGGCGGCGGAAATGATGGTTGCAGGTGGCTCGGTGGTAAGGGGAAAAATGGGGAAAAAAAGAAAAGGGGTGGAGAAGGGAGGAGTGCAGGCTCGAGGGGGCGGCGTAGAGGTGCAGGGTAGTAGGGGGTGGTGGCAGTAGGGTGGAGAGAAAACAGAAAAAAAATGGGGAAGAAGGAAGGAGAGAAGAGGGAACTCGAGGGAAGAGATGAGGCTCGAAAAAAAATGGGGAAATGAAGGGCTTGGAAGGTGAAGAAAAAGAAGAGGGAGAAGAGTGGGGGGGCAAGTTGGTGGCCGGTGAGAGGCGCAGGTGGCAGAGCTGGTCGGGTGGCAGGGAGAAGGAAGGGGAGAAGGGGGAAAGAAGTAGGGCGCGCAGGATGGGGTGTAGGGGTTGTTTGGGTTCGAATGAGGAAAGAAAATGACGGGGAAGAGAGGGGGAGTAGCAGGGAGTTTGGTGGTGGCAGCTGCAGGGTGGTGGTCGACGTGCTCGACCATGGCAGAAAAGCTGGTCGGGCGTGGGAGAAGAAGGAAGGGAGGAAGAAGCTGGGCGAGCGGCCGGACCGGCCGGTTTAGAAAAAAAGAAAAGGAGGCGACTGGCTACTGAGCGGGCGCGAGAAGGAGAAGGTGGATGGGCCTGGCCCAATCGTGCGGGGAGAGGGCTAGCCTAGTGAGGCAGCCCGAGGGAAGAAGGAAAAAAAAAGAAAAAAGAAAAGAAGAAAGAGGGAAAAGGGAAAAAAGGCAAAAAGGGGAATGGAAAAATAGGAAAAATAATTTAATTTAATTTATAAAATCATAAAATATAATATTCTTGGTAAATTATTTAATTTATTTTAATCTAATATTTTAGTTTAAAAGGATAAAGTTGGTAAAATATTAGTTTGGAAAATTATTTAAATAAAATAATATGATAAATAGAAAAATATTTATTTTTAATTTATTAAATAATCTTATCCAAATTTACATACTCTAAAATCCATACAATAATTAAAATAAATAATCTTAAAGCAAATTTTATTCCAAATAAAAGTTATTTATTAAAATATAGGTTTTTGAAATTTTTGGGGTATTATAGTAGCAATGTGTTAATAATGAAAACCATAAATTCTTTACCCTTTTCCCTTTATTCTCTATATATAGATGTTGTGGCCATGGTACACCCAAGGTATTAACATATGGTAAGAACTCACAAGCAAATTTAGTTGCCTCCTCAGCTAGATAACTTTTGGTAATGCATCATTATTATTTATTCGGTCCCTCACATAAACTTTTTATAATTTCATAAATCCTTCAAATAGATACATCCAATGCAGATGAAAAAACTCAAATAATCTCATCTCCTTAACCAAGTAAATAGTTAAATAAACCATCATAAAAAAGAAAGTTGGAAAATAGTACTTCTCAAGCTAACATAATATAAATACAATCTCTCCCTACAATATGTCAAATCTCTTAAGTTTAATAACATTTCCACAAAGTTCCTTAGAAAAGGGGAAAAATCAAGTGACAACAATATGAATATGATTGGGGAAAATAGAGTGTACAACCATTAGCAACAAATCTTAAATGAGAACATAATGATCATGTGATTTCATAACCACTAACTTCAAATCCTTCATTGAAACAAGGTTCTTAATGTTTGATTAATAATCTTCTGGAACCTTAACTCTATTCAAATACTCGCATAAATAAATATTCTCTTTTTAGAAAGAGTAAAGTACATCAGAGGTAAAAAAAAATGTTTTTCTTCCCTACCTCTTATATATGTAATTATATTCTTATACATATGTCAACTAGATTCAACCTAGCATTGATGTCATCCTGTATATTTTTTGACACATTTATAATTATTCTAATAAGACCATTGTATACATTCTTTTTTATATGCATCACATCAAGATAGTTCCACACTACATTTAAGCCTCTTACTTTTTTAAATACTTAGAGTCCTATGAGATTGTTTCATATGTTGACAATGTCAATATGCATCATATTTTTGTTTCATATGTCTTAGAATGAAGAACATTATACGATATCATCATCATTTTCAACAACTCAATAAAATAAGTGAAGCTTTAATCCCTCTATCCATATGTTATATAGGTGTAACATTGCTGATAATCTTATCAATTTTGTAAAACCATCATTAAAGGGCCTCATTGAATCACTAACCATTTTTTCATTTTTTTATGAATAATATATAAAATTTATTTATAAGTTATTTGTCAAATATTCAATGTAAGAAAATTCAACATCATGAAAATTGTGTTGGTTAAAACTAGTTGGTTGGATGCATACTGACTAGTCCTACCATATCCATTTAATGCAAGTTCTATCAATTCCATATATAATAAGATGACCTCATATTTTATTAGTCCTTTTTGTTCTAGTCTTGCCATAATATACCCATGGATAACATATCAAAAATGGATATTTAGTATATTCAACCACAAATCTAAGAAAGTCTTAAATGCCATTTACATGCTTTTTGGATAACCTAATAGAGTGTGCCCATGTAGGATCCATAATACCATATATTAAAAAATAACATTAAGTAAAATAGCTCAAGAAGAAAAAATAACAATTACCCAATCTATACAAAATAATAACAAGTATCTAGCCAGAAACACATTCATGTTTATAATAACTATAACAATAGCTAGTATATGAATTAAGTCATACACTTACAACTACAATGATGAAAAATAAAACACATTACACAATAAAGTTGAGGAACACATTATCATTTGATTAAAGAAATAAAGGAATGGAAAAAAATAAAAATTATTAGGGAAAAATTAGAAATAATGAGGGAGAAAGCTCATAAAATTTAAGGGAATAAAGGTAATGAACGAGAAAGAGCAAGAATGACAACTATAGGTGGTTATGGCAATGAAAAGTGGAGGAGATGTAGAAGAAGAGTAATGAAGGGAGAATCAATGGTGTCTCAAGTTTTTGTGAAGGAGAGTATCAATTAGGTTAAAAGCAACAAAGGAAAAAAAAAAAGGATGAGGTGTAAGTGATATAAACCCAACATCTATAATCTTAAAAAAAAATATATTAAAAATTAAAAGCACCACTATAGTATAAATGATAATTTTTATTTTATAACCATCATGTATATATTTTTCACTTGGTTCTTGATAATATACAACTATTATGATTTTGAAACCACCATTCATACCATTCCTAATTGTACAATATTTTTTTACACCACTTTTATTTTCATTAGAAAGGTTATGTATTGTTGTCCATAATAAACAATAATATATAAGTTTTCTTTTTTCTTTTTGTATTACTGATCCTGCTCTAATGTTTCTAGCATTCATCTTTTTTGCACCTACAACTTTAGCTAGCAAATTGAATATGTCCATCATAAGGTTGCTTATGCAAAGGAATGTTTCATTGATATTACTAAATATAACATCCTTAGGAAAATTTTGATCAAACTCATGGAGATTATTGAAAATATAAGGTGGGTCATTCTTAATTATAAGCTTCCTCTTCTTCATAGAAATGACTTTTTGTAAAGATCCAAGAGTTTTCCATTTGTCATGGAAAGATTTGTGAATTAACTTAGAAGAGGAGAGAATATAAATCGGTCAAGTAGGTATAGGGGAGCATACCGTTATCTCATATTCTATACTTGATCTAGCATCGTTGAAATGTTTCAAAGACTTCCCTTTATAGTCATTGATGGTTATTGGTACTTAAGAAGAAGCATCACTTTTGAAGAGTGAATTCATTCTATGTCATCTCTAAACCAAGGGCCAATGTAATACTTCATATTTTTCTAACATTCGTTTTTTATATAGTTAAGTTATTTATATTGATCTATAAAAATAAATAAAAAAATAAACTTTCCACATATTTTAAATCCTTTATCATAAGATTGACAATTTTGAATATCCTATAATAATCAATAATTTACTAATTTCATAATTAAAATATCAACACTTAATAATGTGATAAAACCTCTATGTAATGATTTTATGAGATTTAAATCTTTTCTAGAACTCAAAAGGTGTGGTAATGTAGTATTTTGGCTAAAATAGCCTAAATGGGTGAGTAGGTTTTTTTTTTTCAAATTTAAAGAGTTTTACATAAAATAAAATAAAAATATATAAACTACTTTGGTTGGTTTGGAATAACCCAACATGTGCATAATTGATTATGTTGTTTCATTATTTTGATTAAATATAAAAAAATGTCATTTTTTCTTAATTAATTGTGTAATAAAAATATCTTATGATGTTTTTACTAAAAGAAAAGGTAAAAATATATACATATATATATTTATATTGAAATATCCTAAAAATTGAATTTGTGTAATCCCGCGTCATTAGTGCCCTAATTTGATTCTATTCTCAAGAAATCTTATTGTTAGTCTTAACCAAATTTCTTAATTCCGAAACTTTAACCTAAATGGAAATCTTAATTCGGATAAATCATAATTCATAGACCAAAATCAAAACCCCCTAAAATTTTCACTAATCCAAATTCCCTAACCCCTCTCTCTTTTTCCTTTTCTTTCTCCTTTTATTTTCTTCTTTTCTTCCCTTTTCTTCCCTTTTCTTTTCATTTCTTTTCCCTTATTCTCTTATGCATATTTTATGGCTTGAGGAATTTGGCTTCCTCTGCACCATCATCCACTTGCCTCAGACATGCACCATGACACCATCCCTCCCATCCTTTGTTCTACCTAATTTTTTTCCTCCCCATCACCCCCTACCACCCTTCTTCTTTCTTCTTCTCCATGATGCTACTCTATTTCGCAGCCACCATCACCATCACTCCCTCCCTTCTCCTCTTGTGCATGTTTTCTTCTTCATCATCACCCCCTCATGCCTCTGCCTAACTCCCATGCATCTCAACCATCACCATCCCCATATCCTTTTCTTTCTTTTATCTTCTCGGTAGATCATCATCGTCGTCATCATCACCCCTACCATTTTTCTCCTCCAAGGTACGCCACCTTACTAGTATATATACCCCTCCATCCCTTCATTTTATTTTAAACCATCAGCTCCCCAACCTTATTCTCTCCTTTCTCCTTCTTCTTCCTCCTTCTTCCCTATTTTTGGCATTCGAAACACCCAATCCAACATTGAACACCACCCAAGCTACCACTAGTTGCTATTTAGCCACTGGATCTACTACCAAGGTTGCCCTAACCTTCCCCCTCACCATTTCCCATCATCACTACCAAATGCCACCTCTTTTCCCTTCTTCTTTCCCTCATTCATTACAGAATTATAGAGTGCATGGCTTGTGCACCAATTGCTACATAACTGTGCAATGCTTAGATTCCCTACTTCACACCTATTCAACTCTTGCACTATATAGCCGTGCATTTTATTTCCTTTCTACCCATTGCTGCATAGCCATGTAATTCTTGCACTACTTGGCCATGAATCTTTTCTTCCCTTGACCTATTATGCACTATTGCTGCACAGCCAGGCAACTCTTGGCCGTGCAACTTCCTTTTTAGTCGTGTAGCCCTATTTTCACCCCAAATCTTGTCCAAACACCACCAAATTTCACCATAAATCCACCACAGATTCTTCTATACTTCCATGCAATTCAAGCTTCCATTTGACTCCAGTAAATTTCATTTTTACCCTTTTCTACCTTGACTTCCCTCTCAATTTTTAATCTTTGATCCTAATCATATTTTATATTATTTTCATAAGTGATCTTCCGGTTATCTCGAAGGAGGTATAGGATTTACATGCATAAAGCCTGGTGTCCTTGTCGGTAAAAATACATGTCATGGTTAGGGATTTATATGATACTTGTATTGTTGGTATATACTTTTATGTTGAATATGCTGCATTGAGTAATTTAATAATTCATATGCTATAAAATAATATTCTTGAGAGTAATGAAATTCTTTAAGTACATATTGGGGTATAATTTCGGATACAAAATACCTATGGAAAAATAAGGATATGTACTTCGGATAATGATTGGAAATATATATGTTTTGGGCTTTACAAAGGCTTTAGGAGAATACGATTGTCTTGATTACCTTGTGGGTATTATGATTATTTGAGGATAATTTTATGGTCATAATTATGTGTTTAAATTATATGTCTTGCATTTATATGAGTTTGGCATGATAATATATAATCAACTCTGAATAACATACTAATCATTCAAAGTGAAAGGTTAATTGCGTCGGTTCAAGGTGTTTATATGGCTCCATTCCACTAGATAATAATAGTGGCTTGGGTGCGTTGTCCCTGAGAGGTTCTTCAATTCATTCCACCGGATTAAGAATAGTGGGCCCCCATACTCAATGTGAGTGAAAATATAATTAGGAGTTTAAGTATAAAGGAAAGATACTAATCATTTAAAGTGAAAGACTACGTGAATCAGGACCAAGGTATTGAGTCCATTCCACCGGATAATAATATTGGCTCGGATGTGTTGTCCCCAAGAGGTGCTTCAGACCATTCCACTAGATAATAATAGTAGCTCGGGTGTGTTGTCCCTGAGAAGTGTTTCAGATCGTTCCATTGGTTTAAGAATAGTGGATTCCCTAAACTTAACGTAAATAAAAGATTGGAATATGGTATATCTAATGAAAGACTTGGAATCAATATATATATCTGGCATTTTATGATTTGCACATGTATGATTTTCTTATGATAATTCTTGTAACCCTACTTAACTATACAATTACCTTACTCAATACATAGCTTATTGATCATCAGTTTCATGGGTGCTACTCAATCCAACGATTAAACGACCCATATATATATATATATATATATATATATATATATATATGTGTGTGTGTGTGTGTGTGTGTGTGTGTGTGTGTGTGTATGTCAATAAGGACTAGGTGGATGATTTCGCAACTTTTGATGTGATATATGTGGAGGAGTGATTTATTAGTATTAGGGTTTGGGTGTAGAGTCAAGTTATCTAGATGATAGCTTTACCCAGATACCTTTATGGACTCTAAGTTCGATGGGATTCGTTTTTGTTATATTTTGATATTGTAATCAGAGTTGATATCCAAACACTTGTTTAATGTTATTAAAAGTTTTCTCATCTCTTTCTATCATATTTTAAATTTTCTAATCATTTTTCCTTGTGATTAATGTAAGGATGGTGGGGCAAACCAGAATTATGTCAATTACACCAGTAAAACCCAACTATTTGATTATAGGCTTCCGCTTAAAACAAAACTTTTCAGTAGCAAATTTTGGGTGTTGCAAGTTGGTATCAGGGCTTTAGGTTTTAGTTTTTGTGTTTTGGTTTTCAAAATTTGGTTTTCAACAATCCCTCATATGATTTCTATGGTCTATTTCACATTTAAGAAAAACCTACTTTAATTTCAAAAACCTGGATTAACTTGTGAGGAACCAAGTACAGGTAGCCTAGGTGGCCTTGAAAATGTGAATTATGTGCATCATGTGTTACTTAGCTAGGAAGGCTTAGGCTATAACACAATTTTTGTCTTGCAGCTAGTTATTTACCATGGCACTTAACGGTCGCATCGATAATCTTGAGGAAACTTTCGTGGCATTCATTGATTTCATCAAGCGTTCACTGCCTCAGCCTCAACCACCTCCTCCACCTTTGCATTACCCATAGGAAGGTATCAAGGAAGACTAGCTTCAAAGATTTACAGGACATCACCCACCGCTTTAGGCCGGTGACAAGGACCTAGTTATTCTGGAAGGATGGATCCGGGATATGGAAAGGACGTACGAAGTAGAAGAGTACCTGCTTGCTCGGAAGGCGAGCATTACAACATTCTTTCATTGAGGAACAGTTGACACTGGATGGGTAGGTTGTCTTGCATAAGGAGGACTACTAATGTCTTAGGAGGACTTCAAGACAACAATCCGCAATAAGTTTTATCCTGAAATTTTTAAGAAGGATAATTTGAAGGAGTTTATGCAGTTGACTCAGGGAGGCATGACCGTGAGGTAGTACCATGCTCGATTCTCAAAGGTGTTGATGTTTGCGCCGGGGATAGCAGCTAGTGAGTCTATGGTTATGTATCAGTTTGAGTAGGTGCTTCACTTCACCATCTGGAGGTGTCGTGGCTTTTCAAGACCTATCCACATTGTATGAGCAGGCTCGTGTCGTCGCTACTATAGTATAGGAGCAAGCTTTTATTTTGGGTAAGAGAAAGCTAGAGACACAAGGTTCTAGAGGCAGGATTTAGTTCTAAGGAAGTGGTCCTTCGAATTATCAACCTAGGGGTCAGGAAGCTGGATAGAGTAGACCTATTGGACCAGTGAGGCGCTTTATGTGTTGTTTATGTGGTCAGGATCCTCCGAGCAAAATTGTCAGGGCACTCCAATTCAGCGTAGGATGTGTGGTTAGCTGGGCCTCTAATCTTTTAAGTGTCAGTGTCAGTAGGGACAGGTTGTACCTTAGAAGTAGGCATATCAACAACGGACCTACCAACCACTATAATAGTAGTTTCAGAAGAGGCCACTTGCCGCAGCCAGTGTACAGCCTAGGGAGACTAAGGGGAAACCGCTTCACTCTTTCCCTCAGAGAGGAGGAGGACAAATTCAAGGTTCTGGAGGGTATCATGGAGGATACCAGGGAGGAGAGTTAGGCGAGCACCTAAATGCCATCATGCAGGTAGAGGCTAATTGACAGCTGGATGTAATCACCGATACATCTTCCATCCATTCCTTACCAACATATATGTTATTTGATTCGGAAGCATCCTTATCATTTGTATCTTCTACTTTCTTTTCTAAAGCTGCACTATCTCCATCTGCTAGTGTGTCTATTTCTATGGTGTTACCTTTCGGGGATAGATTGGATTGCACAAGGCTCTACTTGGATGTGGCCTTAGAGATAGGCGGGGTAGACTTCCTAGTTGACTTAGTTGAGTTAGAATTACAAGATTTTGACTCTATCCTTAGAATAGATATATTGGGGAAATATAGAGACGTAATAGATTGTGCTCAAGAGTGAGTTATGGTTCAAGGGCCTCAGGGTGCTAGGGTCTCTTATAGGAGATGCAAGCCTAGACCTACGACAAAGGTCGTATATGCCCATGCATTATATTCATTGGTCTAGACCCTATTTATTTGTGCGGAGTTTAGGATCCGAACAAGGATGTATTGGCATTAGAGGATATCTCAATTGCTCAAGAGTTTCCTGGCATTTTTCCTGAAGAGATAATAGGTAAGCTGCTGGTTCGGGAGATATACTTCACTATTGAGTGAGTACCGGGGGTGGAGCCAGTTTTGAAGGCACCTTATCGGATGGCATCAGTAGATTTGCAGGAGTTAAAGACTCAGCTAGAGAATCTAGTGGCTCATAGGTACGTTCACTCGATTATGTCTCTATGGAGAGCATCAATGTTATTTACAAAGAAGAAGGATGGGACCCTTTGTTTGTGTATAGATTATCGTGGTCTAAACTAGTTGTTAGTGAAGAACTATTATCTTCTTTTAAGAATTGATGTCTTATTTGATTAGCTTCGGGGTTCTTTGATTTTCTCGAAGATCAACATGAGGTTGGGTTATCATCATCTATGCATTGCTGAGGTAGACATCATGAAGATGAACTTTAGGAAATGGTACGGGAACTATGAGTTTATGGTGATGTTTTTTTGGGCTCACTAATATGCCTGCCATTTTTATGGATTTGATGATGAGGATCTTTTGGCCATTCCTAGATCAGTTTGTTGTAGTCTTCATTGAAGATATTTTGATTTACTCTTGAAATGGAGTGGAACATGATATCAAATAATAATAGGATACCATACCCACCTCATGCACTCAAGATATCAAGATATACCAAGAAATATTTTACATCGGATAAAAACACCTACCCTACACTTGTGTAGTCCTACCGTGAGGGCTAAACAAAATAATAAGGACAGCCACCTGTAATGTGGTACCCTACCCATCACATGTGGTCAGGATATAACAAAGGAGATGTTGCTAGGGATACCACACCCATTACACACTAAAGCATTTTTGGTGCGAAGGCTCAATACATGATTTAATCATTAGCATTGATACATCCACTTCTTCATAGACATAAGTAGATGGCTCTAGGATTTTGTGTCCCACCACTCATGGTCAACTAACCATAGCTTCTCACCACTTCGCATCTTAATCCCTAAGTGTATACACTCCCTATAGACTCTAATACGGTAGAAAATATAGTAAAGAAAGTACCATACCAAGTAGGTTCTGTGTGTAATGATAATATTAAGCATCTAGATCAAGTGCTTAATGATTACACAAAGTAATCAAATTATGTGTTTAATCATAAAAACAAACATCCATATTAGTACATAATTTCTTAAGATCTTAAGGGGTTCAAAACATTATTAACATGCCTTTAAAAATCTCAAATGAAGCTAAAATCTTAAGGAAACACTTCTTAACATATAAGAGTAAAATATATATATTATCATGTCAAAGTGCTTTAAGAAAGATAATGTAACACCATTTTTCGAAACTAAAAATTTTCAATATGAGAGAATAATACAGAAGCTAAAATAATAACTGAGGAAAGGTGCATTCATTCACCTAACCCATGACAATTGCAAGGATGGGCAAAAAAACAACAAACTATATATAAAAAAAAGAGAGGAAAGAATAATTCATGTAAATATCTTCTTAGATTATAATTTATAAAACAAACTCTATAAAAGTTGAAAAACATGAAAAATTCTCACCACGAGATGCCTACACTAGATAACTCTACTATCAATTGAAACCCAAAGCTATATAAGTAACCCAAACACTTACAAAAAAATCCCTAAAAAAATAATGTGTTTAGTACAAAAGTAATGATTAAATATATCCAACTCAAAGCAAATAACATAATGACATAACTATGTAAAAGACAAAGGCATAACACCATACATAGATAGACTTCACATGAAATAAAATTAAGTCATTCATTAACATACAATAATACCAATCCATCTAAATCCTCAATAATATGGTAATAATCCCTAAAGCATAAGACAACTTCAAATCAAAATAATCTCAACTACCTAAGGTAATAATTGCTAAGGAAACCACGACTAAATCTAAGTCTCAAATTATATAGGGTAATAATAACCAAGGATGAACCAACAATCAAATCAATGTAGCATTTTTTATTTACACCATATGTTTCAACATGCCTTTTATGATGAGGTAGCCAATCAAGTTAAGTAAGGAATGTACGTACATCAATCTCAACCCAAGTTTAATTATATAACCTTTATTAAGATGATCAAACTAGTTAACTCAACTCAACCTTAAGAGGAATGCAATATCATAATCTAAGGCCATAATTGATTGGGAAGAATTAAAATCTAAATATCTAAATTTCAAGGTAGAAAATGAAGTCACACAACATAAACCAAATATGGTTGTAAATGAGTATAGTGGAGGTGAAAATTCTTGGGGTTGACCTTATCTTGTGTAACTAAACAAATGAGCCAAGCCAAGCTCATGAGTTAAAGCTAAAAATTGAGTCGAGCCTCACTTTTTTGGGATCATTCTTGACTAATTTAATAAATAAGTATACAATTAAGGTTTGAGCTTGAGTAATTTACCTAAAAAAACCAAAGCTAATTGAGATTTTAATGAGCCAAACCAAGCTAGATACTAAGCTGACTTAGCTAATTTATAGCTATAGTAGTTTATACACATACCTCATGTAGTACCCCCATTTCCCCCAACTTTAAAATTTTATTTTGAAAACACAATGTAGAAGATAAAACTAAACATCAGGGATGTTACTGCCACATACTTCTCAAGAAGTGGTGCATACTATAAATAATAAGAACAATGTTACACATCAAAAGACAAACCAAACAAGATACTATGACTTAAACTTAAATCGCAACCAACCATTAAAAGTAAGGGAACATCCTATATGTAACATTCCCAATTAATGAACTAAAAAATTTTCATTTTGAAGATAATACAAAAGCATTTGAAAAACAAAACTAGGGAACTTATAGCCACATCAACCATGAGATAGGTGTGATCATCAACTAACCTATGTTGGATGCAAGGCAAAATTAACAATGAATAAAAAGATGCATGCTCATAATGATGTTACAACAATACTAATAACAACAAAGATGAAGATAATAATATAGATAGGATGAATTTGAGAGTTTATGAAATTGAAATATAGGAAATCAAATACAAGAGTTTAAATAACTAGAAGAAACAAAAACTTCCCAACCCAATAGACAAAACATCCCTAGCTGGTTAGCCTAATTCTTAAGCATGAAAATCTATCTCTAACCCTAAGAAATGGCTATCTATTGGCCCCTATCATCACCTTTAGTATACTCTAAGTGAGAATCATATCCCTATTAATTGTCCTCTTCTCCCTAGATTAGAAGTCTGATTATCGTAGTGTCCACAAAAGTACAGTATTAGTACGATGAATTATTGGTAAAAGAGACTATCTAAAACATGATAAGGCTCATGTGGTACATTAAAGACATATACTAGTATGTTGATAAATAGACAAATATAAATTGGCGCCCACGCTCATGGTAGTAATACAACAAGGCATGGTCACTTTGAAATCATAGAAGAATAGTAATATGGTAAATGCATCACAATCCACACAATGTAAACTATATTATAAATATTCCTTTAATAATCACATAATTTCTAATTATTAACATAATTTGTTTGATCACACCCATTTATCCATCATGAACAAAAGTCATGGTACCATACAATGACAATGGAATACCTTACCCACTGCACGAGGTCAGGATACACTAGTGGGGCTTTTCTCTAAGGATACCACACTCACCACACATTGAGTGTACCTTCTATGAAGGATAACACAAATTAGGATACCATACCTACCACACATGTTCAAAGTATATCAAGGGAGATTTGTACTAGGGTGCCTCACCCTCCATACCTTGAATACCTCCACTACGAGTGTTAAGATTTTGGATACCACGTCACCTAAGAAATAGACAATCCGAAGTGCCAGGGGGTTTGTATTAGGCTACTCACCCACTCGAGTTGTACATCGATGCGATGTTGGCCTATCATAGTATAATCCTACCCTTAAAGATATGCTCATACCCCTACCAACCTCAACCTAGTAGAGAAGGAAATGGGTATTGAGTGAAAATATAAACCATAGGGTAACTTCCCCATTAGCTCCCGATCCTCTACCTTGAGATTTGGAGATAAAAGCTCAAACAAAATCTTCTTCCATATTTATTAATTACCAAGTGAAATCACAATTCACAAATTAATTTCATAAATAACCAATTGGGTGTTTCCAAGGTATAATACCAAGCACACATAAATTCCATTATTATCCAAGTTGGGGGTTTTCAAGTGATAACATCAAACATAAGAAATTTCACTATTATCCAAATTGGGTGTTTCCAAATGATTACACCAAACACATTAGAAGGCATAAAACCTTCCAATTAGGTTTTTAGAGATGACACCATACTTAACCAATTCAAATCTCAAATATTGCCATTTTTATTGTTATTAATTTTAGGGTAAACATGATTGAAATCATCATTTAAATGTTGTAATTGCATAGATGTATTAACATAAAAGTCCCAAAAGAAGAAAAACAATTAATGATGATCCTACTGGAAAAAAGTTGATAAGTCAATCGATCTTTGGGACTAGTTGATTGGTCTAGATATGTAACCTTGTGTTTAATTAGAGGTAAACAGCAAGACACCTTTATTGTGTTAGATGCGGTGTTAGCACACCAATTTTCAAAAAGTTTTTTCTGTATTACCATTTTCACAATGTTTTCAATATGAATTTTTTTTTTGTAAAAAATGAAGGTGTTATAGGTTTTCTAAGCATCCTCTATCCAATGTAACTCCTAAGTTAACACATGAAAGCTCTTTATAAACACCCCTATTATATATATATATATATATATATATATATTTGAGCTCATTCCTAATGAAGAAGTCCCTATATTATTTCTTCACTAATCTAAGAGTCTCAATAGTGATAGGGACTCTATAAGACTAAACAACTTGATGAATGCAGGGCTTACCTATATATCCATACCAATATCAACCTCTAGACACTCCTTTAGGTAATCCATGTGTCCATGCTTTATTACATATGGATATAAATTCAACAACTATATTGGAGAGATTAGGGTTGTCTAGGATCCTTAATATATAAAAATTAGGAAAACCCAAGCTTAATACCAACATAATATTAGCCTTTCCTCAATAATATAATTGATCCATGGTGGATGCAAATTTTGTTAAGATAGGTAAGAAAAATGGTCGCTGGGAATGATCTCCAACAATGAGCTAGAAAATGGGGATGAAGATGAGAAAATATATGAACTAAGTACCTCTTAATTCACATACTTGAATCTACCACTTGAGCAATGCATCACTCTAGATAAAAGAGATAAGAATTTTTTGAGATAATCAACCAAGGTGTGCATTAATAGTATAGGTATAAAAATCAACCAAATGGGATGAATAACTGGAAAAAATCCCACCATTAAGCTATTCCTTTCCTTTATATAGGATTACAATTATCTAGTTATACAATAACTATGCGAAACAATACATATGGGCTGATTAGAATATAAACTATCTAGTTAGTCATCATGTAACTATCCTAGTTTAATTCTAACCAAAGATTGCACAATTTTCCCCACCATATTTTGGTTGTGTGGTCCCCTCTCTCCTAGCCCTTGATTGGCTAATTTGGATTAAGTGCAAGTAAGCTCTCCTAAGTATATGCTATTACATGATTAAAGCTAAATAAAATGCTAACAAATAAATTCAATCTATAATGAGGCTAAAATTAATAAAAAGGTGAGGAATTTAGGACTCTAATAGTTTCCATAACTTTGCACTTATAAGCTACCAACTTCCTTCTTCCATTTGTCTTTCTAGGCTATAGAGTAGGGGCCCACTTGACATGTTCTACAAACTAGACTAGTAGCAGGGAAGGCTATGAGTTATTTCTTATAGGTGAGTCACAAAATGGTGCATCATTGGGGTAGGAAAGGTGGCTGGAAAGTGGTTTCAAGTGTGCAAACATTGGGTGGGAAAGGTGGCTAGAAAGTGGCTGCAAATGGCTTGGTATTTTGGCTACAAAAATAGGGTGGTTTGGGGTGATCTTGCATGGATTTTTAATGGCTATTTTATTTACATGGAAGGGGTTTTTTTGGGTTTCTCTTAGTTAGTTTAAATAAATTATAGGTTGGGAAGATAATTTGTGAGTCTTATATGACCTCCTTAGTTGTGAGAAAATTGGGTAGATAATTTAGTGGAGTCATTCCCAATTTAAAAGAACTTTTGGTTCTTCTAATTTGGGGAGAAGAGTGGTTAATGTTGGATGTTGTGAAGGGTATGAGGGGGATGCTCCTACATCATTCTCCATCTCTTCAAAAGGTTCCTTGGTCATATTAAAAGACTCGTCATGGATGTAAGGGAATAATTCTCCTACATTAAAAGTGTTGGAGATTTTTCCCATGTCTTTTGGCAAATCAAGCTTAAATGTATTATCTCTTATTTTTACCAAGAGTTTATATGGTCCATTACCCTAGAAATAAACTTATTCTTTCTTCTTATGGGAAGCCATTCTTTGCGTAGGTGAAACCAAATTAAATATTTTGGCTCATATAAATGTTGTTTACATAGCTTTTTGGCCCTTGTTTCATTTAGTTTGTTCATTTTCTCAATTTGTTGTCTTAATTACTTGTGAAGTCTTTTCATCCTTTTAGTTCAGTCTTGAGCCTCAAAACTTATTATTTCACTTGTGGACAGAGGTATGAGGTCAGTTGTTGGTGTGGGATTTTCCCCATAAACAACCTCAAATGAGCGAACGGTAGTATATGTCGAGGACCAATTATATGCTAACTCAAAAGAGCTAAGTTTGATGTCCCAATCATATAAGGATTTGCAAACCAAGCTCTAAAGGATCATAGTGAGGATGTAGTTGGTTACTTCGGTTTGGCCATTGATTTGTGGATGTTTGGTGGTACTAAATAGGAGTTTCATAATAATTAACCTCCACAAGGTCTTCCAAAAGTAGCTTAGGAACTTGGTGTCCCTATCCAAAATAATGAATTTAGATATACCATGTAACTTAACTATCTCTTTGAAGAAGAGATCAGCTATATAAGTCCATATGTGTTTGAGGGACGGGGAGGGGAGTATAAAAATTCTAATGGAAATGACTCTTAGATATTTGTCATGTGGTACATCTCACCACTATGCCATGTACATCCCATATCATTGTAGGCTAGAACAAGTGTTTTTAAAGCACATCCATCACCTTGTAAATCCTGAAGTGACCTACAAGTCCTCCATTGTACACTTCTCAAATAATTAGCTCTCAAACTGAGCTTTGGTCTACATATATCTTTTTATTTTTAAAGAGGAACATATCTTGCTAGGTGAATGAACCCTTTACCTTGTTTGGGTCTCGAATGTAGCTCCCAAAGTTTTCATCTTCTTGATATAGTTCCTTAATTCAACTATACCCTAGGATTATTTCCTCTAGTAGAGAAATCATTCAATATCTCATAAAGAGGGTATCAACTACAACATTAATCTTTCCACTCTTATGTTTAACTACAAATGAGAATGGTTCTAGGAATTATACCCATCGAGCATGTCTAGGGTTATGCTTGTGTTGACCTTTTGTGTACTTGAGTGACTAGTGATTGGTGTTTAATAAAAAAAAAATTGGGCCTTAGGTAGTGCGACCTATTATCTAAAGCCCTTATAAGTGTATAATTTTTTTTATCATAGGTGCTATAATTCATGCAGGATTAGTTGAGCTTCTCAATAAAATAGGCCACATGCTTTCTTTCTTTGATGAGGACTTCCTAACACCTACTCCACTAGCATATCACTCTATCTCAAATGATTTTTGGAAGTCGAGTAAGGATAAGATAGGTGCTTCTCCCAACTTGGTCTTGATCACTTCAAAAGTTTCTTGTGTTGCCCTTGTCCAGCCAAACTTTCCTTTCATCATGCATTTAATGATGGGAGCTAAGAGAGTGTTTAACCCCTTGATGAATTTTTGATAAAAGGAAGAAAGTCCATGAAGGACCTCACTTGAGTAATGTTACTCAAGGTTGGCCTAGTCTTGATGGCTTTGGCCTTGGATTTGTCTTTAGCTATCACATCCTTAAATACAACAAAGCCTATAAATTTAACCCTAGTTACAAATAATTTACATTTTTTTAACTTGGCATACAATTTTTTTATAAGGACAAGAAATACAAGTTTAAGGTGCTTTACACATTATTTTTCATTTGGACTATACATATGAATATCGTTAAAATAAACTACAACAAACTATGTAATAAACTACCTAAGTACTCATTCATAACTCTCATGAAGGTACTAGGAGCATTTAACTACCCGAAGGGCATTACCATCCACTCATTCAATCTTTTTTTTTAAGTTGTTTTCCATTCATTTCCTTCATGAAAATTTTGTAATAACTGCTACAAAGGTCAATTTTAGAGAAAAGAGATGCACCATGTAAACAATCAAGAATGTCTTCAAGTTTAAGTATAGGATATCTATACATGATAGTGATGTTGTTGATAGCTCTACTATCAACACACATCCTCCTAGAGCCATCTTTCTTTGGTACTAGCAAAGCCAACACTGCATAAGGACTAAGGGATTCTAAAATTAATCCCTAGTTTAGTAGTTCTTCCATTTGTTTATGAAGATCCTTGGGTTCCTTGGGATTACAATGATAGGAAGCCTTATTAAGCAAGGGAGAAACGTGTATAAGATCTATTTGGTGCTCTATGCCTTGTATGTGGGTAGTACATGGGGTAAGTTATTTGGAAACACATCTTTAAGAGTTTCTAATAAATCCCTAACCCAAGATTCCACGGGTGTCTTCCCTTCATTCTTGCTTACTAATAACAATAAATACAACATTCGTCCTTTATCTAAAGCCCTTAATAAACATTTTGCATCTATGAATAAGGAGTTTCGACATTTGGTGGCACCTCCATCCATTGTTAGTTGTGACTTTAAGGGTGTGAGGATGATGTTCTTCCCAGCATACCTCAAACTATAGGTTTTTTCCCCTCCTATTCACATGAAAATCATATTGCCAAGGGTGACCCAAAAGCATTGGCATGCATCCATAGGGACCACCATCACACATTAAATGGTTATGGTAGGTTTTCCTATTGGAAAAGGACTTGGGTACCTACTTGGTCACCTCCAAAATTTTACCATTATTCAACTATTTTAATCTATATGGTTTGGAATGATGTGTGGTAGCCAAACCTAGCTTTTCCACCAACATGCATGAGGCCACATTTGCATAACTCCTACCATCAACACTTAGGGAGAAAACCTTGCCACAAATGGTGCATTTTGTTTGAAAGATGCACTCCCTTTAGATATCATCTACTTTAGTTTCTTTGGCATGTAAAATCCATCTCACTATAACAACTTCTCCTACGTTGGGTAGTGCCTCTTCCTCTTCTTTTTCTTTAGGGGTTGAGACATCTTTATCAACATCCTCCTTGGGTATAGCTTCATTAAGTTCCATTAGTTTCATGAGTCTTCAGTTAGGGCATTCATATTGGTAATGCCCTACTCCTTGACACTTAAAGCACCTCACATTTTGTGTTCTACTCGGTTCACCCATAAATTCTCTCCATTTCCCCTTCATGTTAAATTTGATACGGGTGTAGGGTGTCTTAGATGGTGTTTTCATGCTTTTCGGAGGAAGTGCACTAGGTTTGTTGATGTTAAACTGAGTGTTCCTCTTCTCCTTCTTGTTCTATTTATCTCTACTAGCCAAGTGGAAGAGCTCATCTAAGGTGTAGTACTTTTACATCTCTACTTTTCTAACAAGGTATTAACTAAAGCCTCACAAAAATGGTGACATGGTGTGCTCTTCACTTTTTTTCAATGCCAAGCCTTAGCATTAATTTTTCAAATTCTCAAATATACTCTTCTACACTCATAGGCCTTTTCCTTAGAGAAGACAATTTGTTGAAGAAGTCTTGACTATATGAAGATGGAACAAATATTTCTTGCATAAGCTTCTTCATTTTTTCCATGACTTAAATCCTCCTTATTTGGTTGATAAGGATTTATAACAAAAAAAAAAGAGGCATCGCCCTTGAGATTCAAGGTGACTATTTTTAAGCTTTTAACACCATTATACCCCTTAGCCTACAAAAGTCTAGAGCACCTCAACTCCCTCTCTAAGAATTCTTATGAATTATGATGGCCTTTAAATTTTAGGATGTCGATTTTGACGTCCCTAAAACATTTCCCCTATTCTCTTCACATTCTCCTTGCATCATGAGAGGATTCGCTCATTGAAGAGGCAACCTCACTCAAAATATTTTCCACTCCATGGGGCTTGCCTACTTCAAGGGAGTTCGGTTGTGGCATGGGTTTAGGGTGTGTTGTTAGGGATAAGTTGTTGTAGGAGGGTTAGAGTGTGTCCCAATTCTTCTTGCAACAATACCAGTGTTTGATCTATATATTGAGTGTCTTATTGCATAGATACAGTAACATGATATCTTCTTTCATTGTGTGCCTCATTGAGGTTTAAGTGTCTAAGTAAAAGATGATCATTCATATGGCTAAAATTATTTTTGCTGGTGTAAAAGGCTTTGAAGGTTTCTAGATTTTGAAGAAAATGATTCCATCTTGCAAGGATTAATTTCAAAGGGGCTACTTGGGGTAAGACCTTTTTTATTTGTTTGAGTTGGCATGAAAGGGCTACAACAAAAAAAATGCTAGATGTTGAAAATTATTCTCTAGCTTATAGGTGGACTTTTGACCTTAGCTAGCAAGTTTAGGATTTTTTTTGATTTTTTGGCTTAGACAAAAGATAGGAAATAAGGATAGGTAATCTAATTTCTAACAACCTAATCTTTGATACCAATATGATGCATGATTGATGCAGACACATCTCATAATATCATTTCATTAATTACTTTTTCTATGTTAGGGGATCACAAAACACTTTTAACTTGGACAAAATTAATTAGCTAAATATAAGAAAATAAGTGGATGTATCAACTTATGCATGTATGGTGGCATGTTTAGCCTAAACATAACCAATTATGGTATCTTATCCAACTGAAGCCCAACCAACTATGATGGCATATCAAGCCGAAGACCAACTAACTATTTTATGCCACCTAAGAAGTCAAATTAGTGCAAGCCCAACGTTGATTTTGAAAATTAAAATAAAGAAAAAAGCGGACAAGTGGATGGTGGAGTAGGTGAAGAAAGTCAGGAAAGTCAACAAATCAAATTATTTTAATTGACAAAGTATGGGAGATGATTGATTAGGCATGAGGGATGATTGAGTGATTTGTACTTTTATTTATTACTTACCTTTTCAGCATATAAGGAGGTACATGTTATGGTATGGTTGTCAAAATACCACACATGGGCTGACCTCATTTTAATTCTCATCCAACTAATTGTTAGCTTGTATTATATAACTAGATAGCAAAGAATGGTTGGAATGTAACTCGGTAGGTGAGGGAGATGGGTATAATGGACTTTTTGTAACCATGGTTGCCACTATAAATATAGTAGCTTCAACAAAATGGAACACACTAACCCCTTAAATTATAAATTAGATTTTCGAGCCCTTATGCCTCCCTCTACAAAGTTGAGTGAAAATTTTGTTTTGAGTGAAAAATATCATAACTTTTATCTCAAGTATTGAAACCTTGAGTGGTAGTTGTGAGTGTTTGGTCTTTGTGTACCTCAAAATGAATATTATCATACTTCTCATCTCTTTTCTCTATTTTAACTTACGATGGTCAATTATCCTATAAGCCACCATCTTCCATTAAGAATGTGCCAAATTATTTAGCATATGCACCAATGATGGATACTAATTGGGGTAAGACAGGTTAAAAGTATGGTGGCTAGGAATGACCACAGAAAATAGGTTGTAAAATGGGGATGAAGATGAGAAAATATTTGAACTAAGTACGCCTTAATTCATATACTTGAATCTACCACATGAAGAAATGCATATACTCTAGCTTGATAGTTTAGAAAAAGAATTGGGGGTTTGTCTTGATACTCCAGTTTGTTGTGGTGATATCCAAAGTGCTATCATTTTAGCCAAGAATCAAAATTCTTTCCATCATCTAATGAAGCAAATTAACATCAGGTATCACTTTTTTTAGAGTATTATTGTTGTAGGCAATGTTGTGTTGGAGAATATGGGTACCTTGGATAATCCAACTGATATGATAATGAAGCCACCAACCATGAGTAAGTTTGAAAAAATTGATTGGTTTTCATAGGTCATGAGGTTCTTTGTTGAGCTAGGTATTTTGTAGATGTATTTACATGCCATACGCCAAAAATACTACGTCAAGGTAGAGAATTGCAAGTTTTAGCTAGGTAATTGAGAACAACATAATATTGTGTTGGTTCATAAAAGCGTTAGAAAATTTTAGTGTAGTATGGAGATTTATGTGAGAAATATAGGGGTACCGTGTTAATAAACATATTTCATGTTACTGAGAGAAACCTTTGATGTATTTTAGGTAAAAGTTGAGAGCATAGTATTTAAAAACCATACCAGACCGGTTGTTCTGATAGATGAACTGATGACACGGTTGGGTCACCTACAAGATTTTATGTACTAGTTCTTAGAATTTTGGGACTAGTGAAAACTAGTCAAAAACCAATTGGACTTGTGAAAATCGGAGAACTAGTCAAAAAACCGATTGAAAGCTGATCAAATTTACATGTAGTTTAATTTATTTTATATTTTATATTTTCTGACCTAACATATATCACTGGTCAGACTAGTCCAAACAACTTGTTCGACTATTAAACTAGTGAACTAGTTATGATACCGGTTTGGATTTTAAAACTATAGGTGAGAGTAAGGAAATGTGAAAATTTATTGGGTATTTATACATAACATAACATTATGTTGGTTCTTCATGTGTTGAGGAATTTTGGTGTCACTTGGAGCAATATATGTGAAACATTAGGGGGCATGTAATTTAACACTAATAGTGTTTGTGTGAAGAATTTTTTAAGTGTTTATCGAGCAATGGCTGAAGTTAAGGAAGTAAACACACGAGTCCCATTTTTCCAAAATATGGACTTTTTGCCCCAAATTCATCATCTTATCCATAGAATTCTCCCTTCAAATAGAATTATTGATTTGTTTAATTAAGTGATCCATTGATCAAATTAGATTGTAATTACACAACAGCACAAATACATTCTCTACTCTTTCCTGAAATATTCTATTTTTTGTGTGTGTTATTAATTATGCATAATCTGGTTAATCTTAATTTGGTGTGGATCTCTCTAAATCCATGCAATTTCTGCAACAACATGGTATCAGAGCAGTGTTGATGTAGATATCCAGTTACTAAGATGGGTACAAGATTTGATATTGAGAAGTTTAATTGATCCATCAATTTTATATTATGGAAATTAAATATGTGGGTAATTCTAATACATAATGGATTGGAAAAAGCTCTATTCAATTATTCAAAAAAGTAGAAATGATGATAGATGAGGATTTTAAAGAAATAGATTTGAAAGACCTCTCCACCATACAATTATGCTTGTTGGTATGTATGATTTTGAGTTAGATTAGTTGGATGTTAAAACAACATTTTTGTATGTTGAACTTGAGGAGGTCTTTTACATGCTATACCCTGATGGGTTTGTAGTTGAGGGGATGCTTGATCATATGTGCCTATTGAGGATGTCATTATTTTATTTGACATAGTGTCATTATTGAGCATGGTTTCTCTAGGAGTAAGTATAATGGACGTGTGTACTTGAAGGAAATGGAGGGTGTATATTTCTTATATCTTTTGCTATATGTTTATGGCATACTTCTAGAAAATAAGATATATTTTATGTTGCTAAGGTGAAGGAAACATTGAAGAGTCTAGTGTAAACATGGTGCTAAAGAGGTTTCATATGATGGATTCCAAGACGGTGAGCACTTCATTAGATGCTCACTTCAGTTTATCTACGTTGAATTATCCCAAATCCAAAGAGTAAGTGGAGTTCATGGTGGCTGTTCCATATTAAAATGTTTTTGGTTGTATCTTATTTTCTATGGTGTGTACCTAGTGTGATATTTCTCAAGTTGTTAGTATTGTGAGTCGATATATGACAAATATAGGAAAATCTAACTACCAAGCAGTGAAGTGGACCCTTAGGTACTTGAAGGGAATTGCATTAACTTGTATTGAGTATGGGAGACCACCTAATTCATTGGTTGGGTTCATGGCCTTTAATTATAGTGGAGACCTTAATAGAAGGAGATCCCCTGGTGGATATGTTTTCTATCTTTGTGGTTCATCTATTAGCTAAAGGTCTTCCTTATAGGAGGTGATTGCCTTTTCTACTACTAAGGCATAGTATATAGCTATGATGGAGGCCTATAGCTCACCTATAGAGTATAAAAAGGTTCCTCATTGTCTCACTAATAGTGCAACACATAAAAATAATAAGAATGAAATCCACTATAAAACCTCACTTATGGTGAACTATATACAACCACCAATGGATCTACTAATGATAGTCAAGACAATACACCTTAATCTCATCATTTCACTTATCACTTGAGTCACTCATAATTTATTCCCATGAACTCATGTTTCATCAAACACCTTACAACACTTATGCTCTTAACCATAATCAAATATGGTTAACAATAAAGAAATCAACCATTATGCATTCACATTAAGAAACACAGACCCAAAAGAATAGATCATGACACAGTTAAGCATACAATATCATATATGTATATCAAAACTTCTTCAATGCATATATAATTTATATAATACAATCATGAAAAATCATGATTAACAAATATGAATAAGTACATGTTATCCCACCACAAGCTCAATCAATCATAAGAATGTCAAAAGAGACTAATAACGAAAACATACATATATGGTCATACTTGCTCATTTAATATCCTACATAATATAATACCACATGTGTTTAAAACACTTATAATACATCATATATATGCTTTCCTAATCAATATGAAACACTCATATATCATTTAACATACTCATAATGAAATGCCCCGAAAATTTCTAAATTTATAAATTATATTTAAATGAGATTTTATTTGAAAAATTATTTAAATAAATTATTTTTATTAAAATAAAAGTGTATTTAATTAGGCTAAATCAAAAAGAGATTTATAAGTATTTTAATTAGGAGGAATTTGGGTGTTTTAACTAATTAAGGATTTTATTTTAGAAATTAACTAGATAAATTATTTTATTTAAAATAATGAGGAGAAAATAGTTTCAAATTAATATTAATTTTATAAATAATTTATTTGGAGAAAATTAGGGTGTTTTGCTAATCAAAAAGGAATTTATGGAAAATCTTTTAAAAATCCTAATTTAGCGTAAAAGGGGTTTAAATATTATTTTATTTAACTATTATTATTTTTAAATATCCCAAATATTCTACTTAATTTAATTATCCCAAACCATTATTTTTTCGTTTTCCTTTTTTTCCTTTTTCTTTCCTTTCTTTCTTTTTTCTTTTTTTTTCTTTTTCTCCTCTCAGAACTGGGCCAGCCTAGCGGCCCAGTTCCTCTTTTCTTTTCCTTCCCTTTGCGCGGCCTAGCCTGCACAGCGGCCTGCGTGCCTCACCGAGCGCCGCGTTTTGGGTTTAGTTTCACTTAAACTTGTTGTTTTGCTTAATGAACTTTACCCTCATGCCACGTCTGGCTCGTGTTCTCATCTTTATTTTTTCGCGAACCGCCCGGCCCAGCCCCATCATCTTCTTCCCAGTCTTCGCACCAGCCCGACGCCACCGACCTGCAACAACGTTGCCGGCGCCTGGTTTTTTGCCGGCGATCTAGCCCGATTTGACCAGCCTTTTCCTCCCTTTCTCTTTCCCTCGTTTCGGCAGCCTCATAAACCCTAACTCTCCCTTTTGTCGCGTGATACACTCTCTCTCTCCTGCCCAACCCCTTTCCCCCATTTTGACTCCCACCGGCCCACCACTCCACCGGTGACCGGAACCCTACCTTCCCTATCTACTAGCCGGCCCAAAGAACCTTACCCTATCTTATTTTCCCTATAAATACCCTCGTATGTAGCTCTATATCAAGCTTTGGTTGTTGCCCAGAATTCTCCAACCTTACCACCGCCGCCTAGTGAAACGCTTCGACCGCCTCCTCCGGCCAACTTCACCGCCATCCCTGGCTACCAGTGTACTTCTTGCATCTTCCTCTAGCTAACCAAAACATTCATCACCCTCGATTATTTCTGCACAATCCTCCCCGACTGTGCGAATTTTCCTTCTCGACCAACCTGTCTTCCAACCCCACCACCCTTCGCACTGCCCTTAGCCACCTCCTCCGCGGCTAAAGCCGCTTCTTTCTCCTCCCAAATTGTGCTGTAGACCCTGCCCTACCTTCCCTTACCTTTATTTTCCTCTTTCTCCCTCTCCTCCTCTCTCTTTCTTCTTCTCCTCCATTCGGCCACCACCATCGCCGCCGTGCGCCGCCACCTTTGGCTGTGCCGCTACCGTCATTCCATTCCTCTCCTTCTGGGAAACTCAAAACACCCCAACTTCCACCTCCATTCTCCCTATCTTATTCCCAGCATGCAACTTTCCCTTCTTTCCTCTCTTTTTCCGGCCACCGCCGCCACCTCCGTGCTCCGCCGCTGGTGCCGCCTATCCCCACCAACCTATGGTTGAACCCTAGACCTTCTCAGCTATTTTTCCTATTTTTATAACCCTTAAATTATTTTATTTCTATTATTTACATATAAATACTATTATTATTATTATTCTTAATAATTATATATTTAATATGCATTATTATTATTATTATTATTATTATTATTATTATTATTATTATTTATGTAGAGAGCTTGTGGTATGACTTGGAGTTGAAGTATGTTTTTGTATAGCATGTGTACTATATGTATGTGACGAAATGTGTTGTGACCCTGTTAGACATGCATGAGCGGATGTTGATATGGTTTATGTGGGAGAAAGGATGAAAAAGGAGGATGGGGAAAGAAGCTGACTAAGGGAAGTGAGGTGACCTAATTTTATGGTTGTACAAGGAATAATCTAATGTATGGTTTTAGGTGGAAGAATATAATTTATGGTGTGTTTGGGAGAATCTAATTTGTGATGTTAATTGGGAGAATCTAATTTGTGATGTTATATGGGAGAATCGAATTTATAGTATGTTTGGGAGAATCTAAATTATGATGTTATATGGAAGAATCGAATTTATAATGTGTTTGGGAGAATCAAATTTATGATGTTATATGGGAGAATCAAATTTATAGTGTGTTTGGGAGAATCTAATTTATGATGTTAATTGGGATAATCTAATTTATGATGTTATATGGGAGAATCAAATTTATGGTTTGTTTGGGATAATCTAATTTATGATGTTATTTGGGAAAATGTAATTTATGATATTATATGGGAGAATCTAATTTATGATTTGATCGGGAGAATCTAATTTATGAATTGTTGGGAGAATCCAATTTATGGTTTTTCTTGGGAGATTCTAATTTATGATTTTATGTGGGAGAATATAATCAATTGTAAGGTAAGGACAAATCTTTGGGTTTTATATGGTTTGAATTTAGGTTTGGTATGGGTGAATCTTTGGTTTTGTGTGGATTGAATTTAGGGTTTTGTATGACAGAATCATGGTTTGTGGGATGGTATTTATAGTTGTATGGTGGTATTAGGGTTTACATGGTGGCATTGATGGTTGAATGGCAGTATTAGGGTTTGCATGGTTGAATTTATGGTTTCGCGTGAAATTTTAAGGTTTGCATGAAAAAGGCTCGAAGGTTTGCATGGGGAGATTAGTGTTTGCATGGGTATGAAATTTACGTGTGGAAAGTTAATTTGGGATGTAATGAAGGGAATGTAAGTGTTATTTGGGTATTTGAGCACTTGGGATGAAAAATAGCACGTGGAGCAAATTAAGGGTACGAAGGAGATTGAATTAGGGTTTGGAATGATTAGCTATGGGTTGTTGTGGTTAACTAGGGTTTGGTGGTAGCACATGTGTAATTGGTGATTAAAGTATGATGATGAATATGGAATTTATGGTTTATGAATCGTGCATGTCCATGGTGAAAGCCTTTGAATAAGATACTTAAGACGCTAATCATTTAAAGTGGAAGATTATTGAGCCGGGTCCAAACCGATCCACCGGTCAGAAATAGTGGTTAGGACATGATGTCCTGTGTGTAACCGGTCCACCGATAATAATAGTGGTCAGGCTTTGTGCCTATGCGTTTCCAACCCACCGACAATAATAGTGGGGTGACTCAAGCTCAATAAAAACAAACCAAAGTTACAAACGCTTAAAAGATATTAATTACTTATAGTGGAACACCATATGAGCAGGAACCAGACCGATCCACCGGTCAGGAATAGTGGTGTGGACTTTGTCCCGCAAGTGACCGATCCACCGGCGAATAATAGTGGTGTGGAATTTGTCCCGCAAGTGACCGGCCCACCGGCAATAATAGTGGGGTGTTCCTGTACTTACATGGATTTGATAAAAGGCATGGTGTACATCGACTTTTGATAAAAGATTAATTAGATAATTACTCCGGACTATGATTGGGCCTTTATATATGTACCCGAATGAGTGGTCGATATTATGATATGATGATGGTCCTTATGTTCTTTTATTCTTATGCATGATTTTATGTGCTTATGTGTTGGCCTTAGTGCTCGGTTACCTTACTCAGCACGTAGCGTACTGATCACTCTTGTTATGGGTGCTGCTCAATCCCACGAGTAGTATGCCCTTTTGACTTTATGCAGGTGGGCGAGACATCAGTCGGGGCTGAGTGTTAAGTATGTTTGGCTTGAGGTTCGAGAGAGTTGTGGACATGTTTCAATCTTTATGCAATTTCATTTCCTCCTAATATTTCGTTTGTATTAGAGTTATCCTCCTTGATTCATTACCATGTATTGGGTATTTATCCTCTTTGATTTCGCACTCCGATTTCTATTTTATTATGGTTTATAAACATTTATGCGTACTCTGATTTTAAGGTATGATCTGTCGAGTTCTTTTATGAACTGTTGGTTTGAATTTAATGTAAATCTTTTCTTTAGCCTTAGCACTTGGTACTGGAACGGTCGGAGAGAACCGGTCTGGTACTAAGTGTGGCGGTAACATTCCCAGAATTCACAGGTTTTAAGTATTTCTATTTGAATTGCTTCCGCTTGAAAAAAAAAATAGTGAATTTTGGGGTGTTACACATAACATAAAACATATGCTTCCTTAACAAACCCAAACATGCTTCTAGCATGAATAAGATATGGAACAACACACATCAACATATAAGGGTCCATCAACTATGAGTTTAGGAGGTTTACCAAGATTTTGAGCTATCCTAGCATGAGAAGAAGAAAAATCCGGCTTCAAGGAATCCACTAGAATACTTCCCTACATCACCTTTGAAAATCATATGACTAAATTAGAAAAAGTAATAGAAGTAGAGAATTAATAGAAAATAGGTGAGATTTATTGAAAAAACTTAAGTGATAGGTTTTTAAAACTAAAAATGTTAAATTAATCAATTTGACAAATTTGATCCAATATAATAAGTTGGAAGCACCATTTAATTGATTTTAAATCAAACTAATAATTAATGAGTAAAAGAATCAAGCAAAGATTAATTATTGGAAATTATTCCCAAAAATTAGGAATTTAGGAGGAAAATGCAAATCCATTTAATGCTCTTTAATGTATTCAAAATGAAAATTCATAAATGTAATTAGAAGCATTTTATATCATAGTATATAGTCAGTTGGCTAAAAACATTAAAGGGAAGACCCAATTTAACACAATCAGATTTTTTCAAGCCTAAAATGAAAATCCTATCAAACCTTGCTCAAAGATTTAAATTCACATTTACGAAATAAAAAATAAACATTTTATAAGAATCCTATCAAACCTTGCTCAAAGATTTAAATTCACGTTCATGAAATAAAAATAAACATTTTATAATGCACATTGTATAATCAATTTAATAAAATAACTCATGGAATAATCTAATATCAAACAATTTTGCACAAATTCACAAATTGACACTTAAACTATAAAATTAAATACATTTTGAAGCATTTTGTATAATAAATCAATTAGATAAATCTAAAAATCAATACTTAACTAAGTTGAAATTCTATACCTTAGAATTCAAGCACGTGAATCATAGTTAACCCATTTAAACTCATCATATAACTCATACATACCTAATATAATAATCAAATTAAATTAATTAATGCTAATTTACCTCAAATCAATCTTAATCATTTTTTTAAAGGCTTGTGACCATTACTAGAATGTTAATCTTCATCCAAAGGATTCAGGGAACTAAATTTATGAAAAATTGATTGATTACCTCATCACCATTATTTTCTTCTTCCTTAATTCTCTCTCTATTAAACATCACCAAAACAACTAATTTTATATCTATAACCAAAATAGATATTCTTGCATTATCTCTCTCTCCCTTTTTGCCCATTTCCCCCCTCATGATCCTAAAAATTGATGTTTCGAAACCTAAGAACTTTTTAGCTAAAAACATTAAAAATTAGGGGTAAACGGTCAAGCAAAAATTCTAAAACAAGCTCTAAGAACATGAATTTGAGGAAAAGGAACCAAATTTCAATGTTAGCAACCCTAGCCTCTCCTTTCTCCAGTTTCTCTCAACCACTTAATGCCTCTATTTTTCCCTCTCTTTTGCTTTCACTCTTCTTCTTATTTTTTTCCTTGGATTCTAAACTCACCCTCTTCTAATCCTTCCTCTAGCTTGTTCTTATTTTACTCTTAAACATGGTACTTGAATCCTCCCCTTGGTTTCATATTAAGAGACTATGAGGGATGATCTAACATGTTGCTCATATAAATAAATATAACTAAATTATAATATAGCATTATCGTTATAATCTCATAAATAATTAAATTAAATGGACCTTAGAGTTTACCTAGTATCTCACATCCTTGGTGTGTCACTTCACATGATCCTATGTTGTCATCCATGGTTCTTAAATTTTTTGGCAAGTGTAATACCCCATGTTTTTTTTAAGATTTATAAAACGGAAAATTATTTTTTAAATAAAATAGGATAATATTTGATCGTAATTTGGAACTATAGCTGGGTTTGAGGTTATAAAATTTATAGAAAAGTTTAGAAAAATTGATATAACAAGTTTTCTTGAGAATTGATCAACTAATTTTATGAATTGATTGATTGGTTTATCATTTTAGCTAATGATTTTTCTTAACTAAATCTATCGATTGATTTGAGAAAGCAGATTGATTGGTCTATATACTAGTAGACTAGTTTAGTCAAATCGATTGACTAGTTAGTTGTTGGGCTAAGTGATTTTCAAAGCTTGATTTTTTAGGAAATTTATTGTGTCAAAGTGGAAATTTGATAATCCAACTTCAAGCCATTCTTGAAAGATCCTGAACCCTTTTAATCATATATTCAACATTAATATTTACCTCAAACAAACTTAAGGGCTTGATTTTTTTAGATAAAGGGGAGGATGTGATGCATAATGCTAAACAATTAGCATTCAACTATGTAATTAGTGTTGAAGTTTTGGTTGACCTTCAACAAAATTGAAAAGAAGAAGGGGGCATGAGGATAATTCTAGATAAAAAATCTTGAATTTGTTAAATACAAATTCAAGGACTTGCATCAACGAACTAAAGTTACCAACCATGGCATAAATGTTGCAAGATTTTGTAAAAATCAACTCTTCCTTCACTTAGAAGTAGTCAAATATAAAGAGGATTTTTGTCAACCAAAGAGATCTACCTCCCTTCAAACCTTACTATTTTAAATAGGAAAAGGGGTGGTCATTGACCTATGTTTCAAGTGTTATCCATGAAGGTTTGTTAGTTACAACTCCCTTTATGGTTGAGACTATTAGATTAGCTACCCATCTAGACACCAATCAGCTAGCTGATTGAGTGTCAAAAATGGAGCATAACCCCCATTATCTTTTGATTGATATTACACCCTATTACAAGGTTTAGGACACCTAGATTACAAAATAGGAATGTTAAACAACTAACTTTAACTAAGCTAAGCTAAATAAAGTAAAGCTTCTAGCTAATCTAATCGGTAGCCATGCTGGTTGTTGCTGCCGGTGTAGCTAGTTGCTTCCTCCTTAATTTAAACCAAGTTTATGGACTCTTGATCAAATCATAATGGTTTTCCCAAAGTCCACAAATCCTAGATAATTTTTGGAGTTCTAGTAGGTGAGAATTGGCCCAAATGGTTGCATGTAGAGGTGGTGAAAAGTGGTAGATATATACAAAAAATATGGAGCCATTTAGGAAACATATTTGAGCCATATTTTTGGAGTGTCTAGGTAAGCCATAAAGCAGGTAGAAGTGAGCCATGCATACGTGAGGTGGTGTGGGGTGTTTTATTTGCATGGTTATTTGATAGTCTAATTAATTATTTGCCAAAATGAGAAGAGTTTTGAGGTCTTCTACTTAGGAAAAATTAATAAGTTGAATATCTTTGGTTTGGGTATGTTGGGATGCTGTTGCATCATGATGACCTCACAATTTTCTTCTTTTTCCTCTCCCCTATAGACATCTCTAGAAGTATGCTTCAGTTTTAATATTATTACTGCAATGTAGGGAGATTTACTTCCCACACTAATATACCATTTTCCTTTATGTGTTTAATATTTTCTGTATGAGCTCGACCAGCACTCCCCAAAATATCACCATTTAAGCATTGACACGGAAATCAGCTTATTCTTGATAAATCTACCCGTTCATCTCTAATTTGAAAGGTAAAATTATAGTTTTTGATCTATTATATAACCTCGGTCATTCCTTAACTGTTTCATTAGCTATAAAAAACCCTAAACATCTCTTTTTATTACTTTTCTTTCAACCTTCAAAATACCTAAGCTTGGAAACACTTATGCTAAATATTCTTTTGTTTGAGCTTTCATTACAATTTGATTTACTCTTTTGATCCTTTCTCTACCTCGCTCATGTTTTTTCTTTAAGTAAGACAAAATTAGATTTAGGAAGAAGTAGAGTTTTCTTTCAGCTGACTCTTTCCTTTTTTCTCTTAAAGGATGTAAGTCTATTTTATTGTCTTATTTGAGTTCTTAATTTTTAAATTTTATTTAATGATTTTTAAGTTTTGGCTATTTGTTTATTTAAAGGTTTTAGAAGTTGGTGTCTTCTAGCTTGATTTTTTCCTCTTTAGTGGAAAACTTTGCTAAGCTTCAAGTAAGTTTTCTTGCCTTTGAAATGTGGCATGTATAAGCATGTGAGTTTTTGTACTCTGTCAAATGTTAATATGCATGTGCCTACATGAGAATTTGGTATTTTAGTGAGGCATGTCAAAATAATTAATATTTCTAATAAAAAGATTTGGATTAGGAGGAAAAGAGTTGATTACTTATGAAAATGAAGTATGATGTAGCTAAGCATATGTTAAATCCTAGTATTATGTTATTTCATGTTACAATTTGGACTTTGTAATATTTTAAAGTGTGAATCAAATATAAAATGTCTGTTGTGCATTGTCTAGGAGCAAATTGATAGGTTAGTTAAGCCAAACTGGCCGATTAGTCTTTAGAATAGTTAATTAGTTTGTCCAAACCGATCGGTTAGATGGCCAATAGTGAATTAGTATTCTCCCTAGTTAAACCCACTGACAGAGTTATCAGAACTGATTGAGTGATAATGGAACAGTCATCTAGTCTAACCATATCAATCAACTGGTTTAAGAAAACTCTAGTGTGTGGTTGAGTTAAACCAATCAACCAATTAGCTTAAACCAATCGACCTGTTTAGCTATAGTGTGTTTTTTTATCTATTAGACTTGATATGTTTTGAAATTATGTATAATGCTACTATATGATTCTCTAATGATGGAAATACACATCTTAACATACATTAACTAACTTATTAGGTGGATTAAATGGTTTATAATTCCTGGTATTTTCACTAAGTGTTGGAAGGTCTCAAAGAAAAATCCAAAATGAGTATGTTATCACTCCAAGAGTATAATGTAATCAAAATTTTTAGCCTAAATGGATTGTCTAATAGGTTGGCTTAATAATGGTTAATCACTAATAGAAATTTCACCACATTGTTCGAGGGTAATAATGGTAAAGATGGAATGATTTTGTGGATATACTATTTGGATGTTATATAAGCCTTGTGTAATGACATGACCTTGGAAAAATAACAAACTAATCAATCATAATCAAAGAAGATTGATTTATGCTTGGGCCTAGATTACTTGATCCTCGATTAGTTATTAGGGGTAAGTCACCTTTAGGTGTTTATTAGTGCCTTTGGGCAGGATCCTAGGAGTCCCGAAATCTTACCTACTCTAAACACTAATGATTTACTATGAAGCATCGATACTAAAGGTCTTAGATACCTAGGTGATTTTTAGTTTTGGTTGGACTTTTATGCCTATTGGTGGTTACATAGCTTTGGCTGGACTTTATATCCATTAGTGGTTACTTAGCTCTAGTCAAGCGTTATGTGCATTGTTACTTACATGGCTTTAGATATACTTTATATCCTCTCATTTGGATAGGCTACCATAGGATGTAAGACCATGGAGCAGTAAGTGGTCCATCACTCGACAAAGAATAAGGATAAAGGATAAGGACAAAGAATAAGAATAGAGAATAAAAGTAAAGAATGAGAATAATAATATGGATAAAGGAAAAAATAATAATAATGCATTGTAAATTAATAATCTGATGGGTCATGTAAAAATGGTTTATGGACCTCATATAACAACATGTTAATATTTATTTATTGATATCCATAGTACGTATGTTGTCATGGTGAGTATGATGAGTTATGAGTCACCGAAATCTTTGCATAACATGAAATCTTGGTGCATTATATTATCATTGTAAAATATGTAAATGTAGCTATATAATGAGCATGATAAGTATTTAGTATGATTTTCCCTTTTTATCTTGGCTTAGTATGCTCGGGATTCCCATTAAGGCGGTAACTTGGTTTTGTCAGTACGTAGCATATTGATGTGGTTGTTTATTTGATCACCTACTCCATCCCATAAGCAAAAGACCATGTGTAAGATTTTGAGGATGGCCAGGAGTGAGGCTACTTAATTTTAGACTTGGGGACTTGAGAGCATGGACATTCATAGACCTTGGATTGGTCCTTACTGGAATAGGTTTGGGCATTTCCCTATAATTGTTTTATCCCTATTATAGCCTTGTACTTTTGGCTTAACTTTTCTATTATGTATTTTAATATTTTAGAGACCTGTCGAGGTCTTATTTTGTAAATATTTTCTTTTAGCATCTATATTTCATATTCTTTCGTACTCTACTCTAGTTTTAGTTGGTTTATTTTCTTAGCCATATATCTAACATGGAATACGCAACTCTATCTATCTTATGTTTGGTGCAGCAGTAACACCCTATTTTTCCTAGGTTCTTAATATTTTTCCACTTCTACAAGATTTTAAAACATAATTTTTTTAGTAGTGAATAATGGGGGTGTTACAATAAGCATGATGAACCATGAATTTTATACACATGGTGTGATGAATTCCATGTATATCATTGAGTATGATGTCATCTACTTTCACATGCATGCCTAGAATACCATAATAGTAAAGCTTATGAGTTGGTATGTTATTATGTAAGCATGTTTGTAATACCCTAAAACTAATTATTTTGGAAATATGTCATTAAACAAGAATTTATTGGGGAATTAAACTAATTCATTATTTATGTAGGTCAAGAGGGATTATGTAGGAAAATTAATAGGAAATTATAAATAGTTTATAAAGGAGAAAAATTTGGGCTCGGTGTAAATAAAAAAAAAGAGTTAGGAAGAATATTTTTAAAAGGGCCCTAAATTAACTAAAAAATGAAGTTCAATATTTTATTTAAATATTTAAATAATCTTATTTGAATACCCCAAGAAAAACACTCTAAATATTTAAAGCCAAAATAATTAAAATATTCTTTTTCCTTTTTTCTCCTTATTTTCTTCTTTCCTTCCATCCTATTTGTACTCCCCCTTCCTCCCCCGCCAGTTGGGCCTGTCTGCGGCCCAACTCCCGTCCCTCCTTCCTTCTCCTTCCCCGCGGCCCAGCGCTATTCGGCACCCCTTTCCATAATCGTGATGCAGCGTTTTGTCCCTCGATTCGCTGAGATGCCGCGTCGTGTTAAGTGACAAATAGCCGTTGCCAAACGGACACCACAACGTAGCGCTTTGCCCCCTACCGTTGAAACACCGTGTCTCGTTTTAAAACATTATAACCGTTGCCAAACTGGCAGGTTCTCCCCCTTTTCTTTTCTCCCTGGACCGTCGGTCCACCACACCCCTTATCATCTTCCTCCTCACGCTAGGCCTGCAACTTGCAGCCTGCGCGTCGACAGCCACCTACCATCCAGCCGTCCTCCCCTGCCATTTCCGTCCCTTTCTTTCCCATTTCGACCCAACCTTCCCGTCCTAACCCTCACGCGTACTGCCCTCTTTCCTTTTTCTCGCACCGAGCCAAACACACCCTACAAACCTGCAGGGCATGCTCCAGGTGCCACCATCGGACGATGACCTACTGCACCTACCCCGCGTGCCCTCTCCTTCCTTCGTCGTTTTCCCCCTCCAAATTGCTGATAAATACCCCTATTAGCAGCCATAGCCATCCTCTTTTTTTTCAAATTTTCCCCGAAACTCTGCCTTGCCGCAGCCCAAAAAGTTGAGTTTTCCGCCACCACCGGTGATCGCCGCGACAATCGCAGCCCACCGGAGCCTTCCCTGCACTCCCCTCTACAAAACCAAGCCACCACCACCCCTTACCTTGCCCTTCATGTGCCGCCCTAGCCGTGCGAAGTAACCACCTCGAGCAGCCATCTCCAGCCTTCACCGCCCCTCCCTCTGCCTCTTGCCACCACCCTCGCTGCAACCAACGCTTCCACCACCTTCCAAAACGCCACTAGACCTCCCTCTACCTTCCCATACCTTTACCCTCCACTGTCTCCCTCTCCTTCTACCTCCCCCATTTTCCACCAGTCTCCACCACCCTCGACCGCCGCGCCAACCACCGCGCGCCGCCACTTCCAGCCATGCCACCACCCTCATTCTATCCCTCTCTATCTGTTGCATCCTACTCCACCTCAAACACTCCTCCATTCCCTCTCCTTTAGCCTACACATTGATCTTTCCACCTCTCTTCCTCCTCCACCACCGCCACCGTCGCCGCCACGCGCTGCCGCTAGTTCCACCACTAACCTTAGGTGGCGCTCCAACCTCCTCAACCACTAAACCTTCTTAGCACAAGTGATTAATAATTTTTACTAATATTAAGGGTATTATTATTATTATTATTATGGTTGGTATTATCATTATTATTATTATCTTTATCATTAGTTAATCTAACTTTAGAAACCCATTTTATATAAGTGTTAACAATTTTTAGTAATATTAATAATATTACCCTTATTAGTATTATTAATGTTGTGTTGTTATTACTATTACTATTATTATTAGTATTAGTATTAGTATTATTATTATTATTACTATTATCATTATTATTATATATCACTCTTACTACCTAAACAAAGTTCAGGAATATTTATAAATATGGTAATATTATATAGTATCTTTATCATTATTAATAACATTATCATTACTACTACTATTATTATCTCTATTATTAATATTATTATTTTCTTACTAGTACTAACTTGACCATTACCACTTTTAGTGTAAATATTGGGACTCTTATATTACTATTATTCTTTTCGATTGTTATCTTCTATTATACTTAACATTATTACTATTATTATTATTATTATTATTATTATTATTATTATTATTATTATTATCATTATTATCATTATTACTACTTAACCTAACCTTATTTTATTATTATTATTATTGTTATTATTATTATTATTATTATCATTATTATTATTATTATTTTTATTATTATTATTATTATTATATACTTAACACCTTTATCATTATTGTTATTATTACTACTACTTTTATTATTATCATTTTGTTGTTAAATAAGAAGAATACTTAAACCTTAGTACCTTACCATTTAATATTATTCCTAATGTCTGTAACACTAACATCATTACTATGGTATCATTATTAGTTATTACTATTATTACTATTATCATTATTTTATCTCTATTATTGTGACAAAAACATTTGAACCCTTATATTATTATTATTCAAAATATAACTTTTATCATTATTATCTTTAGGAATATTTTTACTTGTTGGTATTGTAATTATTATATTATTATTTTAACCCTAACACTATTATTAGACTTAGCCTTAATAACGCTAGGGTTTCTATCACTATAAACATTAGTGTCACTATTATTAGTTTTATTATTATTATTATTATCACTATTTTAATATGGTTAGCATGAACACTATTATTATTAGAATAGAGCTAACGAGTCTAATAATATAAGTGTAACAATAAGTATTAAAAATAAACATATTTTGACTAGTAATATTTAGTATACTAATTTTAAGGTAAAAACCCTAGTTTTCGTACAATATTCTCTTTAATAACAATAACCCTAATCTTAAACTAGAATAAGGGATGATGATACTTTTGAGGGAAACTAATACTTAGTATTTTCCCTTTTTAGGTGATCCTAACCAAACCCTAAGGAGTTATAGGAGCGTGATCCAAGCCCGGCGTCGCTTTAGATAAGGACGAAGCTATGGCCCTTGTGTGATGTGTGACCTGTATGTTTTGAATGTTGTATATGCCATGCCATGTATTATAATTGTGGATAACTTGTCTTATGTGTAGCGCAGCTTGGTGATTGAGGTATATTTGTATGTGTTTCCTATGACATGAGCATGACATGTATATGTATGATGTTTATGATGTGATATGGTATGGCCCTCTAGGACATGCATGTTAGGATAAATAATAATACGAATTGGGAATATAAGGATGACAAGAAATAAATGGGAAGTGAGTTCACTAAGGGGGATATGAGGTTGACCTAAGTACCTCATGATCCATAAGAGGAGATTTAAGTGGAAGGAATGACCAAAATAAATGAGAGTTGGGAACCATGCATGGGGGTCTTAAAATTTGCATGGTGACTTTGGGTGTTTGCATGGGATGGCTAAATCTTGCATGGGGGTGAATCTTGCATGAGAAAAGTTGAATTTGGGTGTAAATAAATGATGGGAGAGTTGTGGAGTGATTAGAGACTTGTGATGAAAAATAGTACGTGGGTTGGTGCAAGGGTGTATAAGGGACCCGATTAGGGTTTTTGGGGAGAAAGTGGAAATTTGGGAAGCACAAAAATAAGAATGATTAAGGAAGGGTGAAGTATGGGTTAAGAGTGAGAATTCAATTATACAAAAGACGAGTATGGGTTTCCATGTGAAAGAAGAGACTTAGGGATGAAAAGAGAGAGGTTACTTGTGGAAGAAGTAAGGTACTAGGGTTTGATGTGGCCAACTAGGTTTTTGCCGGTCATATGCGAGGTCGAGGAGTAAAGTGATATGCCTTGGGGTTTGACCTAATATGGATGAGATGTGGGGCGAGGCACAAGTAATGGTAGAGTAAGTGAGAAGAATTTGGGCCACATAAGTCCAATTAGGGTTTCCAAGGGGAAAACCCTAAAGGTTGAGAATAGACAGGGTCGATATCATAGGTTGTTGGGCTTAACTTACACTCTCAAGAGTTGGACTTTCATTATGTGTGAGCATAAGGGGGAATGGATGTCGGGGCGTGATAAGAGGTGCAGGAGTCTCAAAATACGAGACGGGCCCTCTTGAGAGAATAGCAGTAGAATATCGATGACATGCATGTCAAGGGTGGAATGTTATCTAATCAGACACGGATAAAACACTAATCATGTAAAGTGAAATATTGTTGAGCTGAGCCTAGACCGGTCCACCAGTAAATAATAGTGTCCAGGAGCGTTCTGCCTTGAGTGTATACTTTCCGGTCCACCGGCTATAATAGTGGGGGATTTCGTGCTCAACAAACCAAAGTAAGTAAGTTAAACCATGGGAAATACACTAAGTACTTACAGTGAAACACTATGTGAGTCGGGGCCAGACCGGTCCACTGGCAAATAATAGTTGCCAGGAGCATTTTGCCTTGGAGATCAGTCCACCGGCAAATAATAGTGGTCAGGAGCGTTCTACCCTGAGTGTATACTTTCTGATCCACCGGCTATAATAGTGGGGTTCCCGCACTCACATGGACTATTAAAGAATATGTGTGGAGTGGACATATTATTAATGAGAATAAAGAATAAGTCATTGGAAAAGTAACCAGGCCTTATCATGTGTGTTATCGTATGTTGCCTATGTGCTTATACTTGTATCATGTGTTCTATGTGTTGGCCATAGCTCGTCTGTTACCTTACTTAGTACGTAGAGTACTGATCACCCGTTTCATGGGTACTGCACATTCCCACGAGTAGAAGTCCCCTCTGAACTTGTGTAGGTAGGAGATGATGTCTTCGATGCCTACGATACCTACGAGGCATCGGGTGGGGCAGAGTGTTGAGCCTAACTTGACCTAGGGATCGAGAGCGATTCGGTCAGACTCTCTTGCTATCATCGGATTTCGTATTTCCTTATTTAGCTGTATTTTGTTCTATGCTTCATGTTTTGAAAATCGTACTCTTAAGTTGTAATCCTAAACTTTATTCTAATTACTATTTGACTTGTGTTTCGTTAATGATTTATGTTAAATGTCGACCCATGTTTTAATGTTTCGCACTTGATGTTGTTTGGTTTTAGTCTTAGCACTTAGTACTGGAATGGTAGAAGTGTACCGGTCTGGTACTAAGTGTGGCGGTAATGCCCTTGAGTTTACGATTTTATCTTTCACTTCTGCTAAACCATTTTGATTTAAACGAAATTTTTTAGTAGTAAATTTGGGGGTGTTACAATGTTAATGTGTGCTATCATGACTAGTATGCCTATCATGACCATGTGCACATCACAAAATTCCATGACTAGGTAACTTAGGTTACTCAATATGTAACATACATGCCCATTTAATTGGTTATCTACTCAATCCCATGAGAAAAAGACTTTATGCATGTAATTGAGTGTAGTTAATAGCCTACCAATTCATGTGTTGTGCATGGAGCAAGTGAGTGTGGACATTTTTTTAGTTGTTTCTTTTAATGATCCTTGAGAAATCTAGACTTCTCTTTGTATTGCCTAATTTTAGTAAATGTTCTCTTTGTGTATTTTAGTTTGTTTTAAACCTAATAAGGACTTAGTTTTGTAAACCCTAATTTTTATCATCAATTATGCTATATAATTTTCACACTCTATTTTTAATGTTTTGTTGGTTTGATGCTTAGCCTTGTAACTAAAATGAGATAGATGATAAGATGTCTAATAAAGGTTGCATGAAGTAGTAACACTCCATTCTTTATATCCCATCTTAAAATTATGTTGATATAAAATAAATTAGTTTTTGTTTTAGAAAGGGTTTGAAATCCTAATAAAATTGTAAATTTCAGGTGCACCAATGAACTAGTTATCCTAACTAATTGGCTAGTATACTTAGGAATTAGAAATTTTATTTCCTCATAAACTAGTTAAATAGTTTTCCTAAACCAATCAACTAGTTATCTTGTAATTTCATATCCTTTTCTTATTTTGTTTCAAATATTTTTCCAATATTTATGAAAACTTCTAATTTGGATCTATTTGTGCTAGTAAGTATATTATGTTTCTTTGGTATTATTTTGATCACTCTACGATTTTAGCTAATATTTTTCCAAAAGTACTTTTTAAGGCATTTCCCACCTTCTCTATTCACCTCACTTTCCTCTCTCTTCAAGTAGTCATAGATGTGTGTTTGAATTTCTAAACCTCGTCCCTAACTTACCAACCTACTACTATGGCTCTCCTTGGTCACACTCTACCTCCCTTACCTCAATATGTGTTTCCCTTTCCCTTGGTTGCCCACACTCCGCCTAAGTCATACTTCCCTCTCTTTTTGAGAATTTTGACCAACACTCTTTCCTATACACTACAATGCTAATTTAATTCACTCCTTACCTTCAACATTTGTTTACTTTCTCCCTTTTCCTTCTGAAAGGTTGTAAGTGTTGGGCATTCTCCGCTTTACTTTGCATTTCTTTTCTACTAAGAAAGTAGGGGTTCAGCTCTTGTTTCCTCATCTTTTTGTCAAATTTTTATCTTTTCTTTCTTCTCCTAATCTTATTCAATCTCTCCCTTGTTTCTCTTAGGCAAGGAAGGATTAAGGATTTGAGAAAAGTTGAAGATTCTAGCTTCTTTCTCTTTAGAATATTTGTTTCTAGAAAAGGTTAAGTTTTGAAAATTTTCTTCTTCTTCTTCTTCTTTTGACTTCATTTTAATAACTTCGAAACACAAAATAGTTTTAATCATTGTTATTATTAATTCTATTAGGAATCGAGGTCTTAGTAGTTAGCCATCAAGTTGGGAGTATTTCGTGCTAGAATAATTACTTGGAGGTAAGACAAATATTATCTTTAACATGAATAAGGTCGTGTGTTATTTGTTTTGGTTTCATGTTCTTGGTGTATTTATGTGTTGTGAATGAGTAAATTATATTCTTGGATTCAAGAATGTGGTAAAGTTTTCTTCTTTGAAAAGTTAAGCATGATTTGAGCTCCTTGTTATTGTGCATGATTTTAGCAATTTCGAGCTTGATTTTGTTAAGTGATCATATTAACATGCACCCATGTGATTCTATGTGTGCAGTATGTCTTTTTATATGATTTATGACATAGAATTATGATAGGATTAATATTGTAAAGTTTAATAAATTTTTCATATATGGATCATATACTTGGTGCTATTTTACCCAGACTAGTCCTGGTTTGTTGGACTAATGAGCTGGTTGAGTGAATAATGACTCAGTTTGAATTTTTTGATCTACTGGTTGTGAGAGGAGTTGAATGGTTTGATGAACTAGCCGACTAGTTCCCATGAGTAGTTGATTTGTTTACCAAACCCATCAACTAGCTACCTTGTGATTAGAGTGGTATGCTCTTTAGTTAGATCCATCAACTAGTTTGGTCATACCCATCAACTGGTTTCCAATTAGCAGGCCATTGATGGCACTAACTAGACTAATTTTTTGCTTCTTTCATTGTGTATTTTATTATGGTATGACTAAACCATTCAACCAATCCTGGGGACCAATAGATTGGTCTGCCTTTATTTTAGTATGCTTGATTGTTATTTAATGATCTTCCTTTCGGCCTTTTATATTATTACTCACATGTAATATCCATAATACCAATCAAATTGATGATATTTTAGGCCTTGAATGGTTAAGTTTGGTGTTAACTTTAAACACCCAATTACTGGCTTATATGCCTTGTGGTGAGGTTGGTGTTATCACTTAAAAACACCCAATTGGTTGTTAGTAGAATTAATTTGTAATCTGTGATATCACCTGGTAATTAATAATTAATGGATTAAAATTTTGTTTGGTTTTTTTTCTCTAATCTTAGGGTAATTAATAGGGAGTTAGTGGGCAGATTACCTTGTGTGTTTCATATTTTTAGCTAGTACCTATTTCCATCTTTAATGGGTTGCACTTAGTAGAGGCTATGCGCATATCATAGAGATATAAAGTTATATTGCGGTAGGCTCACATGGCATTGAGGTATCCCAATACAATCTCCCTCATACTTTATATAATCCATTACTCAAGTAGATATGGTATCCCAACTTTTTATCCTTTAAGGTAGAGTCATTCAGGCTATGGTGGGTAAGGTATCCTAGTACAAGCCCACTTTATGTACTTTGACCATGTTCGGTCGGTATCGTATCCCAATCTATGTTATCCCCTAAGGAAGGTACACTGGATGTGTGATGAGTATGGTATCCCTATAGAAATTCCTCTTTTTTTTAAAAAAAAAATAATAAAAGATGAAGTATTATACCAAAGATCAAATGGTACAAATGTAATTGTAGAAGTGATCTACCATTCCAATCAAAGTCGCAAACTTTTCCCTCCGACTAGATTGAAGACAAAGAGATGACATAGTCAAAGCAATCCTATGAGCTGCCCCTTTCAAATCCCAAACTCTATTCGAGAAGATACAATTATTTCTAGCTTTCCAAATCTCATAAAGAGCAAAAGCATAAAAACAAGAATAAAAATGAGAGATGACTACTTTCCTATTTCTTCTTCTTGACAAAGAGGCAAAGACCTCTGCAATGGAGTTATGCCTTACTCTAAAACCACCACCCTGACCTCTAGCAGACCATATTTTCTTCAACTCAGGACACTAACATAAAAGATGTAGCAAAGTTTCATTTTGAGTGCAAAAACAACACTGCTTGTTGATGGAAGGCAGAAAGGTGCTAATATGATCCTTAGTAGGAAGCCTGGAATGTACAACTAACCATAATATAAATTTATGTTTGGGTGCTGCAAAACTTGACCACACAATTCTCCACTAGGCCACCTGAGGTGTAGCAAATCCGATAGCTTCATAAACCTCAGCTATGGAGTAGGCTTTCTCCCTCTGCCAGTGCTAGAAAATAGGTAGGAGGACACATCTGAAAGAAAATTTTTTTTGCAGTAACCCTAAAGTAGTGCAGGGTAGGCTGCAGCAAACCACATCTTGCCTTTTGATATAGTAAGCATGCACCCATTTTATCCAAAGGGCATCCTTATCCTGAGATAAATGCCACAACATCTTCCCCACAGTTGCAATATTCCATGAAAACAAATCTAATAAGCCCAAACCCCCTTCCTTCTTTGGTAAACATACCACTCTCCAAGCCACTTAAGCTCTTTTAGTAGGTGAAACTTTTCCAACCTAAAGGAAATCCCTGCACAGGGCCACCACCTTATGAATAATCTTTTTGGGTAGAAGGAAAATTTGACTCCAGTAATTAGTTCTGCCTATGATCACTGATTGTAACAGCTGAACCCTTCCAGCATAAGAAAGAATCTTATTTGCGCAATGTCGCATCCTACAAGAAATTTTCTAAACCAACTCCAATATATCTGTAGCTTTAAACTTGGAGGCATCAAGAGGGACACCCAAATACTTAAAAGGAAACAATCCTTCTTGAAAATGAAGAACATATTTTATAGCTTGCTTTAAGCTCTTATTAGAACCTCCCAGAAATACCACACTTTTAGCAGGGCTTATATGGAGACCTGAACATGCTGAGAAATTGTCTAAAACCTCCTTAATGGCCTTCACAGAATCTACATCAGCTTTGCAGAAAACTAATAGATCATTTGCAAAACTTAAATTAATAATATTCAACTTCCTGCACTTAGGATGCCCTTGAGAATCAGTCCTACTCCATAAGGATTGGAAGGACCTACTAAGATACTCCATGACAATAACAAACAAAAAGGAAGAAGAAGGATCCCCCTGCCTAAGACCTTTTTTCCCTTTAAATAGAGGCTGCGAAATGCACAACCCTTTCTAAGAAATTCCAATCCACAAAATCATAGGGTTTCCTCATGTCAACTTTAATCATGCATCTAGGAGAAATATTCTTCCTATTATACATATGCAACAATTCATGGGCCAAAAGAACATTATCACCAATTCTTCTTCCCTTCAAAACCTAACTGAGATGGGTGGATAATGGAAGGTAGGATAGATTGTAACCTCCCTGCCAATACTTTAGCCAAAACCTTATAAACCACATTGCAGCAAGAAATGGGTTGAAAATCAGCTATCTTTATAGCATTTACAAATTTCCCCTTTGATGTATCTTGACCCCATGTTGTGTGTGTGATATCTGATGAGTTCATATTTTGACACATTTTATACCCTTATAATCTTAGTTTTTGGTAGTTTATTTAACTAATATAGGGGAATAAGTATTGTTTTATGCTTAAGTAGTAAAATTTGCATAAATTTTATTATTTGAGCTAAAATGATATATATTAAGTAAATTTAGAATAAAATATTATTCATTAATATTTATTGAATTTTATTTTGCAGGTTTTGTTTTAAATAAAAGAAAATAAAAAAAAGAAAATAAAAACCTTTGGACCAACGGTCGAAGGCCCAAAGGCCTGTAACAAAATAAACCAAATGGACGTCGAAGAGGAACGAAGCCAAACGAGCCAGAACGCAGCTCACGGAACGAAAAGAAAAGATGCTGGACGAGGGCTGACGTGGCGTGGGAAACAAAAATTATAAAAAGGAGGAGGGACGTCGAAAACGGGAGGAGGCTGTCTCTGCCGTTAGGCAGAGAACAGGGGGCGTGCGATAGACAGAGAGTCAGCCGAAAGGGCTGACGTGTAAAGGAGGAGGGGCGTCGGACGAAGAAATAAGAGCACGACACAGACTTCGATGCGAGACTCGACAGAGCCTTCCGCGCCAGGAAGCCAGACTGGTGCGCCAGACGAAGGACGCCGCACGGGAACCGAGGCGTGCACCATCAGCCGCCAGCCGGAAAGAAGAAAAAAGAAAAAGAATTTTTACACGGAAATTGAGGTGCCGAGAGAGAAGAAAAAAATAGGGAAGAATTTATCCGATAGAATTTATTTCAGATAAAATTAATTTTTATCTAAATAAATTCTTGATCTTTTATTCAAAATTAATTCCGGTTATTTATTTCTCTTATTTTTAATCTACATTTTAGATATATATTTCTATGTAATTAATTCTTTAATTATGGCTGGCTGATTATTTATTGTTAGGGAATGAATTGAAATGCTAGATTATGATTTGAATTATAATTTTATTTTCTTTGTTTCGTGAGATTGTTTCTTGACTCTATATCAATTGCTATGGTTTATATGTATAATTCTGTCAAGTATAGTTTATTTGGTGCATGCCTTGTTCTGGTACCTCATAAGTGACAGTATGTAGGATTAATTGCTTGCTAGGTGGCCATCTAAAGATACTAGAATTTATATGTATAAATTGCAGTTAGGTTAGATAACAATTCACCTAATCGTTTTGTGATTCTAACCGAAGTGGTAAAACGTTTCGATACGTGTGGGTCAAGGAAAGGAAATACAGCTAGACATGCTTATTGTACTAGTTTGGGTACTTAGATTGATAGCCTTCCACTTACACTTAATGCATTAAATCTAGTTAAATATAGGAGCCGCTTGTTGCTGCTATACTGCTAGTATTTAATAGGGTTAATATTGGCGCTTTGTCGTATTAATTTAATTAAGGGAAGTAATATAAGGTGTATAGACCTGCTTTTGGTGTGCAACTTGGTCGATCTCTTTCTCACGATTAAAAGATGACGGATTTTTATTTCCCTAACATATTTCTCATATCTGCGGTTTCCCATTATTTCCCATTATTTTCGTTATTAGTTTACTTTATTCTATTTAATCCTTTTATTATTTTATTATTATTTTGATAAACCCCCATTAGTATTTTTCTTATTTATTTATTTTAGGTTATTTAGTGTTTTTATTTTATTTATAGTTTAAGCTAGTTAAATAGAGGTGATCCCTCTCAATCCCCGGTTTAGAACGATACCCTTATTTACTAGTGCTACATTTAACAACAAGAGGGTTTAAATTGCGTGCCGGCTACGGTCGGACCAATTTTTGGTGCCGTTGCCGGGGATTGGTAACTTCACTTTTATTTTGCTAGTATTTTTAGTGTGGTTTCATTTTTAGTGTTTTTATATTTTTTCTTTTATTTTTGTTTTATATTTTCTTAGGATTTTTGGTGTGTTTTGTTATTAACCTTTTCCTTTGAAGTGTTAGTGTTTTTCAGGTGGCTATGAGAGGATCCTTTGGTTATGGACAACTTTGCTCGAATCTTAACGCAAGAGTAAATGAGGTAAGTATGAGTAGTCTTGAAGATAAACTTAACAAACTCACTACTCTTGTTTTGCAGGTAGCTGAAGCTAGAGTTATTAATACAAGTGGAGTGTGTCATACGCAAGGAAATCCATATGCCTACCATGAACAAGCTATGAGAGGAGGAGGATGGACACAATCTGGTACTCAATCTTTCAATGGTGTTCAAGGACATGATCCCTATACAAGCACATACTATTCGGGAATGAGGCATCAACCCAACTTTGGATGGGGGATGAATGATCATTATTCTGTGCCATATCAAGACCCTTACACACGCGAATATGAAGCTTCAAAATATTATCAATATCCTCAACAAGAATCTTCTCCAGTTTCAAAACCCTCAAGTTCAGAAAAAATGGATAAGCTTCTTGAAGCATTGACAAATGGTCAAAACCAGTTGGTAGACATCCAAAATCAACTGGTACAAAGTCAGATTATGCAAAATGAAAGGGTGTCAGTGCTAGAGGAGAAAATGGGTTATATGGTCAATCTGATGAATCAATTACAAGCACAAGAAGAACTCTCTAGTACTTCAATTTTAAATTCAAGTGAGAGTTATGAGGATGATGATGCCATATCTGAATGTAAGGATGAGCTAGTTGAGGAGGTTCCCTTCGAAAACATTGAAAAGCAAGATCAAGTGGAAGAAGAGCTTATAAAAGTAGAAGAAGAATCTCATCAAAATGAGGATCAAGTGAACAAAGAGAAGTATATGGATGACAAGACTATCACTTTCACCTACCATATACCATCTTTGAACATTTATTCCCCACTTTTGCTTGGAGATGACCATAAGACACAATGTAAGCCTTTGGACCACTTTGATTTTATCTATGCTAACCACACTCCTTGTTTTCCCTCTTTTAGCAGGTTGTATGGATCCAAGAGTGAAGAGAGTAATCAAATCACCTTGGATACATTTAATAAAAAGCGTGATGCTCCAAAGGAGAGGTTATGTTGGAAGGACGTGTTTAAATATTTTGAGATGGGAAAATATGTTCCTTCGATAGAGATATCACCATACATGGACATTGGGCAAAACATTCTCTCTTTACACACGAGCTTAAATTCCATACTAGGTAAGTTACGTTCTTGTTGGATCAAATCTTTCATTAAATCTAACATTTTGTCTTTTTCTTCCTTGCAGGATAAAGATGATCATCACGAGGAAGGATTTGGTGAAGTGGCTCTCAAGTGGACGTATCCACCTTGAACGAGTAAACCGAGATCACGTCAGGCTGAAGACATAAAAACAAGCGCTACTTGGGAGGCAACCCAATGTCATGAGGGAGTTTTTCTATCCTTTAGTTATTTATTTATTTATTTTGTTTTCTCCATACATTAAATTTCATGTTTCCTTAGTTGTTTACACATTGAGGACAATGTGTGATTTAAGTGTGGAGGTGCGTGTGTTTTATATGTATAAAAAAATTGAAAAAAAAATTTGAAAAAAAAAATTTTGTTTTGATTTTTTTTTAGAGTGTTTAATTTTTTTTAGAGTGTTTAGTGTTTTTAGAGTCGTAGGATCCCTTAACTAGTTAATGAGGAATATATCTTTGAAATCTAACGAAAAATATGATCATGAAATCGAGATAAAGCAAGTGGAGATTTTTTGTATTAATTTCGATATAGGGAACACATATCTACGTGCCTAAATTTGAATGGAGAAAGAATATGTATGATTGTCTAATCACCGACATGGCATGTTGAGATTCATCACATTCCTCAGTGAGCTTTTGAACCATACGTACTTTTTTTTTCTGAGCGAATTTACACGAAATCATCTACTATTTCTTGGCTTCAAAAAAATTTTTTAACCTCATATATGTTTAATTGTTTTGATCAAATTATTTGCCATAGATCTTGTAATGGACTATAGAGATTACTAGAACTTACTCTTGTGTTAGTCGAAGCTTATAGTCAAAACATGCTCTGATTGAGAAAATGATAAAGGCAGCTTAGGAATTTTCCATCACATGACCAAATAGCTTAACCTGATTTGTGTATACATGGTGTACACCCTATAGAAACCCTTTGAGCCATACATGGACCATATACTTATTTTCATTACCTACATTGAATAACCATTGGGTCTTAAATGTCCTTACCTTTGCTTAAAGCTAGTGGAAGGAAATCAAGTCATTATGGATATAAAGAGTGGTTGTGTATGTGTGTATGTGAAAGAAATATATGTATTCATGCTAAGAAAGGGGATTGGTTATGTTTGGTGGAGAAAAAAATGAAAAAAGAAGAAAAAAAAATATAAAAAAAATTTGAAAAAAAAAGAGAAAAAAAATGTTAGGATATAAGGAAGAGAGGGAGTTATGGAGATTATGTTGAGAAAGTTCTATTCATGTTCTATTTTGGTGATATGTATCAATGATCATTGATGTGGAGTTATGCTTATATTTCATCTAATTATTAGATTCCACTAGCTCTTGATCTTTTTAGCACCACACTCCTAAAATACTCCATACCCTTCTTTACCTTAAAACCCGTTAACCAATAAGTAAGTCCTATTTGATTCTTGAGATGAGCAGCCTTTGATCTGATGGAGATTAGTCACAAGAGTTAAGCATACGGTTTGTTCCATTTGGCAAGTATTTGATATCTTTCATGAGGTTTTATCCACAAGAACAAAGCCTTCTTTGTTTATATATGTGAGTCATTTGTTATCTTTATCATCTTAACTCACATACATGAGTGTTTCTACACATTTGTAGCCATGAATCTAAGAGAGAAAAAAATATATAGAGGGTATCCACAGTGAGAATGAATCTTGATGTGACTAAGGCGTGGTAGATTTTCATCCATAATATTGATCTGTTCATATCTGTCATGTTTATGTGTGAACCATATGTTGAAATTGATTCTTTAAATCTCCTAATGCTGAATCTTGATTGATTGCTAATCTCGACGTTTAAAAGTAAAAGATTCTGAGACAAATATGGTTAACGGTGTTAGGTATATGGTTTTAGTTTTATTTTTTATTTATTTTTATTTATGTGTGATTTTTCATTTTATTTGTGTGTGATTTTGTGGGTGTATCATCTGCGAAACCCTCACGAGACCTTACTCGTCCTCGATGGGTGACCTAGGGGTTTAAAGGGCTTGTTGCACATGCTAAGTGTAATCGTGAGACCTACGAAAGTGGCTAGTTAATTTAATTTTATTTTTTTAGAGTAATAACTTGCTTGAGGACAAGCAAGAAACTAAGTGTGGGGGTGTGATGAGTTCATATTTTGACACATTTTATACCCTTATAATCTTAGTTTTTGGTAGTTTATTTAACTAATATAGGGGAATAAGTATTGTTTTATGCTTAAGTAGTAAAATTTGCATAAATTTTATTATTTGAGCTAAAATGATATATATTAAGTAAATTTAGAATAAAATATTATTTATTAATATTTATTGAATTTTATTTTGCAGGTTTTGTTTTAAATAAAAGAAAATAAAAACCTTTGGACCAACGGCCGAAGGCCGAAGGCCCAAAGGCCTGTAACAAAATAAACCAAACGGACGTCGAAGAGGAACGAAGCCAAACGAGCCAGAACGCAGCGCACGGAACGAAAAGAAAAGGCGCTGGACGAGGGCTGACGTGGCGTGGGAAACAAAAATTATAAAAAGGAGGAGGGACGTCGAAAACGGGAGGAGGCTGTCTCTGCTGTTAGGCAGAGAACAGGGGGTGTGCGATAGATAGAGAGTCAGCCGAAAGGGCTGACGTGTAAAGGAGGAGGGGCGTCGGACGAAAAAATAAGAGCACGACACAGACTTCGACACGAGACTCGACAGAGCCTTCAGCGCCAGGAAGCCAAACTGGTGCGCCAGACGAAGGACGCCGCACGGGAACCGAGGCGTGCACCATCAGCCGCCAGCCGGAAAGAAGAAAAAAGAAAAAGAATTTTTACACGGAAATTGAGGTGCCGAGAGAGAAGAAAAAAATAGGGAAGAATTTATCCGGTAGAATTTATTTCAGATAAAATTAATTTTTATCTAAATAAATTCTTGATCTGTTATTCAAAATTAATTCCGGTTATTTATTTCTCTTATTTTTAATCTACATTTTAGATATATATTTCTATGTAATTAATTCTTTAATTATGGCTGGCTGATTATTTATTGTTAGGGAATGAATTGAAACGCTAGATTATGATTTGAATTATAATTTTATTTTCTTTGTTTCGTGAGATTGTTTCTTGACTCTATATCAATTGCTATGGTTTATATGTATAATTCTGTCAAGTATAGTTTATTTGGTGCATGCCTTGTTCTGGTACCTCATAAGTGACAGTATGTAGGATTAATTGCTTGCTAGGTGGCCATCTAAATATACTAGAATTTATATGTATAAATTGCAGCTAGGTTAGATAACAATTCACCTAATCGTTTTGTGATTCTAACCGAAGTGGTAAAACATTTCGATACGTGTGGGTCAAGGAAAGGAAATACAGCTAGACATGCTTTTTGTACTAGTTTGGGTACTTAGATTGACAGCCTTCCACTTACACTTAATGCATTAAATCTAGTTAAATATAGGAGCCGCTTGTTGCTGCTATACTGCTAGTATTTAATAGGGTTAATATTAGCGCTTTGTCGTATTAATTTAATTAAGGGAAGTAATATAAGGTGTATAGACTTACTTTTGGTGTGCAACTTGGTCGATCTCTTTCTCACGATTAAAAGATGACTTAGAAATAAATATTATATTTTCAACCTAATCTAGTGGTGGATTTTTATTTCCCTAACATATTTCTCATATCTGCGGTTTCCCATTATTTCCCATTATTTTCATTATTATTTTACTTTATTCTATTTAATCCTTTTATTATTTTATTATTATTTTGATAAACCCCCATTAGTATTTTTCTTATTTATTTATTTTAGGTTATTTAGTTTTTTTCTTTTATTTATAGTTTAAGCTAGTTAAATAGAGGTGAGCCCTCTCAATCCCCGGTTTAGAACGATACCCTTATTTACCAGTGCTACATTTAACAACAAGAGGGTTTAAATTGCGTGCCGGCTACGGTCGCACCAGTATCCTATTGTGTATGTACATTGAAATGAGTTTTTATTATTATAGAGAACTAGGTATGGTCAAATGGATTATCTTAATAATGTAAAATTATATGGTCACTAAATGAAGATTTATAAAATGGTTTACATTATATGGTTCTAATATACAATTTGTATTATTGGTTTTCCATGACTTCTATATAAGCATGCATTATTATATTGCCATTATGAGCCAAGGTGTTATTTTATGTTATTATTCTTATCACGATACAACTATGTGACTTCAATGAGTAGTATGAGCCATTACGATGTTTTAATTAGTTTGTTTTACCAGTACTTAACCGTAAAAAACTACATTTATGGGATCATTGTGATCATATGGCTTCTGGTCTAGTAAGTAGAGGATAATTTGTAGGGATATAATTCTCAGCTAGAGTATGTTAAGGTTGGTATCGAGGGATAGTAGCCGATCATTACATGGGGTTTGAAATTTATAGCTAAGAGTTAGCCTAACTAGTTAAATGTATTTTTGCCTACTATTGTAACACCCCTAAAATTCACTACTGAAAAATTTTATTTTATTAAAAGATTAGCGGAAGCAAAATAATAAACTGCGAATTTTGAGGATATTATCGCCACACTTAGTACCAGACAAGTTTACTCATACCGTTCTAGTACCAAGTGCTAAGGCTAGAAGAGTAAACCACAATTTACAAACCATATATAAATCAGAGTAGCATAACAAACTATTTACACGAATAAAATCCACTAGTGGTGGTCACAAAAACAACAATTACATTAAAATCAGGAATTTAAAAGAGAAAGAGAAAAACCCTAATAATTCTGGATAATTCCTTACTCTCTTTCTTGATGCCCACTTAAATAGTACCTAAAAAGAGACCTACAAGGGATACTACCCATTAAATAGGCAGAAGCCCCACGAATGGAACCCTTCAGTACTATGGTACTGGGTAACCTTTTTAAAAACACACTTAAAAGCAGACCCGCAATGCCACACATGATACAAAGCTATATACATAGATAACAAGAAATACATACACCATAATCATATACATAACAAGTCCATCAATTATTAATAAGTTATAATGTACGGTCAATGCTTCTTGGACTTAAGTCATGTTATAGTACAAAATCAATACGTTCAGGCCTTAAGCCATTAGTCCATCATTATTCAATCATCTCTTAGATTTTTATATCCATGTGAATGTGGGAACCCCACTATTATAGCCGATGAACCAGTCATGCAGGGCAAAATGCTCCTGGACACTATTATTCGCCGATGGACTAGTCATGCAGGGAAAAACACTCCTGGCCATTATTATTCATCGGTGGACTAGTTTGGCCCCGACTCACATGGTTTTCAACTATAAGTGATTAGTATTTTTTCCATAAGTTTATTCACATCCATGATTGGTTTTATTGAACTCGGGACCCCCACTATTATTGCCGGTGGATCGGAATATATATCAACATCATCCAGGGCAACATACTCCTGGGCCACTATTATATCCGGTGGACCGATACTCATAATCATCTTCCTGGGTAACATGCTCTTGGGCCACTATTATATCTGGTCGATCGGTACTCATAATCATTTGTCAGGGCAACACACTCTTATGCCACTATTATAACCGGTGGATTGGTACTCAATATTATAATTCAATTGGGTCCGACTCATTAATCTTTCACTTTCATGATTAGTGTTTTCCTTTTCTTTAATCAGCACAATAATTCCATTTATTTGCCTCAGATGGGAGATCAAGATCCAGGGACACAAAGGTACACCGGTTGTACTGGTGCATACAAGCTACTCAATACCCTTCAACCATCAACCCAGGGACGCAAAGGTACCCTGGTCATACTGGTGCATAAAGCTACTCAGTACCCTACTAACAAGGACACCTAATCCATAAGTATGCATACCCCCTAAATAGGTCTGTACACCTAGATAGAATAAGATATAGGGCATGGCTGGGGCACAAAGGCACACCAGCAAATATCAGAATAATTATGAGCTAAACCACGTCTTTAGGGTAGCGACCCCTAAAGAGCCACCATTCCCAGTCTCGAGGTCTTTCACTTTAAGTATTAGTGTCTTAATTAAGGTGATCACGAAAAGCACAACAATCAAATGCTTATCCACTTTTGATCATACTGATATCATTAGGCATTTCTTATACATACAGTTATCCAAGATGACACAAATAAATCATTAAAACCATTATAATCTCATCCAATTATGATTTAGAATTTGTTCTCGTGATACTTACTAATCATCAAATACTCTTACCTTACTATTCAGTATTACTTGAGTATTATGATGAACCTCCAGTGTCCCATCAACATGTTAGCTATGAATTATTGATTCACCCTTTACTCATATAGTTATTAGGCCATCCCTTCCTTACTTGCTAATTTACTATATCACTCTTTAGATTGCATAATTACCAAATTACCCCATGCTCGGTTTAGGTTACCAAGTTATCTCCTACGCTTTTTAGATCACCATTCACCCTTCATAATGGTTACACTTTTCAATTATTATAATTGCCATTTTACCCTTTTCAATTATTATAATTACCATTTTACCCTTCTCCATTATTATAATTATTAATTTACCCTTCTCCATAATTATAATTACCAATTTACCCTTCTCCATAATGATAATTATTAATTTACCCTTCTCCATAATTCTAATTATTAATTTACCCTTTTCCATTATTAAAATTACCATAATACCCTTTTGTTTGTTAAATTACCAAGTTACCCTTCTCTATTATCATAAGTATCCAATTGCCTTTCTCTAATCATAATTTAATTATCAAATTATCCTTTGTCGTTATTATAATTATGAAATTAACCCTTACTCCCAAATTTACCATAATATCCTTTTCTCTACAAGCTTATCATTCCACCCCTTACTTTCTCTTTACTTCCAAAGTTACCATAATGTCCTTTTATTTATAAAATTACCACAATACCCTTTTACTTATAAAATTCCCATTTTGCCCTTTACTTATAAAATTACCATTTTGTCCTTTACTTATAAAATTACCATTTTGCTCTTTTACTTATAAAATTACCATTTTCCATTTACTTATAAAATTACCATATTACCCTTTTGCCTTCAATTTTACCACTTTACCCCCTTTATTACACCATTTTTATTAAATCAACATTAACACATGGAATAATAATATTAATACTCCATTAACAATATCTAACTCCACTAACTATTATATTTTAATATAGTACTTATTATCACCCACACATATTAGGCCATATTCTAACACAACAAATATTACTAAAATGTCCCTAGGGCTCACAATAATATTATTCATGCATAAATGGTCACAATAACATAATATGACATGGATAAGTACTTAACACTTTCATTAATAATCAAAATCTTCCCTTAAGCAACATTTCCACACATGGCATATAAACTAACATATTTTCCTATTTTATCAATCAATACAAGAAAATATATATATTATATTAAACCACAAATATAAAGTATAATAACATATTAAAAATCTTAATGTGCTAACATACATTTATCCATGCGTTTAAGTGGGGTTTAACAATTACCATAATTCCAACAAAAATAAACCTTACCGGTATCCCAATTAAAGATTCAGGCTCTAAATAGCAAAAATCAATAGCTAAAAATAATATCAATAATTATTATATGAGAGTAAGAAATTAAAAGGATAAAACTTTATAAGAACTTAATTAATAAGAAACTTACTTAACCATGAATATAACTCAACAATTAAATAAAACAATTCCTAAAATAATGTAGAACTCACGCTGCATGAGAAGCATGAGCCACATGCAAGTTACGATGGGGAAAAAGGGTCGAAGGTAGGGGGTAGAAGGGAGGGATGGTCATTTTTAGCTTGAGTCTTTTGAGATAGGAAAGAGGGTAGGTGGGGAGGATTTAGGGCAAGGGAAGGGTGCAGGAGTGAAGAGGGTGTGTAGGTGGCTGTCAGGGATGGGTTTACGGCGGCCAAGGGTGGAGGTGGTGGTGGTGGTAGCGAGGCCGCGAAGGTGGCTGCCGAGGTGGGTCAAGATGGAGGGGGCTGAGGAGGAAGTAAAATGAAGGGGTTCAAGGGCTGGTTTCGGCCAAAGTAGGTGTGAGGGTGGTAGAGGAAGTTGTAGGGAATTGACTAGTGGTTTGGGTGGCGATAGAGGTGGCTGAGAAGGAGGGGTTGTCGAGAAGGGAAAAAAATGGGGAGAAAAAGAAGAGGGGAGGAAGAGAGAGCTACGGGGTGGCTTGAACGGTGTTGTGTTGGTGCAGGGCGGGAGTAGAAGGGTGTAGAAAGTGGTGGAGGTGGTTAGTGAGGTGGAGAAAGTAGCAGAAGGCGGCGGCATAGCCAAAATAGGGGGAAAAGGAAGTAGAAGAAAAGGAGAAGAGGGAGGTTAGGAAGGGGAAAGCTCGAAGAAATGGGGAAGGGAGAAGCTGGAGAGGTGAAGAAAAAGAAGAGGGAGGATAGGGGGGATAGGTGGCCGGTTGGTTGTAGTGTTTAGGGTGGCAGGGAGGTGTAGGGTGGCCGGTTCTAAAATGGTGAAAAAAAGGCAGGTGAGAGAGAGAAAGAGAGACAGGTGGTGGTAGTAGTTGCAGGCTATAGTGGCTAGCATGCCCGAGGTGCAGGCGATTATGGCGATGACGACGGATCGGGGGCTCTAGGTCGAGGCAGAAGAAGGAGGAATAAAGGAAGGGGAGCAGGCTGGCGTGTAAGGGGGGAGAAAAAAAAGGAGTTGGACTAGCCTACGTAGGAGGGGGAGAGGAAAAGAAAGAAAAGGAGGGGGGATCTGGGCTAGCCGGTACGGGCGGGGGAGAGGGAGAACTGGTCAGTGGCCCAAGTGAGTAGGGGGAGGAGGGAGCAGGCCTAGTGCGGGCGGTCTGAAGGAGGAAAAAAAGGAAAAGAAAAGAAAGAAGAAAAAGGAGAAAAAGGAAAAAATAAATTTCAAGAATGATTATAATCATTGATAAGATACTAAACACTTATAGTGAAAGACTATGTGAGTTAGGACTAGTTGTAACTATCCATTCTACCAGATGAGAATAGTGGCTAGGAGCATTTTCCCTTGGATTATATAGATTGATAACCATTACACCGTCTGAGAATAGTGGGGTCTCTAAACTCAATGTAAATTAAAGAATTGATCATGTTATATTCTAATGGTATGAATCTTGACATCAATGAATTACCTTATATTAACTATTATATCTCGCATGTATTCTACCTTCCACTATGAATGCATATAATTATATGTTTTTCCTATTTCAACTATGTTGTTACCTTATTTAGTATGTAGCATACTGATCATCATTTTCACAAGTGCTACTCACTTCCACGAGAAGATAACACAATGTTAATGTGTAAGTCGATAAGGACTCAATTGATGAATTTGTAGTTTTTGATGCTTTGTATAAGGTAAATTGATTTTTTGTATTAGGACTTTTAGGCATATATTCATGTTATTCAGATCCTGGTTTTACTGGGATAGCTTTTTGGGATCTTAGATCCATGGTATCACTTTTGTTATATTTTGTTATTGTACCCCGAAGTAAATCTTCAAACTCACATTCACATTTAGAAACCTTCTCTCATTTCTTTTTAATATGTTTTACTCTGAATGGTTTTTAGCCTTATGATGATGTGAGGATGGTACAATAAACCAGACTCACATCAATTACCTTAGTAACACCAAGTAATTTTGATTGTGCTTCTGCTATAAAACAAAAAATTTTAACAGTAAATTTTAGAGTGTTACAATAACTTCAAAGCTCGTGATTATCATATGATAAAGCATGTTCACACAAGAATCATGGAAGGGATAATAATATAGATCATACATAAAATTCATATATAAAGAAACTATATTTCAACCCTCCATATAATGACCACATACTTTCTATTTATGAATATGTTTAGTTTGACCACACTTAGTTTTCCACCATGAATAAAATTTATTGTAGCTTAACACATAGTGGGATATCACACCTTTTACATAGGGTTAGAATACATCAAGGGGAATTTTATTTGACGATACCACATCTACCACACCTTGAGTGCATCTACCTCAATGGCTGATATAGATTACGATATTACACCAACCACATGTGGTTAGAATACATCTAGTTGGATTTCCTCCAAGGATAACACACCCATCACACCTTGATTGCATATATCACATGGGCTACATAAAATTTAGGATACCACACCTACCTAAGCAATGGACATATGACATGTCAAGAGTCTTGTATTGGTATACCGCACCCCCCTTAGTTAGACACTAATGACATGTCGCTCTGCCATAGTATCACCTTATGCCTCAATGATACATGCCTACCTATTACCAACCACAACCTAATAGAGAAGGAAATAGGTGTTGAGTGAAAAGATAAAGCATAAGTCAACCCATCCACTAACTCTCAATTAGCTACCCTGAGAGGCTGAGAAAAAGGCTTAAATGACATCTTAATTCCATTATTAACAATTATTAAGTGATATCACAATCACAACTTAAACAAGTTGAGTGTTTCTAAGTGATAACACCAAAAACAACTTAAGGCATCAGACAACCAAAGTGAACATTTAGAGGTAGCACCAAACTTAACCACACATTATTCATCATTTATTTTTCCTTAGATTCAATTATACGTAGCCAATATAATGATTTAAATGTAAACTTTAAATAATAAATGAAAATATAAGTCTCAAATAAAGATCAACAAGTAATAAATAGACATGTTGAAACCATACTTGCACAAACCAGTCGATGGGTTTAGCCGAACTAGTTGTTATGCTAAAGCTAAGACCAAACCACTATGGTAAAAAAAAAACAAACAAACTAGTTGATGGGTTGATTAGATCAATTAATTGCTCATAGAAACTAGTTGATGGGTTTCTTAAACCAATCGGATATTCACGTGAGCCATTCGATGTGTTCATCAAATCAACTGACCTCCCGTGCAAACCAATCTATAGGTTTAGCTAACAAGTTAACTTGTTAGGGTAAAGAAGCACCTAAACATAGATATGTCACAATTAATAAGAATCACATTATTTCCATAATGATCATAGCGTGATCCTATATTGTAAAGCATAAAAGATATATACCACAACCAAATTTTACATGGGCATATACTACAAAAATTGATACACATCATAATTATTCAAAAAATCACCAAACATATGGTGAATATTAGTTCATTTAAAAAATTTCTCTAACCCCAAGGGCATAATATTCCCTTAAATTCAAGGATCTAAAAAAATACACATATACATCATAGCATATACCAAGAACTTGAAACCATAATGAACAACACAATCCCTTAGTCATATTAGAGATAAGGATGTCTTACCTCCAAGCAAAGGCATATAGAAAAAAATAGTACTCCAAACTTGATGGCCTAAAATAAGATTCTTAAATCCCTAAAATAGCCAAGAATCAAAAGAAAGTCAAAACTCTTCTTAAAGCCTAAATAAAAATAAAATCTAAAATAGAAGAATAAGAGAATAAAGATATTTAAACCCTCTCCCAAGAATAATTTACCAAGGCATGAAACTAGGACCTTAAAATTTTCTTCATATCTTAATAATTGTTTAAAAAAGGAAAAAAAAAATGAGAGTTGATGCATGAGCTAAAAAAATGGCTCAACCTCAAAAGGAAGAAAGGTGGGAAGGGAATTAAACACCACCAAGAGTAATGAAAATGAGAGTGAAGATATGAAGAGTTATTTGATCTACAAGTAACCCTTAAGATCAAACATTCACATTCACCACCTTAGCTATCAATACTAGAGATGAAGATTATGGGATTTTAAATTTGTAAGACAAAACCACTCACTCGAGTTTTGTATGCAAGGGAGAACGATGGTCTCTGATTTTGACTAAAGAGGTTATGCACTCTAATTCAAGTGGGAGTTAACATATATATGAGGGTGTGTTGAGATCCTTGACTTAAAAAATGACTATCCAACCCCCCATCATTAACTATATTTCCTTCACTAGTACTTACTTACATTACAACCCAACTATTCTAATTTCTAAAATCTACTACTATAAGCCCTAGCTAATTTCTATATTTATAATAATAAAAAAATTATATTACAAAATCCTAGGTCAGCCATTTTATGGGGATTTATAAGGTGGAGAAGACACTCAATAAACTTTAGATGAAAACTAATTAAAACTAGAAAATTTGAATAAACTATAAATAAATAACACACCCATCAACCAACCGATAGGCCCAAGCTCTCTATTTACCCAAAACTGATGAAGTAAATGATTCTAAGATCTTCAAATCATTCAAATCAATCCATCATGATGATTGTATCCTATTTTAAGGCATAAGGATGCAAAATGGTTGTTACATGGTTGACCTTACATGTCTTGGATTTTTAAAAATCAGTAGCTGATTCTCACATAGGCTAGGTAGAATCATGTTGGCTAAGTTTGCATGGTTTTGATTAAAATTTTTTCACTTAGGAAGAGCCAAGCTGGGTTGACATAGGCCAAAATAAAATATGGTGGCATAGTCAGCTCATGCCTGGGCTTCCGTCCAAGCTAATTATCTTTGTCCAAATTAAGAGTGTTTTAGCACTTTCTAACTTAGAGAAATTAATTAGCATATTTGTATTATTTATGAGGCATGTTCCTAAACTTTCATCCTATTTCTCATGAAGATTCCCATCATCTTTGTATGGTTTTCCATATAAATAAGGAATAAAATATCTAACATTAAATGTTTTTGATATGTTCCCCATTTCTAGTGGTAAATCAAACCGATATACATTGTTCCCCATCTATTAATGATTTTGAATGGTCTATCAATCTAAGGCATGAGTTTATTCTTTTTATTTTTTGAAAATCACTCTTTTCAAAGGTAAAACCATATAATATCCCTTGGCTTAAATATTTGTTCTTTATGCACTTTTTTGCCTACTTCTTATGTATCTCATTATTTCAATCAATTGTAGATCTCACTTGTGTATGAATTGCTTAAATACTTTTTCCTATCACTAGCCTTAAAACTAACTTTGGGTTCAAATTGGAATGGTATAAGCTCTAAAGGAGTGGCAAGGTTTACCCTATAAACTTCTTCAAAAAGGGAGTGTCTTGTCGCAAATGTGGGGAACAAGTTGTAAATGAACTAAACATGGCTTATCTTGAGATCCCAATCTTGTAGAGATTTGCAAACTAATCTTCTCAAAAGCATTATGATAGTTTTTTTTGTAACCTTAGTTTGACCATCTATTTAGGGGTGGTAGGTGGTACTAAATAGAAGTTTATTACCAACGAAACTCCAAAGAGTGTCACAGAAGTAGCTATGAAACTTGGTATCCTGGCCAGAGATAATTGTGTTTGTGATACCATGTAGCCTAATTGTCTCTTTCATGAATAGATCATATACGTAAGAGGCATAATATATCTTATGACAAGGGATGAAATGAGTCATCTTAGAGAAAACAACCACCAAAATAGCTTTTTTTTCCTTAGGGTCCTAAACAATGCTACTGTCAATTCTATACTCACATGGTCCCATGGTTGATGTAGGAAAAACAATGGATTGTGGAGCCCTTACTGGAAATGCCTTTTGAATTTTTATTAAGGAGAAAACCTTGACGCAACCCTTTGTAAATCACCCACCATATTAGGCTAAAAAATGATCCTAGAGTACACCACATGTTTTTTTTATGCTAAAGTGGCTAGCTAACCCTCCTCCATGCATTTCTCAAACCATCAACTCACAACTTGAACTCATGGGGATGCATAATTTATTTCTCTTGAAAATGAATCCATATTATATCATGCAAGATCCACAAACATTGTATTATTCTTCAAGGAACTTATCAAAGTCTTTATCAATTTGGTAGAGTTCCTTCAAGCACCCAACCCTTAGGACTTGAGCTTCTAGTAATGATAACATGAAATGCCTCCTAGAGAGAGCATTGGCTACAACATTTTCCTTACCACTCTTATTCTTAGCTACAAAGGAAAAAGATTGCAAAAAGTTGATCGACCTAGTATGTCTAGAGTTTAGCTTATGTTACCCATCTTTGTACCTTAGAGCCTCATAATTAGTGTGTAATACAAAATAACATGGCCTAAAGTAGTGAGACAAATGATCTAGAGCCCTAACAATAGCATAGAATTCATTATCATAAATTTTATTAATAGAGTGGGATCCATTGAGATTTTCACTAAAGTAGGTGATGGGTTTGCCTTATTATAGTAAAACCAATCCAATTCTCACTCCACTTACATTACAGCCCAACTCAAATAGGTTGGCAAAGTTATGTTATGTTAGGAAAAGAGCTTCACTTAGTTTTCCTTTGATAAACTCAAAGGCTTCTAATGCGGCTTCAGTCCATACAAACTCCCCACTTTGAGGAACTCAATGGTAGGAGCCAGCAAGGTGCTAAATCCGTTTATGAATCACCTATAAAATGAAGTAAGTTTGTGGAAGGATCTAACATGGCCAATGGTTGTAGATTTGGGCCACATTTTGATTACCTCCACCATTAACGCATCTATTAATATTCCTTCTTGATATACAACAAACCCTATGAAGGTGACCCTTGGAACAAAGAAGTCACACTTATTTATCTTGTTGTACAAATTATACTTCTTAAAAGATACAAATATTATCTTTAAGTGCCTTTAATGATCCTCACTACTACAAAAGTAGACAAGAATGTCACTAAAATAAACTATAATAAATTTCAAAATGAAAGGCCTTAGGACCTCATTCGTAAGCCTCATTAAAGTGCTTGGTGAGTTAGATAATTCAAAGGGCATAACCATTCACTCATATAATCCTCCTTTGTTCTTAAAGTAAATCTTCCACTTGCTCCTCTCCTTCATCCTAATTTGTTAATATCCACCCCACAAGTTAATTTTTGAGAACACACAAAGCCTATGCAAGCAACATAACATGTCATCAAGCTTAGGCATATGGTACCTATACTTGATGGTAGTGTTATTGACAACCATACTATACATGTACATCATCATAAAGTCATCCTTTTTTGTACCTATGGAGTAGAATTATCTCACTAGATAAGGGACATGTATCAAGCCTTTACGTAATAATATATCCACTTACCTTTGCAATTATAAAGCATCCTTAGGGTCTCACTTTTATACAGGCTTGTTTGGAAGTGTAGCATTGGAAACTAAATAAATTTAGTGATCTATACCCCTCAAGGGAGTAAATTCACTTGATAGGTAATTTGGGAAAAATTCCCCCAAACTCCTCTAATAATGGCTTAAACTAAGGGTAAAAGGCGGCCCTATTTCATAACTTCCAAAAATTAGCACTAAATACATGGATTTCCCCTTTTTTATGGCCTTATCAACCCTCTACCATCTAAGAACAAGGTCTTCTTACATTCATTTTCCTCCTTAACAAGCAATAGCCAATTGCTAAGGAGGGTAAGTAAAATGGTTTTTTTAGCGAAATTGAGACAATAATTGCTCCTCCTACCATCATGACTGACACTTATATCATAATGCCAAGGACTACGTAATAATAAGTCACATGCATCCAATGGAGCTACATCACATATAACATTGCCTTGGTAAGTTTTACTAATAGAAAATGGGAAAACTACTTACTTAGTGACCTAGACTACATTTCCATCATTAAGACATTAGATTTTATAGGGCCTTACATGTGTGGTAGAGGGTAGGTCGAGCTTCTACACTAGGCTACAAGATGATACATTCAAATAACCCCCTCCATCAGCAATAAAAGAGCATACCCTACAAAGAATTTTACACTTCTTATAGAAGGTACTCTCCCTTTGTGTTTCCTGTGCAACCTTTTTAGTGTGTAGCACCCTCCCCACCATTAGGGCTTCCCTTACATCCGATGGTGCTAACTCATAGCCTCCCCCTCATCCCCTTCTATGTTCAACTCCTCCACAGCTAAAAGCATCATAACCCTTTTTTTTTTGACATTCATTTTGATAATGCACAATCTAATAACATTTGAAACATAAAACTCCTCTCCCTCTACTTAGTTCTCCTTTGGAGCGGTTCCCATTACCCTTAACATCAATTACATTTGGTGTAGGGGTGGTATTAAAGGTGATGGTGCCTCTTTGACAGAGCTTTCATTTAGCCTTGGAGAAAATGTGACCTCCTATTGTCCTTTTTGTGCCTTTCTCCTTTGATGGCTAGATTAAATATCTTAGCCAAGGTATAGCACCTATGCATTTTAACCTTCCTTTCTATTTCATACCTTAGGCCTCCAACGAACCTAAATATACAGCTCCCCACTACCTCTTTAAAGTCAAGCATCATCATTAATCTTTCAAAATCTTTGATGTAGTTATCTAAACTCAAAGAGCCTTATTAAGGGATATACTCTATTAGAAAGATCTTAGGTGAAAGAGGATGGTGAGAACAACTCCCTCATCAATTATTTCATTTTGAGATAACTCTTCTACTTTGATTTATGCTTCCTCCTTCATTAGTGAGTAAGGGTTTCTCACCACAAAGAAGTGTAACCCTTTAAATTGAGCACCATCACTTTTAAATATTTATCATCATCAAAGGGTTTGGCTTCAAATATCCTTTAACACCTTAGTTCCCATACTAAAAAATTCTCTATGTTATGAGATCCATCAAACTTGAGGACGTACATCTTGATATCATGAAAAGGGTCCTTCTTATGGTGCCTTATCCTCCTTTAAACCCTAGATGAGCTACTTGAGGAAAAGATACAAATTCCCTTATCCTCCTCCATATTTGATTATTCTTTATAGTCTTATGGGGTGGGGGTTATCGTAGGATTTATGGGTTCACATATTGGGATATAGTCTCTAAAATGCCAAGTAGATGTCTCATATCATTTTAGAGTTCTTATATGGCTCATTCCCTCCTTATATTATTTCTTCATCAATGTTCAAGCCCATAGGTAGCTACACTCCCATGGTTCTTAAAGTTTATAAAAACAAAGGATAAGAGGTTTGAATATAGGGTATGACCGAGAGGTGTTAGGTGGGTTAGAAAACAATTTGTGTGTGTTTTGGCTTGGAAAAAGATGAGGGTGAGTGAAAGATGAAATCAAAAATTTCATATCACTAATTTTGAGTTTGAGAATGAGAAAATTAAATCAAAAATTCTAACGTTTTAACCTTGAGCTTTGATACTAATTTGATACATAAGCCAAACAAATGGCTCAAGCTAGTGAAGAATAAAGGTGGGTGGGTGGTGGGACCGTAGCCGGCACGCAATTTAAACCCTCTTGTTGTCAATTGTAGCACTGGTAAATAAGGGTATCGTTCTAGCCGGGGATTGAGAGGGCTCACTTCTATTTAACTAGCTTAAAAATAAATAAAACTAAAAATCCTAAATAACACAAAATAAATAAATAAATAAGAAAAATATTAATGGGGGTTATCAAAATAATAATAAAAGGAGTAAATAAAATAAAGTAAACTAATAATGAAAATATGGGAAACCGCAGATATGAGAAATATGTTAGGGAAATAAAAATGCACCACTAGATTAGGTCGTAATATAATATTTATTTCTAAGTAATCTTTTAATCGTGAGAATGAGATCGATCAAGTTGCACACCAAATGCAGGTCCATACACCTTATATTACTTCCCTTAATTAATTAATACGACCATGTGCCTATATTAACCCTATTAAATACTAGCAGTATAGCAGCAACAAGCGGCTCCTATATTTAACTAGATTTAATGCATTAAGTGTAAGTGGAAGGCTGTCAATCTAAGTACCCATACTAGTACAAAAAGCATGTCTAGCTGTATTTTCTTTCCTTGACCCACACGTATCGAAACGTTTTACCACTTTGGTTAGAATCACAAAACGATTAGGTGAATTGTTATCTAACCTAGCTACGATTTATACATATAAATTCTAGTATATTTAGATGGCCACCTAGCAGGAAAATAATCCTACATACTGTCACTTATGATGAACTAGAACAAGGCATGCACCAAATAAACTATACTTGACAGAATCATAAATATAAACGATAGCAATTAACATAGAGTCAAGAAACAATCTCACGAAACAAAGAAAATAAAATTATAATTCAAACCATAGTCTAGGGTTTCAATTATTCCCTAACAATAAATAATCAGCCAACCATAATTAAAGAATTAATTACACAGAAATATATATCTAAAATATAGACTAAAAATAAGAGAAAGAAATAACCGAAATTAATTTTGGATAAAAGATCAAGAATTTATTCAGATAAAAATTAATTTTATCTGAAATAAATTCTACCGGTATAAATTCTTCCTTTATTTTCTCCCTTCTCAGTCTTGGATTTCCGTGCAATATTCTTTTTCTTTTTCTTTTTCTCGGCTGACTTGCGGCTGTTGCTCGCTGCCTCGGACCGCGTGCGTCGCTCCTCTTCTGTGTGTCATCCGAGCGGCTCTATTTCCGTGCGTCGTCCGCACACTCTCACGTTGTTCCCCCGACAGCACTCCTCAGCGTCGAGCCTTGAAGGCTCTCGCTTCTCGCCACTCGCCCAACCCTCTGTGAAAGCTCTCCTTCCTTCACTGCCGCGTTGCTTTTATAAATTTTTTTGTGTGTCTCTCTCTACGTCAGCCCCAACGGCTGACTCCCTTTTCTCTTTGTTTCGTGCGCCAAGCCTGTGCTCCGTTTGGTTTTCATTTTGTTCCAGGCCTATGGGCCTTCGGCCTTCGGCCGTTGGTCCAAAGGTTAAAATCTTTTTCTTTTTTTTTAATTTCTTTTATTTAAAAATAAAACCTACAAAATAAAATTCAATAAATATTAATAAATAATATTTTATTCTAAATTTACTTAATTTATATCATTTTAGCTCAAATAATAAAATTTATGCAATTTTTACAACTTAAGCATAAAAAAATAATTATTCCCCTATCTTAGTTAAATAAAGTACAAAAAACTAAGATTATAAGGGTATAAAATGTGTCAAAATACGAACTCATCACACCCCCACACTTAGCTTCTTGCTTGTCCTCAAGCAAGTTATTACTCTAAATAAATAAAATGAAATTAACTAGCCACTTTTGTAGGTCTCACGATTACACTAAGCATGTGCAACAAGCCCTTTAAACCCCTAGGTCACTCATTGAGGACGAGTAAGGTCTCGTGAGGGTTTCGCAGATGATATACCCACAAAATCACACACAAATAAATAAATAAAAATAATCAAACTACACCTAATACCCTTAACCATTTTTTTTTCTTTCAGAATATTTTACTTTCAAATGTCGAGATTAGGAATCAATCAAGATTCAGCATTGGGAGATTTAAAGAATGAATTTCAACATATGGTTCACACATAAACATGACAAGTATGAATAGATCAATATTATGGATGAAAATCTACCACGCCTTAGTCACATCAAGATCCATCCTCACTATGGATACCCTCAATTTTTTTTCTCTTAGATTCATGGCTATAAATGTATAGAAACACTCATGTATGTGAGCTAAGATGATAAAAATAACAAATTACTCACATATATAAACAAAGAAGGCTCATGTTCTTGTGGATAAAAACTCATGAAAGATATAAAATACTTGCCAAATGGACCGAACCATATGCTTAACTCTTGTGACTAATCTCCATCAGATCAAAGGCTGCTCATCTCAAGAATCAAATAGGACTTAATTATTGGTTGTAACGGGGTTTAAGGTAAAGAAGGGTATGGATTGTAGAAGTGTGGTGTTAAAAAGATCAAGGGCTAATGGAATCTAATAATAAGATGAAATATAAGCATAACTCCACATCAATCATTAATGATACACCTCTCCACCTTCACAATAAAATGTAACATGAATAGAACTTTCTCAACATCATCTCCATAACTCCCTCTCTTCCTTATATCCAAACATTTTTTCTTCTCATTTTTTTTTCTTTTTTTTTACATTTTTTTGCTTTTCTCCACCAAACATAACCAATCCCCTTTCTTAGCATAAATACATATATTTCTTTCACACACACACATACACAATAACTCTTTATAACGATTTGATTTCCTTCCACTAGCTTTAAGCAAAGGTAAGGACATTAAGGCCCGAAGGTTATTCAATGTGGGTAATGAAAAAAATATATTCCATGTATAGGCTTAAAAGGGTTTCTATGGGATGTATATCAAGTGTACACAAATCAGGTTAAGCTATTTGGTCATCTGATGGAAAGTTCCTAAGTTGCCTTTATCATTTTCTCAATCAGAGCATGTTTTGACTATAAGCTTCGACTAGTACAAGAGTAAGTTCTAGTAATCTCTATAGTCCATTACAAGATCTATGGCAAATAATTTGATCAAAACAATTAAACATATATGAGGTTTACAAAAAAAAATTTGAAGCCAAGAAAAATAGATGATTTTGTGTAGATTCGCTCAGAAAAAGAAGGTACATATGGTTCAAAAGCTCACTAAGGAATGTGATGAATCTCAACATGCCATGTCGGTAGTTAGAAAATCATACATGTTCTTTCTCCATTCAAACTTAGGCACGTAGATATGTGTTCCCTATATCGAAATTAATACAAAAAATCTCCACTTGCTTTATCTCAATTTCATGATCATCTTTTCATTATATTTCAAAGATATATTCGTCATTAACTAGTTAAGGGTTCCTACGACTCTAAAAACACTAAACACTCTACAAATAATCGAAATAATTTTTTTTCTCAATTTTTTTTTCATACATAAAACACATGCACCCCCACACTTAAATCACACATTGTCCTCAATGTGTAAACAACTAAGGAAACATGAAATTTAATGTATGGAGAAAATAAAATAAATAAATAAATAACTAAAGGATAGAAAACTCCCTTATGACATTGGGTTGCCTCCCAAGTAGCGCTTGTTTTTATGACTTCAGCCTGACATGATCTCGGTTTTTCTCGTTCAAGGTGGATACATCCACTTCAGAGTTCCTTCACCAAATCCTTCCTCGTGATGATCGTCTTTATCCTGCAAGGAAGAAAAAGATAAAATGTTAGATTTAATGAAAGATTTGACCCAGCAAGAACGTAACTTACCTAGTGTGGAATTTAATCTCGTGTGTAAAGAGAGAATTTTTTGCCCAATGTTCATGTACGGTAGTCTCTCTATTGAAGGAACATATTTTCCCATCTCAGAATCTTTAAAAACGTCCTTCCAACATAACCTCTCCTTTGGAGCATCACGCTTCTTATTAAATGTATCCAAGGTGATTTGATTACTCTCTTCACTCTTGGATCCATATAACCTGCTAAAAGAGGGAAAACAAGGAGTGTGGTTAGCATAAATAAAATTAACGTGGTTCAAAGGCTTACCTTGTGTCTCATGGTTATCTCCAAGCAAAAGAGGGGAATAAATGTTCAAAGATGGTATATGGTGAAAGTGATAGTCTTGTCATCCATATACTTCTCTTTGTTCACTTGATCCTCATTTTGATGAGATTCTTCTTCTACTTTTACAAGCTCTTCTTCCACTTGATCTTGCTTTTCAATGTTTTTCATGGAAGTCTCCTCAACTAGCTCATCCTCACATTTAGATATGGCATCATCATACTCATAACTCTCACTTGAATTTGGAATTGAAGTACTAGAGAGCTCTTCTTGTTCTTGTAATTGATTCATCAGGTTGACCATATAACCCATGTTCTCCTCTAGCACTGACACCCTTTCATTTTGCATAATCTGACTTTGCACTAGTTGATTTTGGATGTCTATCAGCTGGTTTTGACCATTTATCAATGCTTCAAGAAGCTTATCCATTCTTTCTGAACTTGAGGGTTCTGAAACTGTAGAAGATTCTTGTTGAGGATATTGATAATATTTTGAAGCTTCATATTCGCATGTGTAAGGGTCTTGATATGGCACTTGATACTGATCATTCATCTCCCATCCAAAGTTGGGTTGATGCCTCATTCCCGAATAGTATGTGCTTGTATAGGGATCATGTCCTTGAAAACCATTGAAAGATTGAGCTTTAGGTTGTGTCCATCCTCCTCTCATAGCTTGTTCATGGTAGGCATATGGATTTCCTTTCATATGACACACTCCACTTGTATTAATAACTACAGTAGCTTTAACAACCTGCAAAACAAGAGTAGTAAGTTTGTTAATTTTATTTTCAAGACTACTTACACTTACCTCATTTACTCTTGCGTTAAGATTCGAGCAAAGTTGTCCATAACCAAAGGATCCCCTCATAGCTACCTGAAAACACTAATACTTCAAAGGAAAAGGTTAATAACAAAACACACCAAAAATCCTAAGAAAATATAAAACAAAACTAAAAGAAAAAAAATTCAAAAACACTCAAAAAAAAACATACTAAAAATACTAGCAAAATAAAGGTGAAGTTACCAATCCCCGGCAACGGCGCCAAAAATTGGTGGGACCATAGCCGACACGCAATTTAAACCCTCTTGTTGTCAATTGTAGCAATAGTAAATAAGGGTATCATTCTAGCCGGGGATTGAGAGGGCTCACTTCTATTTAACTAGCTTAAAAATAAATAAAACTAAAAATCCTAAATAACACAAAATAAATAAATAAATAAGAAAAATATTAATGGGGGTTATCAAAATAATAATAAAAGGAGTAACAAAAATAAAGTAAACTAATAATAAAAATAATGAAAATATGGGAAACCGTAGATAGGAGGAATATGTTAGGGAAATAAAAATCCACCACTAGATTAGATCGTAATATAATATTTATTTCTAAGTCATCTTTTAATTGTGAGAATGAGATCAACCAAGTTGCACACCAAACGCAGGTCCATACACCTTATATTACTTCTCTTAATTAATTAATACGAACACATGCCTATATTAACCCTATTAAATACTAGTAGTATAGCAGCAACAAGTGGCTCCTATATTTAACTAGATTTAATGCATTAAGTGTAAGTGGAAGGCTGTCAGTCTAAGTACCCATACTAGTAAATAAAGCATGTCTAGCTGTATTTCCTTTAATTGACCCACACGTATCGAAACGTTTTACCACTTCGGTTAGAATCACAAAACAATTAGGTGAATTGTTATCTAACCTAGCTGCAATTTATACATATAAATTCTAGTATATTTAGATGGCCACCTAGCAGGCAAATAATCCTACATATTGTCACTTATGAGGAACCAGAACAAGGCATGCACCAAATAAACTATACTTGACAGAATCATAAATATAAACGATAGCAATTAATATAGAGTCAATAAACAATCTCACGAAACAAAGAAAATAAAATTATAATTCAAATTCTAATCCAGGGTTTTAATTTATTCCCTAACAATAAACAATCAGCCAGCCATAATTATAGAATTAATTACACAGAAATATATATCTAAAATATAAATCAAAAATAAGAGAAAGAAATAACCGGAATTAATTTTAAATAAAATATCAAGAATTTATTCAAATAAAAATTAATTTTATCTGAAATAAATTCTACCGGTATAAATTCTTCCTTTATTTTCTCCCTTCTTCGTCTTGGATTTCCGTGCAATATTCTTTTTCTTTTTCTTTTTCTAGGCTGACTTGCGGCTGCTGCTCGCTGCCTCGAACCCCGTGCATCGCTCCTCTTCCGTGTGTCGTCCGAGCGGCTCTATTTCCGTGCGTCGTCCGCACACTCTCACGTTGTTCCCCCGACCGCACTCCTCAACGTCGAGCCTTGAAGGCTCTCGCTTCTCGCCACTTGCCCGACCCTCTGTGAAAGCTCTCCTTCCTTCACTGCCGCGTTGCTTTTATAAATTTTTTTGTGCTTCTCTCTCCACGTCAGCCCCAACGGCTGGCTCCCTTTTCTCTTTGTTTCGTGCGCCAAGCCTGTGCTCTGTTTGGTTTTCATTTTGTTCTAGGTCTTTGGGCCTTCGGCCTTCGGCCGTTTTTCCAAAGGTCAAAATCTTTTTCTTTTTTTTTTAATTTCTTTTATTTAAAAATAAAACCTACAAAATAAAATTCAATAAATATTAATAAATAATATTTTATTCTAAATTTACTTAATTTATATCATTTTAGCTCAAATAATAAAATTTATGCAATTTTTACAACTTAAGCATAAAACAATAATTATTCCCCTATATTAGTTAAATAAACTACCAAAAACTAAGATTATAAGGGTATAAAATGTGTCAAAATATGAACTCATCAGTGGGGATTCGAACACTACTAAGAGAAATGAAAATGAGAGTGAAGAGATGAATAAAATATGAAGAGTTTTTTTATCTAAGAGTAAACCTTGAGATCAAACACTCATATTCACCATCCTAGGTATCAATACTAGGGATAAAAGTGTGATATTTTAAAATTATAAGACAAAACCTTTTACTTGAGTTTTGAATGTAAGGGGGAACAATGCTCTCTAATTTTCTCTAAATAGGGTATATAATTTGATTCAAGCGGGATCTAACACATATATGAGGGTGTGTTAGCTCCTTGAGTTATGAAAATGACTACCATACATGTTGTTTTTTTAAGAACTGAGAAGAAATCTTAAGTAATTAAGAATGTTGAAGGAAAATCTTATAGGAGAGATGATAAAGAAAAAATGAGAGATTATAATTATGATTCCATCCTCTAAAATGTCTACAAGACTTTGAATTTAAAGAGATAGAACCAGGGAAGAGGGGAAGGTTAAAAAGGAATGCTATATGGTTGAGAACAGGGAGCCATCCCCGTTTTGTATTGTGAATTGGACTAATAAGGAACTTGGAAATAAGCTTGAAGGAGTGGGTGCGTTTAGAGGTTAGGAGTCTGATCTCTATTTTTTAGGCCATTGCCCCTTAATACAAATGACACTTTTTTGAGAAATACGTATATCATCATTCCCTTTAAAATTCCTCTCTTAAGTCCATTTCCCAAGGACAGAAGGGCTAAACTTCTAAAATTTTCCCCAACCCTACAGGTCCAATGGTTTTTTTTCCTAGAGTATATAGGAAGACGTTGAAGGATTTTTTAACAGCCTATGTGTATTATCTAGCTAACCTTATAAAATAATAAAATTGAGCATCAATGGTTGTTTAATGACCCATATAATAGGTTTACAAAACCAATATTAGTTAATGGTGTATACTATAAGTGATGCAGGAGCATCCATTGAACATAATGATTGTCATATTCATTCTAATCCTCAAGGTAAGGAAGATGATTTAGCTTTCATAATATTGGAGCCTATCATGTTAAATATTCTTGATAATTCTAATATGCTTGACATTAAAAACCATTCAAGTTATTCTTGTAGGTATATTACATATTTGCAAGAAGATGATGTTCATACACATTGATGTGTACAAGTATTCCAAGGCATGCAAGACTCTGACATACATGGGATGATACATTACAACAAGAGATAGAGTGATGATATTCATTATTTTTATAAACTTGTTGTAAACCCTAACCCTAAGTATATTTTATGTAAGTTAGGGTATGGCTATAATTTCATGTATGTATCTTAGTCTATTGTATAGCTTTGTAATATTAATCCTTAGTATCATTTAACCAATGATATTATGCTTTGGATTAAGTTTAATATGGGCTTAATTCAACCATGATTAATGGGCTGAATTAAGAAGGAAAACTTGGCTGGTTTAAGCTAGTCACCACCAAGCTTATTCCTTCTCCTATATATACCTTTTGTGCACAACATTTGTATAGAGAATTGAATAGAATGAATAATAAGAATTTTGATAAAACTTTGAGCAAGAGAGCTAAAGTCTAATCCTCCCTTTTGGGTCTGTATTGAGTAAGGAAAATCCGGGATTAATCCTTCCTCAAATCTATCTTCACACGACACATTTGAACACCTTCAAATCTGCTGAAACACCTTCATCTTGTAACATCAATTTCTTCGTCTATAATCCACCAAATCACTTCATTCTTTTTGCATTAGATCGTGGGTGACAGATTCTAATACAAATTTCGATCCAACCTTCCGTTACTTTGATAAAAACCACATCATTTTTGGTATCAAAGCTTCATTTGTTCGAAGCTGATTTCTGCCGACCTGAAATCGTGGTGTGTTCTTTCACCAAGAACTCCACGGATACTCCACCATTTCTTGCAATTCCTGATTCTTGATGAACTTATTTTAGTTTTCTTTAAGTTATTTCTTGAATTTATTGCAATCTTGCAACGATCTTGTTGCATTTTCCCTCAACTTTTCACATAAAATACCAACAGAGTTCGAATTTCAGCAGCACCAGTTTGGTTCGTCTGGTTGCAACGATCGTGTGTGCCTCTTCAGCACTTTATTTATATTGTATTCTACTCTCTATTATTGTGTGATAAAGTTTATGACAACCCCATTCAATTTCTCTTCATGCAAGCAAGAAGAAAAGCTTCAAAGTGTTCGACATCCCTGGACAGTTCTCAATCGCCCGAAACAGACCTGGAACTTGCAGGCGGTGTATTCGATTCATTTCTCATCAATTTCTCTCAATAAATTAGTACATCTTATACCTCTGGATGTCCTATACATTTCCTATGAAGACTTCAACACGAATATCCCACTGGAAGACAAGTTTTTGTTGAAAATACAGAAACATGTTCTATGATTTTATGTGAAGCCCAAAACTGACCTGGAACTTGCAGGCCGTGTATTCAACTCATATCTCATCAATTTCTCTCAATAAAATAGTCCATCATCTACCTATGGATATCCTCTACATTTTCTATGAAGACTTCAACACGAAAATCCCACTGGAAGACACGATTTTATTGACAACACAGAAACATGTTCTATGATTTTATGTGAATCATTTTCACACCTATTATTACTAATCTTTCATTGTTGTGTGTACCTGCGTGCAGTGGCTATTCTTGGGGCTTAAAGATCTCCTTTGTGCCTAGATAAATATTTCAGGTAGTGTTTGATATTTTCTTTTGAATTAGAAATTGGTTTGTGCTTTTTTTGGTTGTAGGCAAAACGAATCCAGCACCTACATTTGTGGAAGATATATTGTGTGCATCAAGAAAGGTTGTGTGTCAACCTTCACCATGGCTAGTGAAGAGGTGTGTGCCCTGGTTGAGTCTATCAAAGGCCTCACCACACGCATGGATGCCCAACTACAGACTCAAAACACACTACAACATCAACTCCAAAGTGTAGAAGCAAAGTTGGCCGACCAAGAGAAGTATAAACCATGGCAACCTCGAATGGAAACCACACATGATAGTGTGGAAGGGAGAATGAAGCCGATTTACCATTCCAAGAATGGACGTCAACCTTTAAATTTTTCTCATCATTAAGATGGAGAAGAGGAGGCAAATTCCTTTGGCTCAAGCAACCAAAGAAGAGCACCTACATTCCATGTAAGAAATCCACACCATGAAGATCAAGGTATTAAACTTGAACTTCCTGAATTTTATGGTGATTTGAATGTGGAGTCATTTTTTGAATGGTCGCATGAGATTGAAGCTATTTTTGAGTTTAGAGAATATGATGATGATAGAAAGTGCAAATTAGCTACTCTAAAGTTCAAAAAGTTTGCTCGAATTTGGTATGATAACTTAAAGCGAACTAGAGAAAGACAAGAGAAGTCTAAAATCAAATATTGGGAAAAACTTAAAAATCACTTAAGAAAGAAATTTGTGCCTAGAGACTATGAACAAGATATGTATGTTAAGATGACTACTCTAAGGCAAGGCTTATTTAGTGTAGAAGAATACACTAGAGAGTTTGAAAGACTAGCCCTTATTTGTGATGTTCATGAAAGAAAGGAACAAAGATGTGCTAGATACTTAGGTGGCTTGAATAACTTAATAAGAGAAAAGTTGATATGTACTCTTATGACTCTCTTGATGACTTGATAAAATTGGCTATGAAGATTGAAAGACAAACCAAGACAACAAAAGCCTATGTTAAGTCTAATGCCTCTACTTTGACTAAACCCTATTCTAACACCTTTACACCTAAATCGACATTTTCATATGATAGAAAGAATAACAAAGATGATAAAGGTAAAAATAAGGTGGTTGAAATGGCTAATAAACAATGTTTCAAATGTAAAGGATATGGACATTTTGCTAGAGATTGTCCTAACCAAAGAGCCTTAACCTTACATGACATAGAAAACATGGAACCATGTAGTGATGATGATGAATTAGAAGTTTAATCTCCTAATGAAATATTAACTATGGAAGAAGAAGAAGGAGATCCCTACTTTGTAATTCAAAAAGTCTTGCAAATACAACCTAGTATTACACCTACTCAAAGAGAAAAGATTTTTAAAACTAAGTGTAAAATAGGTGATACAATTTGTAGACTTATAATTGATAGTGGTTCATGTACTAATGTTGCTAGTGAGGCAATGGTTAAGAAACTTGGTTTGGAAACTACTAATCATCCTAAACCCTATTCTTTACAATGGTTAAACAAGGATAAAGGAGCTAAAGTAAACAAAAGAGCTTTAATCACATTTTCTATTAGAGACTATCATGATGAAGTTCTATGTGATGTTTTACCTATGGATGCTTGTGGATTACTTTTGGGTAGACCATGGCAATTTGATAGAAAAGCAACTCATGATGGGGTAACTAATGAATATGTGGTGAAAAAGGAAAAACAATTGTATAGGCTCAAACCTTCTTTATATGATCATATGCCCTTAAGTGATGATAAAGAGAGATTATTTTTACATGAAAAGGCTATGGAAAAATGTATAAAAGAAGAAGGAATTTGTTATGCTCTAGTTTCTAAAGATTCTAAACCTGACAAACAACAACTTAAAGATCCTAATTTGATTAAGTTGCTTGATGAGTATAATGATGTATTTCCTGATGACTTACCTCCTGGATTACCACCTAAAAGACGTATAGAACATGCCATTGATCTTGTTCCTGGTATGCCTATCCCTAATAAACCGGCATATAGATGTAAACCAGAAGAAGCTAAGGAATTACAAAAACAAATACAAGAACTTATGGATAAAGGATTTGTGAAATAAAATATGAGTTTTTGTATAATTCATCCAAATACTGCTTATGTCAAGTTTATGACTTATTTTTGGAAAACTTTATGGAATATGCTTAGTGTGTATGGTGTGAATCCTAACATGCTTATTAACATGATTCCATTGAAAAAAGGTGAATTGCAAAACTATGAGGCTAAAGAGAGAATAAAATTTTTTCAACAAATTCATGAGAAAATCAAAAATCATATTGAAAAATCTAATGCCAAGTATAAAGCTCAAGCGAATAAGCATAGAAACTCTTATGTGTTTTCTCCTGGTGACTTAGTTTGGTTACATTTACGTAAAGAGAGATTTCTTAATTTACGTAAAAACAAGCTAATGCCAAGAGCCGATGGTCCATTTAAAATACTTAGGAAGTTTGGAGATAATGCTTATGAACTTGAACTTCCAGATTCTTATGGTGGAATTTCAAGAAATTTTAATGTTGGTGATTTGTCTCCTTATTATTCTGATGAAAATTTGAGGGCAAATTCTTCTCAACTTGGGGAGTATGATGCAGGAGCATCCATTGAACATAATGATTGTCAAATTCATTCTAATCCTCAAGGTAAGGAAGATGATTTAGCTTTCATAATATTGGAGCCTATCATGTTAAATATTCTTGATAATTCTAATATGCTTGACATTAAAAACCATTCAAGTTATTCTTGTAGGTATGTTACATATTTGCAAGAAGATGATGTTCATACACATTGATGTGTACAAGTATTCCAAGGCATGCAAGACTATGACATACATGGGATGATACATTATAACAAGAGATAGAGTGATGATATTCATTATTTTTATAAACTTTTTGTAAACCCTAACCCTAAGTATATTTTATGTAAGTTAGGGTATGGCTATAATTTCATGTATGTATCTTAGTCTATTGTATAGCTTTGTAATATTAATCCTTAATATCATTTAACCAATGATATTATGCTTTGGATTAAGGTTAATATGGGCTTAATTCAACCATGATTAATGGGCTGAATTAAGAAGGAAAACTTGGTTGGTTTAAGCTAGTCACCACCAAGCTTATTCCTTCTCCTATATATACCTTTTGTGCACAACATTTGTATAGAGAATTGAATAGAATGAATAATAAGAATTTTGATAAAACTTTGAGCAAGAGAGATAAAGTCTAATCCTCCCTTTTGAGTCTGTATTGAGTAAGGAAAATCTGGGATTAATCCTTCCTCAAATCTATCTTCACACGACACATTTGAACACCTTCAAATCTGCTGAAACACCTTCATCTTGTAACATCAATTTCTTCGTCTATAATCCACCAAATCACTTCATTCTTTTTTCATTAGATCGTGGGTGACAGCTTCTAATACAAATTTCGATCCAACCTTCCGTTACTTTGATAAAAAACACATCAATAAGTTTACAAAAGTAGCATACCTTGTTGGTTACTTATAATTATAATAACAATAACAAAGACTGTCGACAAACTACAAGTAAAGATATATCATATGACACAAAATAATAGTATCACCATTAGTATATTATACTATATCATCAGGTTTTACAAATGCTATTACATGAGAATACCATTGGAAAACCATTGAAATGCACCAACGTATGTTATATAAGTAAATCCCTTCAACACAAACCATTAATGAGTCTTGTTAAAGAAAAATAAGACTACACAAAATTTATCAGTTATTATGAAATTCAAATTTCCAATTTTGAAAATGTGTAAAATGGTACCAAAATAAAAATTATCGAGTGAGCTACATTTTTATTTTTTTCCTCACATGTCTAAATCATGGGAAAGCTTTTTGAATAAAAGGCCATATGATACGCAAGAACATTGTTATTAAAGGGACCAATTTCTTTGGTTTTTGTAGGTTATTCGTTATGCCATTATTTCACATAATAAAAGGTAGAGATCAAACAAGAATTGAGGCTAGATTAAATAGTGTGGCTTCTCCCATATGACAACATAAATTATTGAGAAGATCATGCAAATGATAAATGTAAATTCTTCATCTTCTTACATTTAATCCCCTCATATTCACTATTTATGATTACTATTCTTCTCTAGTGTCTATGAATAGCTTCTCTAGTTTCCCTTTGTTCTTACTTTACGCCTTCAAACTTCTTTCATTCTTTTTTTTCTCATTTGTCAGGATATTATCTGCACCACTATCATCTTCATATATAGATATCATCATGACTCCTTATGTAGTCGCTATTAGCGGTGGCATGAAACATTACCAATTATCAAAAAAAAATTGTACTTGTGGAGTTTAGGTTGCTCCAACCACAAATCCTTTCAAACATCCTGGTAAATCTCTCAATTTTCTATGGGTTACTTTCCTAAAACATATTACTAATTCTAAATATTCTTCTGTTTTTGAATCTTCATCCATATCCACAACTTTGTCGCATTTAGTTACTTTTTGTTCATCCTCAATGATCCCATTAGCCATAAACCCCTCGACCTTTTTTCTCCCATCTAATTCTTATTTTGCACTCATTATGGTTTAAACTTCCGTACTTGAATTAACTAGTCTCCTTCCTAGTAATATTATAGATGCTCAACTCAAGCATTTTCATGCAAAGTATTACATTCCCTTTTCACTTAATTTAATTGCACCATCTCCATCGAATAAGCTTAAGAACCCACTGGATAGGTGCATTTCTCTTAGTGCCAAAGCTCTATATGTCTACTTTTAGTTTTTTTTCTTACATCCTGTTGTGAGGATATTCCTTCAAACATGCCACCACATCCTTGTGCAGTTCTTTCTTAGTGCCTAGAGAAAGATAATAGACTTCTTTTACATGGATGTCATTTATTAGATGTTTCACCTATAGTGGACCTCTTTAGGAATTTATTTTGAAAAATTTATGTTACCCCTCAATTTGAAGCTTCTACTCTATTCAAATGAGGTAGAAAATAAATTCATTAAGGAGCCTCACTCCTCTATAAAATAGTGGAAGTCATTGTACTTATTCATTTTGGGTGAGTGTGAGTGGAATTTACCAAAGTGGGGTTAACTGAACCCTGAGGTCCAAGATTCTCCAACCTTTACTCTGCAATCAGAAGCATCTATTGATAAATTTGGTAATGTTAAATGATAACAATGCATCGTTAATAATAATGATGTCATCAGCAGTCCTATCATCTTCAAGAAAATAGGTTTGATCTATAATATTTTATTCCAGTCTATTTAGCTTCTTCAAATGCTTTGTCTTGTTTGTAATCTCTCAAGGATATGTATTTCCCATAGAGTGCAATGCCTGGAAAGCTCAACAATGGGCATTTAATCTAAGCTTAGCTAAATGCGTAAAAAATCCCATTATGCATCCTCCTACTAGATCAATTCTCATTGAGAGACCTAAATAAAAAGTAGGCCCTATTACCACACACCATGAAATCTATCTTTTAAAATTCATAGAATCCCTTTTGAGATTATTTCTCCCTTATTATATATTTAGGAGAGTGAGGGGGATAGCCTAGCTTGTTCATAAAAATTTAGAGAAAAATTCTAGGGTAAATAAGGTTAGGGATGTTATTAAATTTACCAGTTTTGATTGTCATTCCATGATTTTCATTCCATCGGCTTTCCTTTCTTTATTATTTTTTGTACATTATTCAAGAATCATGCCCATTAAAGGCCATTTAAAAAACCCTAGTAGCTAAAATGATTTCAAAATCATCCTCTAGGCTTGTCAAAACTTTATATATTCCACTCACCCCCAGTTAGAAGTCATCAACCTCTATCTCAATAAAAGAATCCTCACATTCCTCTCAGCCATTAGCCATAGAAAAAGGCAAAGGGTTACTTAATGCTTTTTCGGGAGAACCTATAATTTTTCAAAAGAGAAAATTATTCTTGATGGGGAGAACAATGATGGAGATAGGATAAAAAAATAGGCTAAATCTTCCACAAAATCCAGCATTATAACTTCTCATGAGACTAAAGCAAGTTGGAATACTTAGCAATTGGGCAATAGCCATCCTCCCCAAGTTGTTGATATATTGAAGGGTCCCAATGGCAAGTTTCCTAAAGTGAATACCCTTCCTCAGAGAAAATATGCTCTTCAAGAAGGGACTAAATTCCTATTCGAGGTTGACGGATCTTCCTTGTCTATCATTGAAGATTATTCATTCTTCATATATCATCTTGATGATTCTAACATTCTTGAGCTGGTTAATTTTGTGATGCTTTATGAAGACAAAAAGATTATGGAAGGTCAACTGATTGCCACTTTGTTAAGGGGTGACATGAACTTAATTTTTGTGATGTGAGTATTAGATTCTTATTTCACATCTATGCAGACTTATATTTGTCATCTAAAGTAATTGTTCATGTGAAAAAAAAAATTAGTGTTTCTCTTGGAGAACCAGACACTTCCTATGGATAAAGAGTAAATGTAAAGATATTACGAAATCCCATTCAATCTGCAAAACTAAGAAGGAATATGTTTATGCCAAAATCTCTAAATTTGAGACTTAAAAGAGCTAACTGAAATCTTCTACCCTTGATGTAGATTTTTATCAAGTTCAAGTTGCCCACTTGGAAGATCATTGAGAGAGGGTGACATAAACATCAAAGATTAAAATGAATCATTTGAAAGAAAGAAAAAATATCCACTCGGAGGATGATCTTCGTAAAAAAGAGAGTAATAAGTGATAGATTGACCACTGAGAAAAATAAATAGGTTGCAGTTGCTAAGAGGGTTCAATAGTTTTCTAATAAACTAAGAGCTACTCATCAAGAGAAAAAACTCTTCAATAGTAAATTATCTATGATCCATGTTGATATTGGTTGTCTATGCAAATAAATATCAGAGAAAGACTTAGTAAATAGTGAAGAAATAAAGAATATTTAGGAACAACTATGCGATGTCAAACAAGCAATCGAGGCATAGCAAAAAGTTATGGATCATATAAGTAAAAGCTGGAAATATTTTAGTGAAGTAGTGGAAAAGTATCTAGAAAGTGAAGAATTTACCCATTCTGAGAAATTTATTTAATTGCAGTGGTATAACTATGGTGTCTCTATTGCATATCCTCAACTTCTATTCCTTGTTAAGCATGATCAATTGCATAAAGCTGACAAAATTATATGGGGGTCAAGACTTGGAAAGTATTCCCATTTTTAAAGGATATAAAGAGAGTGAGAGTGTCAATTAAAATGAAGAAACATCTTAAAGGCTTGATTGACAATGAATATGCTCATCTTTTTTGGTATAAATACTCCTTATATATGGTACGATATTTTCCCTTTCTTCGTACTTTTTTCTTCTTATCTATTATTATTCTAACACCAAGCAAATTTAATATGTCGCCCTAGGAAGACCAAAAACATAATATAAGAATATTAAGGCCAAATTACTTAGTATAAGAAGGCCAACTTCATAAATATTTGAGATAATAAAAAATACGAAAATCACTATGGCATACACATTGAATTTTTATTACACTTTAGTGGTGGCAAACCAAAGTAAGGTCCAATATAGTTACCATTGATAAACCAAATTTAATGGAGCAACCAAACCCCTTGGCATGCTCTCAGTGGCCTCAAAACCTTAGTTATGGAAGGCACCATGGGAGCCTTAGCTTAGCTAATTGAAAAGGAGCCATGTGTGCCTAATAACTCATTGGCCTTGTTACCTCAACTAAGGATGCATCTTAAGAGCTTAGGTTTAGTGAGTAAAAGTGAACTTTGCTCTTTCATCTTCTCTAGATGTGTAACACCCTAAAAATAACTACCAAATTTAATTTTTTTTAGAAAAAGTGTAATATTAAATTAGTTAGGTGTTACTACTATACTCGAGATAAGTCTTGCTTACAATAGCATCCTTACATAGAATACAAGGCACAATTGTTAAGACTTGAAACTTGATAAATAGATAACAAGAGAGATTTCATAAACATAGATAAATTTTGGAGATTAACTCCAAGTACAATATAAAAATACAAGAAAAGGGACTCCATGGAACTAGGAGTCCAAAAAGGTATTTAAGTAAATGCTAACCACTAGATAACATAATTTTACCTCCAATCCCGATACATAAGAATCACTCTTCCACACATAAGACATCATGTGTAGCAAAATCATCCAAAATATACTCATTGATCTACATAAAAACGTTTTCATTTTCTGCATGTTAGAATGAGTAACACCTATAAAAATGATGATTAGTATGCTATGTGCTAAGTAAGGTAACAATGCAGCTAAAGTAAGGGCATAAAAGGATAAAGCATTCATATGAGTCGATAATAAGCAATGCAAGGTAAAAAATGATTCCATCAATGATTTTTATATATAGAAAAAGATCCATTCTTTTATTCACATTGAGTTCAAGGACCCCAGGATTCTTAATCTAGTGGAATATATTGGCACACCTGTCAGAGCATAACACGCCTAAGTCCTTATTATTGTTTGATAGAATGGACCCAAAATATACTAGGAAAGCATGCTCTAAACCACTATTCTTTAATTGGTGGAACGGTCAAAAGCACCTCTCAGAGTAAAATACACCTGAGCCACTATTATAGTCTCATACACAACCTTAGTCCTAAATCATGTTTCACTTAAGGTGATTAATTTATCATCCATTAGTACTTATCTGATAATTATATTCTCGTTCACATTGATTTTTAGGCCCCACTATTCATAATCTGATGGAATGGACTGATGTACCTTTTAGGGAAGAATGCTCTTGAGACGTAATTATCATCTAGTGGAATGGACCCATTATATACCTTGACCCAACTCATGTGATCTTTCACTTTTGAGTGATTAATGTCTTATCTATTAGTACTCATCTAATAAACATACTCTCATTAAAATTAAGTTTAGGGTACCATTATTCTTAATCCAATTGAATGGACTAATACACCTGTCAACGTAGAAACCTCATGAGACACTACTGTCATTAAGTGGAATAAACTAGTAATATATCTTACCTAGACTCACTTGATCTTTCACTTTACATGATTAGTATCTTATTTAGATTTAATTAATCAAGATAATCATGAAATAATCATAAATATATACATAATACACATTTAAAATAAGTAAAGTATAATCATATGATTATTAGGTCATTCTACAAGGAAAAGGTCCATCATTCCCCTAAGAAATCTTAATTTAACATAGTGAGCATAGCTTCTCATTTTATTATACTTATTATACTCATCATTATCACAAATATTCTAACATATTTATCTTATTTAAAGTCTATTCCCCTTTCAAAATCACCAAAATTTCATTTTTAACCCTTATTATTAAAAATATTCTCTCACTAAAAAATTGATAATCTCATATTAGGTAGTGTGTCTTACTTAACCAAAATTTAATCATATTACTTATGAAATAATGTATTAAACCCTAAAAGATTATCATCCATGATTCATATGCATATTATCATCAAATTACTAAAATGCCCTTATGATAGCTAAATGCTCATATTTTCCCAATGATCTTACAAATTCCAATATCGATACATTTCAACTCCAATATTTATTTAACCCCAATTATATATAGTCACCATCTATCTAAATTCATGCCGACCAATAATATGCACCAACACATAGTTTCACATTTTCTCATTTACAAGGGATCATATAATAGCATTTTCATAAGCATTTCATCAATATAAAGATGATATTTCATACAAAAATATACATTGCACATAAAATCCCTAATTACGACTTGTATGCTTACCAACAATGACACCTATCGCTAAGCACATACACCTATCCTTTAACATCACCAGAATATCATTTATGAAAAAGATAATAAAATAAAATTAGAACTTAATAATAAAACTAAGGAAAAGTTAAGATAAAAGTGGGTGGAAATAGGGGTAAATGAAATAAGTGGAGAAGTATGGGCTATGTGGGAGTATGGTGGAATGTATAATGGTGCTAATGTGGTTCTAGAATGGTGCTATACTGGAGCATATGGTGCTAATGTATCAAAGGGAATGAGAATAGAATGTAGTGCATGCACTCATCAAGATCATTGAACTCACACATATGGGGTGTGTAAAAAGTATAAGAGTGAGGGAAAGGGGAAAAGCACAATCTCTCTACAAACCGTGTGTGGGTCGTACGAGAGGGGAATGGCTAGAAAGTGTGATGTTTCATGGTTGTGTGCTTCAATGAAAATGAATTATAGTATAATATGTAGAAGGGAAAAGAAGAGGATTGGGGTGGCGATTGTAACACCCCCATTTTTTACTACCGAAAAATTTTGTAGATTGCAAAAGTAGAAAACACCTAGTGTAACACCCCCAAAATTCACTACTGAAAAGTTTCGTTTAATTAAAAGAAAATTAGCGGAAGCAAATTAATAAACCGTGAACTTTGGGAGTATTACCGCCACACTTAGTACCGGACCGGTTCACTCCTACCGTTCTAGTACTAAGTGCTAAGGCTAAAAAGGTAAAAGACGATTTTACAAGAAACTGAAGCATATACAAATCAGAGAAGCGCAGTAAATAATTTATGAGAGTAAAATCAACCAACGGTGGTTACAAAATAACAATTACATTGAAGTTAAAAGAGATAAATCAAAACCCTAGAATTTACCGGATAGTACCTTACGCTCTTTCTCGAAAGCCCACTTGAATAGCACCGAACACGACATGAAAGGGACACTGCCCATTGAATAGGCAGGGGCCCCATGAAGGGAACCCTTTAGTACTACGGTACTAAGTAACCCTTTAAAAACGCACTTAAAAACAGGCACGCAATGTCACACATGATATACCAGGATGTCCGTTCATAACGACATATGTAAATATAACAATCAGATCCATACATTCACGTATTCAACTAGTCAATCAGATATTAATGGTGTATACGTCACATTCATCTTTGTCCATTCGCATACCTAACAAGTTAACCGAATATTAATAGGCCATAATGAATAATCAATACTTTAGGGCCTTAAGGCCATTAATCCATCATTAATCAATCATCTCAAATTTTAAATGTCCATGTGAGTGTGGGAGCCCCACTATTATAGCCGGTGGACCGGAAATATATATACAGGGCAAAATGCTCCTGGCCACTATTATTCGCCGGTGGGTCGGTCTCCAGGGCAAAACGCTCCTGGCCACTATTATTCGCCGGTGGACCGGTCTGGCCCCGACTCACAAGGTATTCCACTATAAGTGATTACTATCTTTCCCATATCTTATCGATTTTATGTTTGGTTTGCTGAGCACGGAATCCCCCACTATTATAGCTGGTGGACTAGAAATATATACGGGGAAAAATGCTCCTGGCCACTATTATTCGCCAGTGGTTCGGTCTCCAGGGCACCCCAACTCCTGGCCACTATTATTTGCTAGTGGACCGGTCTTGGCCCGGCTCAGCATCTTCCTCTTTAAGTGATTAGTGTCTTAAATGTATCTTATTCGAAAGTATTCCACCCTTAACATGCATGGCTAACTATATCCACACTTATCCTCCCAGGAGGACCCGTCCCATATCTTGAGACTTCTGCACCTCCTAACTCAGTTTTCTCCAAAACCCTAACTCGAGCCAATGTGGCCCCTCCTTCTCTGTCGTACACATCCCGACTATTTCAACACCCCACACATCACGACCCTTAGATCCAACCCTCACTTTCTACCCCACTCATTCTCTTTTACTTTTATTATTTTCTTTTTCGTTTTCCACCTTCTCACATTAGGGTTTCTTCCTAAACCCTAGTTTGGTCTCCTATGCACCCTTATACCATCCCACGTACTATTTTTTGCCCGAAGCTCCCAGACACCCAAACGACACTTCTGTTACCTTCCTCACATCCCGAGGTAACTTTCCATACGTAAAGTCTGCCCCCATGCGGACTCTAACCATCCCATACAAACCCTAGTTTCTCCCATACCTACATTAGCCAACTTACTTCCCTTTGGTCATCTTTCTCTCTCATTACTCTTTTTCATGCCTCCATACATGATTACCACATTAATTATCCTAACATGCATGTCCCTAAGGGACACATCACATCACATCATAAAGTATAGCATATCCATATCAGCACATACCAAAAGGGGCACATGAACACACCTTGGTTCCAAGCCATGCCACATGTGAAACAATTAAAATAATAACACATAGATCTCGACATAAAAATTATACAGGGCATCCAAGGCATGTAGGACATATAGCACACATTTGAATTTAGCTACACCCTTACTCGGTTTAGGTTACCGAGCTATCTTTCACATAAATTAGGCCACTAAACGCCCTTTATAATCGTTACACTTAATATATTTCCCATCTAGTTTGTTAGATTATCAATTTACCCATTTCCTTTATTATAATTAACAAATCACCCATTAGTTGGTCAAATTACCCCCGTTCATTATCCTAATTACCAAATTACCCCTCTAGTCGGTTAAATTACCAAATTACAACTCACATTTGTCATATTTACGATTTTACCCTTCTCCATTATTAAATTATCAAATTACCCTTTAGTTATTTAAATTATTATTTTTGCCCTTCTCAATTATTATAATTACCAACTTACTCCTTTCCAATTTCCAATTTTACCCATTTGATTTTACAAATTACCATTTTACCCCTTCACCTTCAAATTTACCATTTTACCCGCTTAACTCCCAAAAAATTACCATATCACCCTTTTACTTATAAAATTTCCATTTATCCTTAATTATGAAATTACTATCTTACCTCTTTTAATTTTCAAATTACCATTCTGCCCGTTATCACAAAATTACTATTTTACCCTCTAATTATAAAATTACAATTTTACCCTTGTATTAAAATTACCAAATTATCCTTTTTATTATAATTTACCAAATTACCCTTTCATTACAAATTTACCAAATTGCCCTTTTATGATAAAATTTCCATTTTTCCCATTTATTACAAAATTTCAACTTTAACCTTTTATTATAAAATTACCATTTTGCCCTCTTCTTACAAAATTACCATTTTACCATTTAATCACAAATTACTATTTTACCCTTAATTTACAAAATTACTATTTTGCCCCTTTAATTATAAAATTAACAAATTACCCTTTTATTTCAAAATTACCAAATTGCCCTTTTAATTCAAAATTACCAATTTATCCTTTCACTTATAAATTTACCATCTTAACCCTTATCACTCCACTTGTATTAAATTATTATTATTACTACATAAAATATTAACTTTAATCCCTCATCTTCAATTCTTATAATTAATGTAACATTATTAACACCCATATATATTCTAGGCCATAATCGTGTACTAGATACATTAATAAAATTCACTAAGGCTCACAAAATACTAATCATGCAATAAAGATCACAATACCATAATAAAACATGGATAATACTTAACATTTTCATTAATAACCAACTTCTACCTTAAACAATATCTCCAAACATGGAACATAATCTATCATACTTCCTTTTCATCAACCAACTCAAGAAAAAATATATAATATACTAGACAACATATATCAAACATAATACACATTAAAAATGCCTAATGTGCTAACATACGTTAATCCATGCATTTAAGCGAGATTTAACGGTTACCTCGATTTCCACCAAAAACAAACCTTATCGATTTCCCGGTTTAAGGTTTAAGATTCAATTATCAAAACCAACACCTAAAAATAATATCAAGGTTTATTATGTTAGAAATCATAAAAAAAATCAAGACATAAGGCTTTACAACAATTAATAGGATAATTAACTTAAAATATAATTATACCTTAAAATTAATAAAAAAAATAGATTAAGAAGTTCAGAAACTCATGCTGCCAATGCAGCATGAGCTCCATGAAAATTTATGGGGAGGAGGGCTCGAAGGAGGGTAATAGAAAGAAATAAAGTCAATTTCGGGTTAGGGTTTTTAGGCTATGAAAAGAGGCATGTGGAGGTGGATTCAAGGCAAGGGAAGGATGCAGAGGTGGATAGGGGGTGTAAGAGGTGGTTGGGGATGTGTTGATGGTGGCTAATGGTGGCAGAGGCAGCGGCAGCAAGGTTGCGAAGGTGGCAGTCAAAGTGGGATGTTGAGGTGTAGGCTGGCGAGGAAGGAAAAGAGAGGGGGAAAACGAGGGCTTTCGGAGGATGGTTTTAGCCAAAGGAGGATTAGGGGTGGTAGAGGAGGTTTTAGGGATTATTATGGTGGCTTAGGTGGCGGAATTGACAGTGGGAAGGCGGCATATGGGGGCTACACAGGGTGGTTGCCGAGAAGGGGTGAAAGGGAGAGAAAAGAAGAGAGGAGGAAGTATGGGGCTGCGGGGTGGCTCAATGGGGACTGTGATGGTTTGAGGGTGAGGTAGAGGGAGGCAGGAGATGGTGCATGTGGTGGTTGAGGCAGCGGAAGAGGCGGAGCTGCGGCGGCGAAACAAAATAGGGGAATAGAAGGGAGGAGAATAATGTGAAAAAAAGATTCATCTATTTTGAATGAAGAACCTCTATGTATGCTAGTTATTCCATATTTATCCACTTTATATCATCTACCTTCATGTTGCATGTCACACCAATTACATTTCAAAACAAAAACATGATTTTCACCAGCATATTGCAACTCATATTAGTACATCATAATATAAGTCATTTGAATGACCATCTCCTTGCTCTATAACACCACAGTTATAACATTTCTTATCTACTTCTCAATCAAGTGTATGAAATCTAAACTCATTAACAATAAGCCCACTAAAACACCTTGTGATGCGTGATGGATGACACACCAAGTGATATAAACTTTCATCAACTGATTCTTCTTTATATAATTTCTCCACCTATTAATCAATGAAGGAAATATAAATACATTTACACATCTTACGTAATAGGAAGAGGACATCTTAGAAATTAAGGGGAGATGACATCTTAGGTAAACCCAATCTGCAAATTGCGTCTTATGTCTGCTCTCTACATTTCTAAGATTTGGATTTTCATTCCCTAGTTCCTCCTTGTGTATCCTATGTATAAAAATGAAATTCAAAGTTTTAGGAAATTACATATATGAACTTAAACTGTGTGTACGACAAATACTCTTATGAATTTTAGAATAACAAATGAATTACAGTACAAATTCTCAAAGCTCATCACAATTATGGAGGACATATAAATGAGCCTAGTTAAACTCCTCAAACCCAAGATCTTGAAAAATAGGTTTCCCTAATGGACCCTCAATACATTTAATCATTACCAACTTCATAATTCTGAGATCTACATTTGAACTTAGTAGCCATGTCATCTATGTACCTAGAACAAAAGGTAAGGCATTCATTTGTCAAGTAACCCATTACGATTGATCCTTCGAGTCATGCCTTGTTTCAAACATTAGATTTCAAGGTACACATATACCTAATAACATAAAATTTTATAAAAAGTTAAATTTAGAAATAGGTTATGTAATTATATAAACAAATGAATGTAAAAATCGTAATTTAAAAAATACCTCTCTATTGGATACATCCAATGATATCTCCCTGGCCCAGCAATCTTCGCCTCTTCTACCAAATGAATGACTAAGTGCACCATATATGTCAAGAAAGATGGTGGAAAGACCATTTCTAACTTATACAATGTGTAAGGTATTTGACTTTCAAGAGCATTCAAATCCTTCATAATCAAGTTCTTTGAGCATAATTTCCTAAAGAAAGAACTCAATTCAATTAATGGTTCATAAACATGTTTGGAAAGGAGCCCACGAATAGCAATAGGAATAATTTGTTCAATAAAGATATAATGATCGTGACTCTTCATGCAGGAGATCTTTCAACCATTATATTTCACACAATGGGAGAGATCAGAACAATATCAATCAGGAGTCTTCCACTTTTGAAACATCTTACAAAATGTAGTTTTTTCATCACTCGTCTATGTATAGCATGCTATAGGCACTCTTACTATATCCTCTTCAACAATTGGATGAAGATATTCTCTTATACCAATGGAAACTAAATTTAATTGAGCCTTCAAATTATCCTTAGTCTTATCTTTGATATCCATCAACATCCCTATAGTATTCTTAGAAGTATTTTCTTCAATTTGCTTCACATCTAGGTTATGACACAATTTCATCTTGTGCCAATAAGGCAACTCAAAAAGTATGCTCTTCTTTCTCTAATAATATAAGTTATTTGTGTCATCCCACTTCTTTTTAATCTTCTTTCCAAATGGTACCTTGGTAAACTGACTACTCTGCCTCAAAACATCATCACTTGATAATGGGATAGGAGCAATACTCTTTTCCTTTGTTTTATCAAAGGCTTTAGGTAATTTTCTCCATCTATGATCCCTAAGCAACCAACGTCTATGCATCATGTAACAAATCTTATTTGTTATTGAACGTGATCCAGGTTCCTTGTGACAACATAGACAAGCAAACAATCCACTAGTGCTCTAACCAGACAAGTCTGCTTAAGTTAGAAAATCACTAATAGTCCATAGCATCGATGCACGCATAACAAAGTTTTGTTTAGCATAGGCATCATATGTGTCAACACCAACTTCCCATAATTCTTTCAACTCTTCAACCAAGGGTTGAAAATAGACATCAAGATCCATTCCTAGTGAATTATGACCATCAATCAACAAAGATAACATAAGATAAGGAGATTTCATACACAACCATGGAGGTAAATTATATGGAACCAAAATCACAGGCCAAATTTTATGATATGATCCCCCAAAATTATTAAATGGTTGGAAACCACTTGTAGCTAAGCCAAGTCTCACACTATGAGGATCTTCTACAAATGATGGAAACTCCTCATCACAATACTTTCATACTTGAGAGTCCACTGGATGTCTCATTATCCCATCATCAACCCTCACTTCTTTATTCCAGTGCACATCCTTTGCTATCACGGCTACCATAAACAATCTTTACAATCTATGCTTTATAGGAAAATATCATAAAAATTTTTGGGGAACCTTTTTTCCATCTATCTTCCACCTTGAGGTATAGCATTGTGGACATTCTTGTGCATCAACATTTTTATGCCAATAGATTATTTGGACATGCATGAATTTTTATACAATCCAGGCCTAAATCACGTATGATCCTACGACACTCATCATAGGAATTAGGAAGATTACAACCTAATGTCCCATTTTAAAGCTTTAACAGTTCACTAAATGAGGTATCACTCCAATGGTTCATACACTTAAGATGTAGAAACTTCATAAGGTACCCTAACTTTGAAACTTTGAGCCATCCAAAGTCAAATGCTCTTTATACTCCTTCAAGAGGTGATAGAATCGAGCTACTGCACACCAGTAGGTTGTTCTGAGGTGAGGTTATGTTTATTTCTACCATCATTCATTAAAAAAATCCATCTCAGTCACACCATAACCAACTTCTAACATCTCTATCATGTCATCATGATCAATAGAATTCTTATGTTCAGATGGAGATACATTCAGCACCTTGCCATGGTTTTCCCACACAACATAACATTGTAGAATTCCATTCTTCAACAAATAAAAACATACTTCATTTCTATTTTTTTAATGCACATTTTCTCACTTATTATATGGACAACCAATCACTTTTTTAGTGTCCAACTATTCATTTGAATGTGACATACTAAAAGTAAAATCTAGAAAATGATCAATCCCTTCCAAATATTGAGGTGACACTCAATTCAATTTCATCCATTCTTTATCCATTTGCATTTCCATAAAAAGTTAAACAATTTGGATGATATGTAGAATGGCAATTAAAAAAAACTTACTCATAATTTAAATAATTTCCTCTATTAATTTCTTCATGTAAACTATACAAAAATACATGAAATATCTAACCACTTAATTTATTTCCTATTATTTATCCAATTTTCATTGCCTACTAATATTAGCTTAATACTTATATTCTATTTATCATTTTTAGCTACCAATTTTGGTAATAATTTTTGGTACAATTTTACGCATGGCTAATACTCATATAGAAACTATAATATTCAATGAGATTATATATCTAATAATAGCATCAATTACAATTTTTCAACTAGTACAAAAAAAATGAAAAACTTTTGAGTCATCATATGAATGAAAAAAAGGAGTAAAAGAATAATACCTATAGTTGTCAAAATAGATATATCTAGCTCGTCTTTTTTGATAGGAAAATCCTATAAGAATGTTGAAAATTAAAAAACATCATCATTATTATAATGTTAAAATTATTGTGTATAACAATATCAATATTTATCACACTTGAATTAATCTTACTATATATAAAATAAAAAAAACTTGTTCTAATAGTCATATGGAATGGACATCATCTTTCTTAACTTTATTTATATTTCAATTATTCTATATATTCACACTTATCACATATGCTAAACAATAGATTTAGACCACAAAACTTGAAATTATTTCACATAATCATATATTATTTAATCTTACCACACTCTTCATTTGTTATAAGCTGCTATTATCCCCCATATTTTTATGCCAAAAGCATCTCAAATGTTATAAAAAAAAAATTGGTTTCATAGTCCTTCAAGATGTACCCAAAACAGCATGTTCTTATGGGTGGGAGCATGATCTCGATAACAAGAGTATAGTGTCTTTAACTAAAGTGCAAAATGAGTAGTGTGTTGATAGTCATTATGTAGAGTGGGATATTATGGAGGTTGTGGAATTTAATATTTCCACTAATGAACATTTTGCTGAGATGTTTTTACTAGAAAATGATGATAGGAAGGAATGTGATTCAAGGACTACCGCATCTGTGGCACTAGATTCAGAAAAGTTCGGGTCTGAATCTGAAAATGAAGAGGAAGTTCCTGACAATTTCATAATTAGTGAATTTTTCAAGCTTGTTGAGGATATGCTTACATAGTTAGAGAGTGAGATAGCTAGTAAGATGATATATCAATATTTTCTTCCCCATAAATAGCCACTAGAAGTTGCAGAAGAGCTCAAGAAGAAACATGCTTCCATTGAATTACATTAGGTAGAGGGAGTTGTTGCTCAACCAATAAGAGTTTAGGGTGTTAGGAGGGGCTCTACTGTCCTAGGTTACATTGATATTCATGTTGAAAATACTTTCATCCGGACCATCTCAATGCAGACCTTAAAATAGGATCATGGCTCAACACAGGTCATGGATGTTCATTAGAATTGTATTATGATTGGAATATCTAGAGGGGTTATGCTTATTGTGCCTAGCAAGTATTTAGTTTATCACCCAGCCAACTTGGGTGCAAAGGTTTCTCTCTCTTTCTCTTAATATTGCTTTTTCTTTTTAGTTTTCTATAGCAATGCCTCAATAACCAGAAAGATTTATAGTTCTATTCCCAAAGATATACTTTATTCTTTTTAATTCTATTTATTATAATCTAAATAGCTTGTCTCGCTTCTTAGTGTGTAGTTGGCAGTTGTTGCACTATCTCATTGTAAATTAGAGGACTTAGATGTAACACCCCAAAATTTACTATTTTTTTATAGAAATACTTAAATTAAAACCCGTGAATTATGGGAATGTTACCGTCACACTTAATACCAGACTAGTTCACTCCAACAAAAAACTTGACACGTTCCTACATGCAAGTGCACGGGGTCAGAGTAGTAGTCAAGATCGATCCCATAAGGATTGGTGAATGACCACTAGGACAATGATAGAACTTAGCTATGTCTAGACTATTAGATGATATGAAAAAAAAATTGTAAGGTAAAATAACTAACTAAACTAAAAAGAAAGGAAAATAGCACTCAGCGACTCAAATAAATAGAAGAGCTAAGGTTTTGGTTCATCGCCCCCGATCCTCACAGGTAATTGAAGATCACATCACAAAATAATTCAACAATCATAATCAATCATGCCAACAATGATAGAAAGTTTTGTGCTTTCTCAAGCCACAACCACCCTATTACATATCTATGGCCCTAACTATCTCTAGATTAGAGTCTGATAGAATGTAATGCATTAAAGTCTATAAAGTTTCCTCCTTTATTGTTGTAGAAGTCAAATCGATCATCTCTCGACCTACAATTTAATCTCCCGTTGTGATATTGGGTCTAATACTAGATTATCTCTCGATCTCATCGATATTTCCCACACCGAAAATTAGAACCCGGCCGTGGTTCAAAAATCCGTCAATCAATCAATAACACAACACATACATTATGAATTGAATAAAAAAGGATGCAATAATTCAACACATTAGGATCGGGGAAAATTCCCCTTCACCTTAGCACAAGATCTAGCCCATCAAATTCATAGCAAGAATATTAAAAACAACAAGAGATTCCATAGATAGAGAAAAGATCATTAGATAATACCCTTGATGTTCACAAATTCTTGCAAAAATTTAACTTCTTGAACCTCGGTCTCTAATTTACAAGAGAGATCTTGATGAATTGGGGAAGAGGATAGAGAAGAGAGAAAATAGAGGGAGTGGAAGCTGCCTCAAGATATTAGAATGAGAGTTTTTATATTACCACCTCGTGGATCGCTAGAGTATTGGTAAATATGGGCTTCCCATGTCAACTTTGATAATGATGCGTATTTTGATCATAACGTTTTCATCATAACTTCGATTAATCTGATTTTGGATGCGTTGGAAAGATATTAAAAAGATCTAAAACTTTGATGTTGAAAGATTCTCCAAATTCAGACCTTTTCTTGTTCTAAAGTTCACTTCTTTCAGGCCCATATACTTTAAATATACATTCTTGCTTTCATTTTATTCCAGCATTTACATTTTAGCTCTAAATCTCTTTCCACTTTAAATTTTGCTCCTCTTTGCTCATTTTTTTCTCCTTTCTTCTACCTTTAAGCTTATTCTTTTTTTCATCCTTCATGATTTTTTTGTTGCTTGAGACCTTGCAAATTTTCACAACACAAAGGCAGTAACAAGAACAAAAAGGAGAATTCCGACTGAGATTAAAGGTAAAAACTCTTATAAACCTTAGGAATAAGATGTAAAAGTCAAACTTATCAACCATTCCAGTACCAAGTGCTAAGGCTAAGAAAAGATTATTTTCAAACTTAAACTGAGTGTTCATAAAAAGAACTAGAAAGTTCATAACATAGAAATTAGAGTGAGAAATCAAAATTCCTCGGAGGGAATAATCTTACAATAGATAAAAGGTTTATTTAAAATACTCAATACAAGGTAATAAATCATAAAAGGATAAATGCGATACAAAAGAAATACAGAAGGAAATAAATTGCATAAAGAGTAAATACGGCCATAACACTCTCGAACTTTGAGCCAACCACAACCTCAGCATTTAGCCCCAACTAATGTCTCGCCCACCTGCACAAAGTTAGAAGGGCCTACTACTCGTGGGAATGATCAGCACCCATGAAAAGTGTGATCGGTACGCTACGTACTGAGTAAGGTAACAGACGTACTAAGGCCAACACATAAGATCACAAAACCATGCAAAAGAATAAAAAGAGCATATAGACCATCATGATAACATAATATCGTACAATCATTCGGGTAGATACATAAAGGCCCATTTATGGTCCAGGTTAATTAATTAATTAACCTCTTATATGAATTCTTTTCACACCATGCTCTTTACTAAATCCACACGAGTACAAGAACCCTACTATTTTATCCGGTAGATCGGTCTCCAGGGCCCTCTAGTGTCTGGCAACTATTTTAGCAGGTGGATCGGTCACTTAGGATAACATACCCTACCACTATTTTATGCCGGTGGATCGGTCTGGCCCCTGCTCACATGGTGTTCCACTATAAGTATTAGTGTCTTTTACGTGTCTTAGCAAACTGTAGGGTTTGGCTTATTGAGCTTGGGATCCCCCACTATTTTAGTCGGTAGATCAGTCACTTAGGGTAACATACCCTATCACTATTATATGCCGGTGGATCGGTCTCCCGGATACCTTGGTACCTGACCACTATTATGTTGGTGGATCGGTCTGGGCTCGGCTCAATACTCTTTCACTTTACATGATTAATGTTTTAAGTGTCTTATCCATAAATTTTCACCCTAGACATGAATGACTCACTCTCGCCACACCTATCCTCCAATGAACTCGTTCCATATCATCCTTTCCTCCATATCCTATCTCACATTAGAAGTCCAAATCTTAATTATATGGGTCAAGGCCCACTACTTTACACTTCCAAGTCCACTCCACATCCCACTTTAGAGTTTTATCCCGAAACCCTAATTTAAACCTATGTGGTCCATCCCACTCCACTTCACACGACCCAATTCATTTTTAACCCTCCACATATCACACCCTTTAGATTCAACTCTCATCATTACACCTTACTCCTCAAGCACAAGTGTGGTCACAAAACCTTAAGTAACCACACCAAACCCTAACTGGCCAAACCAAACCCTAGCTTCGTTATATCCACATATCACCCTTCCATTTCTCACATTCCACTTATTATTTTTCCATGTCAATAATACTCATCCCTACTTGATCATTTTCATCATTATCTCTTACTCCACTCACCCTCGTTTATTTCTCCTTTTTACCACCTCCTCAAATTAGGGTTTTTACCCCAAACCCTAGCTCAGCCTCCTATGTACCCTTATACTTTCTTGCATACTATTTTTCACCCAAAACTTCCAAACACTCAAATAACTCTTCTATTACCTACCTTACATCCCAAGTTAACTTTTCATATGTAAACTTTACTCCCATGCATACGCTAACATTCCCATGCAAACCTTCAAACTTTCTCATGCAAAACCCTAAACTCCCATGTAAACCCTAGATTCATCCATGTAAACCCCAAATCTATCCATACAAAACCCTAGTTTAGATTCTCCCATGCAACACCATAAAATCTACCATGCAAAACCTTAAGTCCATCCATACAAAACCCTAGTTTAGATTCTCTTATACAACACCATAAAATCTGCCATACAAAACCCTAAGGCTATCCATACAAAACCATAGATTAGCTTTTCCCATTCAAAACCCTAAATTTTCCAATTTATTCTTCCGCTCATGGATCATTAAAATACTTAGGTCAACTCACATCCCTTGGTCAACTTATTCCCCTTTTGTCAACTTACTCCACTTGGTCAACTTGTTTTCCTTTTGGTCAACTTACTTCCCTTGGTCAACTTCTTACCTGTTTTCTTTTTCAACCTTTTTCCCCACACAATACCACTTTTATACGTCCTCACATACATGTCTAAAGGGTCACAAACCATAACATCACATTCCAGAACATTTCATCACATATTCATATCAACATATAAAATAAGAAGGCACATAAGTATACCTTAATTCCATGCCATACTACACATGAAATAATTATAATGATAAACATAAAATACATAGCATACATAGCATATAATGCACATCAACACACATAAGGCATTAGTTACACCCTTACCTAAAATGGCACCAGTCTTCGAGCACACTCCTATGCCTCCTTAGGGCTTTGGCTGGTCTCACCTGTATGAGGGAAAAACTAGAATTAGATTTCCTCCTACCAAAAATACTATTATTTACCAACTTATTCTAAGACAAGGTTTTTAAATAAAATAATACTATACTAATAATAACAATAATAAATAATACTAAAAACACAAATAATATTATTAATATGATTCAAAACGGATGGTGAGATAAGGGCTTCCACCTTTCACCAAAATAATGATAATAATATCATTAGGGCATTATTAATAAAAATAGTAATAATAATAGTAATGAAATAATAATCAGTACTACAAAATAATAATAATAATAATAATAATAATAATAATAATAAAATGACTTAAACCAAAAGTAGTATAAGGTAGGGCTTTCGACCCTACTCCAAAATAGTAAAAGTACCATTAGTAATAATATTATTATTATTAACACATACTACTACTACTACTACTACTACTACTACTAATAATAATAATAATAATAATAATAATAATACAAGTAATATTATTCGCACTATATAAATAAGGTAGGGCTTCAGCGCTCTAAATGGATAATAAAAATAATAAGAATAGTAATACTAATAATAATAATAATAATAATAATAATAATAATAATAATAATAATAATAATAATAATAATAATAATAATAATAATAATAATAAAACTCATAATAATACTAATATTATTAACTATATAAAACTAATAATCTAAATAAGTTAAATAGGATCTTGACCCTGGTAAGAAATAATAATAGTAATATTGAACCTAATAATAATAATAATAACAATTATAATAATAATAATAATAATTGAATACTAGTTAAAAATTGAAATAAAATAAAACAAGCTTAAATAAATAGGGGAGAAGGGATGATAGGGTTTAGGGTTCCACCTTAGGCCGGCGAAGATATGTGGCACCAGTGGTGGTGCACGGCGGTGGCAGCTGTGGCTAGAAAAGAGGAAAGAAATGGAAAGAGTTGAGATTTGAGAAGAAGATCTAGAGAATAAGGGTGGAGGTTGAGGTGTTGGTGTAATACCCCAAAAATTTCGAAAACCTATATCTTAATAAATAACCTTTATTTGAAATAATATTTGCTTTTAAAATTATTTATTTTAATTATTTTATGGATTTTAGAGTATGTAAGTTTGGATAAGAGTATTGAATAAATTAAAAATAAATATTTTTCTATTTTCATATTATTGTATTTCAAAGCTAATATTTTACCAACTTTATCCTTTTTAAACTAATATATTAGATTATAATGAATTAAATTATTAAATTGAATAATTTATCAAGAATATTACATTTTATGATTTTATAAATTAATTTACCTTATTTTCCCTATTTTTCCATTTTCCTTTTTATCCTTTTTCTCCTTTTTCCTTTTCTCCTCTCCTTTTTCCCATTCCCCCCTTGGGCCGCCCGGCCTGCCTTCCTTTCCCCCCCCCTCCTTGCGCGCTGGGCCACTGGCCCGTCTCCCCTCCTTTCCTCCCTCCCTCACGCAGGTCGTCCCCCTTCTCTTCCTCACACGCCCGCCCAACACAGCCCGGTAGCCTCCTTTCTTTTTAAATTTCCTTGACCGGCCGGTTCAGCCTCATTTCCTTTCCCTTCGACCGGCCGGCTTCTCCCTTATTCTTCTTCCTTTTTCGTTGCCACCATGCCTGACAACCTGCATACGCCGACCACTGCCCTGCAGCTGCCACCACATACTCCCTCTCCTTCTCTCTCTTCCCCCGTCATTTTCCTTCCCTTTTCAAGCCAAATCGGCCCCTGGACCATAGCTCACGTGCCTCTCTACCTTTCCTTCTTCTTCACTCTCTTTCCCCTGCAACCGACAGCCCTGCCACCACTACAGATCCGATCGGCCAGCCGCTGCCCCCTCTCTTCTCCCTCTTCTTTTTCTCCATCTCCCCAGCCCTTCATTCCCTCATTTTCGAGCCCTTCTCCTTCCTCGAACTCCCTCTTCTCTCCTTCCTTCTCCCTCCATTCTTCTCCCTGTTTTTTTATCACCGCCGCTTTCACCACCGCGCCCAGCCCCTGCGCCGCCTTCTGCCACCACCTACTACCACCCTGCACCACCACGCCGCCCCTTGAGCCCTACACTTCCTCCCTTCTCCACCCTTTTCTTTTTCTCCCCATTCTTCCCCTTACCATCGAGCCACCTGCAACCGCCATTTTCGCCGCCGTCCGACCACCTCTACCGCCACCCAGCCCACCGTTCGACACCCTACAACCCCCTCTACCACCGCCCTGCCTTAGTTGGCCGAAAACAACCCTTGCACCCCTCCATTTTTCCCTCTCCTTTTCCTTCCTTCACAACCCCTCCACCTCAACCCATCTCGGCAGCCAACTTTGCCACCTTGCCGCCGCCGTCTCCGCCGCCCTATACCGCCGTGAAACCACCCTTAGCCACCACCTACACCCCCTCTTCACTCCTACACCATTCCCTTGCCTTGGAACCTCCCCCAATTACCTTCTTTTCTAGCCTAAAGTCCCTAAACCGAGCCACCTCTCCTCTCTTCTACCTCACCCCTCTTCGAGCCTTTTCCCCTCTTATTTCTGCATGAGACTCACGCTGCTCATGCAGCGTGAGTTCCCCCTTGTTTTGGAATTTGTTTGGAAATTTTTTGAGGTATATTGATGATTAATTGAAGTGTTTTATTATTAAATAAATTTTTATAAAGTCTTATCCTTTTAAATTCTTATTTCTAACACAATAATGATGGATATTATTTTTAGGTGTTGAGTTTCTAATTATGCTTGGTAAGATTTGATATATTACTGGATTAAGGTAACCGTTAATCCTCCCTTAAATATATGGAAAAATGTATGCTAGCACATTAAGGGTTTAGTATGATTTTATGCATGTTTGGTGTGCTTAGCATGATATGTATACGGTTTCTTATATTGTTTGATAAAAAGGCAAAGCATGATAACTTTTGTGCCATATGTAGGTATGTTAATTAAGGGAGGAGTTTGATTATTGATGGAGATGTTAAATGCTTGTTTATGATGTATTATGTTGCTAATGCATGAGTAATATTATTGTCTAAGGGTATTTTAGTAATTTTGCTTATGAAGTATGTGACCTAATGTAGGTAGTTGCTAATGAGTATTATGTTGAATAATGACATGTTGGTGGACTTAGATGATAAGAATGAAGTACTAATATCATTATTTAATGTAGTGTTAGTAAATTCATAAAAATGGTGAATAGAGGGGTTGAATGGAAGTTTTATAAGTGAAAAGGGTATTTCAGTAATTTTTGAAATAAAAGAATAATATGGTAATTTTATGATTAAATGGCCAAATGATAATTTTATAAGTAAGTGGTAAGAATGGTAATTTTGGAAGTAGGGGTAAAATAGTAATTTTGGATGAATGAGGGAATTATGGTAATTTTGTAAGTAAAAGGGTTAATATGGTAATTTTGGAGGTAGAGGGGCAAAATAGTCATTTCATAAGTAAATGGTAATATGGTAATTGTATAAGTTAATGGCGAAAAGGTAATTTATAAGTAAGGGGTAATATGGTAATTTGGAAAAGAAGGGCAAAGTAGTAATTATGTAAGGAAAGATAAAGATGGTAATTTTGGATGTGAAAGGGTAAAATATTAATTTTTAAAGTAGAAGGAGTGTTATGGTAATTTTATAAATAAAAGGGTATTGTGGTAATTTTGTAATTAAAAGGATATTATGGTAAACTTGGGAGTAAGGGGTAACTTGGTAATTATGATAACGGCGAAATATAATTTAGTAATTAAATTTTGATTGTAGAAGGGCAATTGGATAAGTATGATACTAGAGAAGGGTAATTTGGTAAATTAACCAATTGAAGGGCATTATGATAATTTTAATAATGGAGAAGGGTAATATAGTAATTATTAATATGGAGAAGGGTAAATTAATAGTTATGGTTATGAAGAAGGGTAAATTAATATATGTAATTATGAAGAAGTGTAATTTGGGATTTATGATAATTAAAAAGAGTAAATGGCAATTAAAATAATTGAGAGGGTTAAAATGGTAATTATGATAAAGGAGAAGGGCAATTTGGTAATTTATCCAACTGAAGGGGCAATTTGGTAATTTAGCCGATTAAAGGGTAAAGTGATAATTATTTAACCAACTAAAGGGGCAAAATAGTAATCATGATAATGAAGGAGGGTAATTTAGTAATTTATCCAACTCGAGGGTAGTTTGTAATTATAACAAGGGAGAAGGGCGATTTGGTAATCTAACCAACCAAATGGGAAATATGATAAGTGTAGCAATTATGAGGAGTGAATGGTGATTTAAAAAGTGTAGGGGATAATTTGGTGACTTAAACCGTATAAGGGGTAATTTGGTAATTATGTAACCCAAAGAATAATATGGTAATTTGGCGAGGAAGGAATGGATACTTAACAATTATATAAGTAAAGGGCAAATGAGTAATTTGTACCTAACATGTCCTTGAGATTGTGGAACATTATAATATGATTCAAATAATGTTGATTAGCCAAGTAAGAGTATTTGATAATTAGTCTGGCCATAATGATTTCTCTGTGATATCCTGAATAATCATTTGAATAAGAAACGAGTAATGATATCAGAACAATTGAAAGTGAATAAGTATCGGATTATCGTGCTTTTTGTGATCACCTTAATTAAGACACTATTACTTAAAGTGAAAGACCTCGAGATCGGGAATGGTGACTCCTTAGGGGTCGCTACCCTAAGGACGTGGTTTAGTCCACGATTATTCTGGTATTTGTTGGTGTGCCTTTGTGCCCCATCCAGACCCTATATCTTACTCTTTCTAGCTCTACGGACCTAGTTAGGGGGTATGCATACTTATGGATTAGGTGTCCTTGTCGGTAGGGTACTGAGTTAGCTTTATGCACCAGTACGACCAGGGTACCTTTGCGTCCTTGGGTTCGTGGTTGAAGGGTACTAAGTAGCTGATATGCACCGGTACGACCGGTGTACCTTTTTGTCCCAGGTTATTGATCTCCCATTCGAGGCAAATAAATATGATTCATGTGCTGATTAAAGAAAGGAAAGATACTATTATTGAAAGTGGAATATTAATGAGCCGGGCCCAGATGATTATGATATTGAGTATCGGTCCACCGGTTATAATAGTGGCCAGGAGCATTGTTCCTTGGATGATGATTCTTATATATCCCGGTCTACCGGTTATAATAGTGGCCAGGAGCGTTGTGCCCTGGATGATGATTCTTTATATATCCCGGTCCACCGTTATAATAGTAGCTAAGAGCGTTGTGCCCTGGATGATGAGTTATATGTATTCCGGTCCACCGGCAATAATAGTGGGGGTCCCGAGCTCAATAAAATCAATTATGTATGTGAATAAGATTATGGAAAAACACTAATCACTTATAGTAGAACACCATGTGAGTCGGGGTTAGACCGGTCCACCGGCAAATAATAGTGGTTAGGTGCGTTCTGCCCTGTGTGTTTACCTTTCGGTCCACCGGCAATAATAGTGGTCAGAGGTGTTCTGCCCTGTGTGTATACTTTCCGGTCCACCGGCTATAATAGTGGGGTTCTCGCACTCACATGGATATAAAATATGATATTGATTGAATGATGATGGAATAATGGCTTAAGGCCCAAATGTATTGATCTTACACTATGACATGGCTTAAGGCTAAAAGTATCGATCGTGACTTATAAGTTATTATGCATGTTATTGATATGTATGCACCTCTCATTATTTATGTGTGCAGCTTGCATTATGTACCGTATGCGGGCCTGTCTTTAAGTGTGGTATTAAAGGGTTACTCAGTACCGTAGTACTGAAGGAATTCCCTTTTGGGGGCCCCTGCCTATTCAATGGGCAGTGCCCTTGCAGGTATTTTCAGGTGCGACTCAAGTGGGCTACGGGAAAGAGAGTAAGGAGTTATCCGGTATCGTCGGGGTTTTCTCTTTCTCATTTAAATTCTTGGTTTTAAATGTAAATGTTATTACTGTAACCACTATTGGTGGATTTTATTCTGGTAAACGATTTGATGCGCTACTCTGATTTAGTATGTTGAATTTCTTGCACATTGTATTTCGTTTTCCTTTAGCCTTAGCACTTAGTACTGGAACGGTATGAGTGAACCGGTCTGGTACTAAGTGTGGCGGTAATACTCCCAAAGTTCACGATTTATTTATTTTCTTCCGCTAATTTCCTTTTAATTAACGAAATTTTTCAATAGTGAATTTTGGGGGTGTTACAGTTGGTGGTAGTCTAGACTCAGGGGAGTAAAGTGAGGGTGGTGGCGCAGCCAATGGCGGCGGCGTACGGCTTCAGGGGTGGTGGCCAAAATGAAAAGAATAAGAAAAACAAAGGAGGGGAAGGAGGAAGGGGAAAAGAAGGGTAGGGAAAGGTAAAGGAGGGTCTGCAGAACAAATTGGGAGGTGTACGGGGTGGTAGCTACGGTAGGAGAGGTGGCTAATGGTGGTTCGAAGGGCGGCGAAGGTGGAAGAGAGGGCTGATTGGAAAGAAAATTTTGCACATGCGGGTGGCTTTTGTAAGAAAATTTGAGGGAGATGGGTGGTTCAGTTAGTTATAGGGCGGTGTAGGGAAGACTTTGGTGTAAAGAGTGAAGTTGGCCGATGATGGTGAACGAAGCGTCTAAAGTGGCGATGGCACATGTGAGGGTTTTTCTGGGTAGGAATCAAAAACTTGATACCGGGCTCATTATGGGGGTTTTTATAGATTTTAGAAGAGAGGGTGGGGTTCTATGGGTCGGTGAGGGAGTAATGTAGGGAGGGTTAGGGTCACCAACGGCAACAAAAGCTATGAAAATTCAAATCGGGGCAAGGATGGTTGCACAAGAAAGAGAAGGGCGTGCACGAAAAGGAAGGGAGGTGGGTTGGGTCTAAGTGGTTGTCGAATCAAGGGGAAGAGAAAGGGAGAAAAATGACCAGTCAAAATGGGCATAGCCAGCAGCATTAATCTCAGAGGTGGGTGGTGGTGCAGGTCGACAGTGGGAGAGGAGGAAGGAAGAAGAAGGAGGTGGGGTGTGGATCGACGGTCTGGGAAAAAATAAAGAAAGGAAAAAGGAGGGAAGAATTGGCCAGGTGATGTAGGTTAAAAAATTTTAAACAAAACGTGGCGTTTCGATAGAAAAAGAAGAAAGGTGCAGCACGGCGTTCTAGGCCACAAAAGGAAGAAGGAAAAGAAGAATAGCGGGTCTTGGGCCATGAGAGAAGGAAAAAGAAGAAGGGGATTGGGCCATGGACAGGCCCAATTGGGAAGGAGAAAGAAAAAGAAAAGAAGAAGAAAGAAAAAGAAAGAAAAAAGGAAAGAAAAAGGAACAAAGAAAAGGGAAAAAGAAAAATATGAGGGTTGGTTTAATTAAATTAATTAGGATATTTGAGATATTTAAAAATAATAATATTTTAATAAAATAATATTTAAATCCCTTTTTAGGTTAATTTAGGATTTTCGAAAGATTTTTCATAAATTCCATTATAATTAGTAAATCACTCTAATTTTCTCCAATTAAATTATTTATAAAATTCCTAATAATTTGGTCCTATTTTCTCCTTCTTATTTTAAATAAAATAATTTATTTAATTAATTACCAAATAAAATCCTTAATTAGCTAAAATACCCAAATGTTTTCTAATTAAAATATGTATAAACTTCTTCTTGATCTGCCCTAATTAATTTCCCTTTTATTTTAACAAAAATAATTTATTTAATTAATTTTCCTAATAAAACCTTATTTGACTATACTTTTTTTAAAAGTTGGATTTTTTGGGCATTTCATAAAAATTGTTGGTTTGGTATAAAAAATCAAAGTCTTTGGCATTCCCCTATGATGTGTGGTCTCTGGACATAAACTAATGAAACTGAGAGTCTCTAATCTTTGATTTTTATGATTTTAATTTTTGTAGTTTTGTGAGAGGCTAATTGATTGCTTCAACACTCAGCTATTAAAATTTAGGCTTTATTTCGCAAGTGGTGGTGTATAGTATTGTTGAGTATTATATAAGATCAAATGTGAGAGGGAAAATGGAACTTTAGCATGGGAGAAATCTCCATGCTAAGCATAATTAGGTCCGGAATCAAAGAAACAATTCTATAGGTGTGCAGAGGATAAAGGTGGAAGAAGACAAAGCTAAGGTCATCATTCCCCCTCAGTTGTCTAAATCAAACTTCTCATATCATCTTGTAGCAGTATTTTAGTTCAAATGCATCATAATAAAGACTAATAATATATAAGAAAAATTTGAAATAAGGTTATCAAGGTTCCATTTTGGTATAGAAATTTTTCTCAAAAAATTGAGTTTCAAAAAATGTACTTACCTCAATAAGCAAAACGATTAGTTTGGCCTGTTGATCGACTATTCTATAGACCAGTCGATTGGTTTCTAAACCATTTGATTAGTTCTATCAAGGTAAACTATTTAGCTAGAACGACGAACTAGCCAGTCAATTGATCTACCTGAAAACTTTGCTAATTTATTTTCCTAACCTTATTTCAAATCCAATTTTACCTCAAACCCAGTCATAATTCTAAATCAATACCAAACATCAAAAATGGAATAATTTCTCATTCAATAAATTCATAAAAAGATAGGGTATTACAACACCACCCCCTTAAAGATGTTGTGTCCCCGAATCCTAGTAATAATCCAATCTCATCATTTATTGCATAAAAAGTCACATATTAGGATCAATGCAACCAAGAAAAAGGGTTACACTATGGCAACACACTAAGAGAATAAATCTAGGTTCTTGGCTAGAATATCCTCCTCAGCCTCCCAAGTAGCCTCCTCAGCACCATATCGTGACCAAAGGACCTTTACTAGCGGAACAGTCTTCGTACACATCTCTCTAGTATTTGTATCTAGAATGCTCACTGGCTATTCTTCAAAAGTTAAGGATTCATCAAGTTCTAACAAATTTGATTGGATAAAATGTGTAGGATTCGCGGCATACTTCTTCAACTAGGATATATGAAAGATATTTTACGCATGATATAGTTCCATTAGTAAGGATAAATGATAGGATACCTTGATAACACAATCCACAATCTCGTAGGGTCTAACATACCTTGGATTGAGCTTACCCTTTCTACCAAACTTCATGACTCCCTTGCTGGGAGAGACTCTCAAAAGGAATCTATCACCCACCTCATAACCATCAATTTGTCTTCTCAAATTTGCATAGCTCTTCAACAGATCATGGGCTGCTCTCATTTGATCCTGAATTAATCAAATGTGCCTTATCATCTCCTCAATCATCTCGGGTTCTAGTACAACCGTCTTGAAGATATCATTATAGCATGAAGGACTATGACACTTCCTCTTGTACAAGGTCTAAAAAGGTGCCATCTTGATACTAGTGTAATAACTATTGTTGTAAGAGAAATCAATTAAGCTTGGGAGATCCTCCCAACTATCTCCAAAATCCAACACATATTCCTAAAGCATGTATTCTAAATTTTAAACGGTCCCCTTTGTCTAACCATTTGTAGCTTAGTGAAAAGTAGTACTCATCTTCAACTGAGTCCCAAAATCAGCTTGCAACTTTCTAGAAGTGTCAAGAACCTCAATTCTCTGTATGACACAATATCTCATAATAATCCATGCAGCCTCACGAAGTGATTCCTATAAGTGTTGGCTAACTTGTCCGTGATCCATGTCATCTTTATTGGTATGAACACTGCTGACTTAGTTAGACGATCCAAAATAACCTAGATAGAATCAAATCCACTATGGATCCTCAGAATACCAACCACAAAGTCCATAGATATATTTTCTCACTTCCTCTCTTCAACTTGTAGTATTTTTACCAAACTTTCTGGTCTCGTATGCTCAATCTTAACCTTCTAACAGATTAAACATCGAGAAACAAACTCTGCCACTTTTTTCTTCATAAGGGGCTACGAATATACCTTCTAGAAATTCTTTTACAATTTATCCTCTCTAAGATGGATGGAATAAGGAGTATAATGTCCTTCATAAGGGGCCACCAATATACCTTATTGAAATTCGCCTCTTAACCTCATTATATCCCTGTGGTGCACACCACCTACCTCGGTATTTGACATTACCATCCTTATGGACTCAAAATCCTTAGGTTCTGTCTTCTGCAATACCATTCTTAATTCTCTCGAGTTTGACATCACCAAAAAATTTTATCTTGGATATCTTTAAGGATCAAAGGGGTAATGGTGAGTGTACTCATCCTAGCCTCTAAACTACCCACGGTGATCAAATTGATCTCCATTTTCTTGAACTCTTATCACAAATGATTTGAAAACACGATTAGGCTTAAGGAAGGTGATATCTTCCAATTAAGCGCATCAGCCTCCACATTAGTCTTACCCTCATAGTAGGAAAACTCTTGGGCATAATCCTTGATCAACTCCAGCTATCGACATTATCTCAAACTCAACTCCTACTATGTGAAAATGTACTTGAGGCTCTTGTGGTTGTTATAGAACTTGTATTGAATACCATAGAGATAATGTCTCTAGATCTTAAGAGCGGACACTACTATAACAAGCTCTAAGTCGTGCTTGGGGTAAATTTGTTAATACTGCTTTAGTTGTCAAGAATCGTATTCAAATACTATCTAATGTTGCATTAGAACGTGACCTAAACCATGCTCAAAAGCATCATTGTATAGGTCAAAAGCATCAAACCCACTGGGCAACATGAGCACTGGGCTATAATCAGATACGTTTGCAATAAGATGAAAGACTCACTAAACTTATAATCCCACTAAAATTGTGGATACCTATTTAGTAAATTAGTTAATGGGTGTTCTATCTTAGAAAAGTTTGTCACAAACCTATGGTAGTAACCAACCGATCTCAGAATGTTGTGCACCCCCTTAAAAGAATTTGGTGCTTTCCATTCAAAAACTACTCAAACCTTGGAAGGATCCTCTACTACTCCATCCTTGGATATAACACATCCAAGAAAAGCCACATGGTGCAACCAAAAAGCACACTTATAAAGTTTAGCATATAGTTAGTGTGATCTTAACAATGCCAAACTCTACCTTAAATATTTCTCAAACATCTCTCAGATGCTAGAGTAGATGAGTATGTCATCAATGCATACTACAACAAACTGATCCAAAAATGGTCAAAATATATGGTTCATGAGGGAAATAAATGTTCCTAGTGCATTAGTGAGTTTAGTGGGAAAAACTGTGAACTTATAATTGCCATATCTTATCTAAAATGCAATCTTAGTAATGTCTTGGTATGCTATCCTCAATTGATAGAATCCTAACCAATGATCAATCTTGAAGAATACCTTAGCTCCCTTAAGTTGATTGATTAGGTCATCAATCCTTGTCAACGGATAATGGTTCTTTACCATAATCTAATTCAACCCTCAATAATCGATGCATAACCTTAATTTCCCATTGTTCTTCTTCATAACTAGCACTAATGCTCCTCATGGTGATATACTAGGTCAGATGTAACCCTTCCCTAATAACTCTTCTAACTGATCCTTGAGCTCTTTCATCCACGTAGGTAACATACAGTATGGGAACTTAGATACTAGTTTCATCCCTTAAAAATTTTCATGGTAAACACAAATTCTCTAATGTGTGGCATTCCCAAAATCTCCCTAGAAAACACATCAAGATACTCATGGACCACCACAATTTACTGTAATTGTGCCTCAACTGCTTGGGTATCTTAAACACTACATAACAGGATTAGATACCCTTTACGAACAAGTTTCCTCATTACAACTATCGACAAGATCCTTACATAGGGGTTAAGTTCACAGTTTTGATATGAGATCCTAACACCCTTTAGTCCTTGCAGGACCAAACATTCTTGGATGCAATCAATCAATACTTGGTACTTCCCTAACATGTCCATTACATTGATTACATTGAAGTTTTGTAATTTAAGATCCTTGAGATCTAAGGGAACTTCTAATCCATCCCCCCTAACTTTCAAGGCTACTCCTTTATAGAAAATAGAGCATGTAATTCTATTGCCCAAAGGGAACATAAGTGGGAGCTGAAAGGAGATAAAGTATCTTTAGCTATTAATGTGTATGACACAAGAGAGTGTGATCCACTAAAGTCAAATAGTACACATGCTAGAAAGATATAGACAATAAGCATACTAGTCACCAGACTAGCATGATGCTCTACCTCTGACTTGCTAATCAAATTTAGGTATCCTCCTAAAGGAACTATTGTGGCATTGGTTAATCCCAGCCCTTGTTGAAAGGTGCAAGGCCTCTAGTCTCTAGGCAGAAAAGCTTAACTATTGACACTATACGGTGATAAAGGAACTCCCTAAGTCTATGGTAGTGGCTGATGAATCGATATAGTAATCTAAAACCTAAACTAGCTCCTCTGAACACTACCATCTCTAACTCGACACTCATAAACTCTGTGTCCAATCATGCCACATCCATGGTAAGTCATCTTGTTGCCTCCACAATCAACTCTCGAGTGATGTGATCAGCAATGCTTATAGTGTTCACACCACTTGTTGACACATCCCCCGACTGACCTCCAACTCGGGGTACTAACCCCATACTCCTGTCATGCTTAGGTAGCATGTTTTCTCCTGAATAAGTCTTCTTATGGTTACTAGAATGTTGCTAACCCTAAAACTTCCTTTTCCCACCCAATTAGGCACTCTCGACTTGGATGACTTGGGAAGCCTCCAAAGCCTTCTCATACATTCCCACCATGTCTCCTAGAGTGACTTCCACTAGTAGTTCTTAGTATCTAATTCCCAAGCTAATCTTAAAATGGTGGACTTGCATCATCTCATTAGCCTCTACCTCTGAAACAAATTAGACTAAGTCTATGAATTTTAAATAGTACTCCTTGATCAACATACCTCTTGAATGCTCCTCATAGAGAGGTGAGTAGGATAAAAACATTCACGAAGCACCTCAAGGGTCATTCCCCCAACTTGTAGGCTCTCCACGTCTATGATGAATGCTCCTCCACTAAGTGTCTACTCTTCCCCTCACGTAATACATTGCCACTTCCACCCTGTTATCTACAAGGCAACCACAAGTAGTGAATTTCTTCTCCATGTCTCTGACCCATCTCTCCATGATTTCACAGTCCTCATAACCCTCATATATCAATGAGTGATGATGCCTAACCTCCTGAGCCAATCTTCAAAAATTGATGCGAGTACTAGTACCTGCAATGGTGTTGGTTCTTAGATCCCACCCTTTATGTAAGCACTGATGGTTTCCATGAATGCCTTAATAGGCTAGCAATGGTAGTTAGCAATTATTAATCCCTAAAGGTTAGGAGTAATTAGAACAAATAATTTGCCAAGTAGTAAGACTCATGAAATAATTAAACAAATAACCTATCTATATCTCATTCCCAACCCACTCTCACTCGCAAACATTCAAGTTTTGAAAATACTTGATCTTTCAATTAAATACTCAAATAATAGGGAAATCATTTCTAGCATCTTATGGTAGTAGCCAAAAACATCAAGAGTGAAAAGGATTTCAAGACAAACCTCTGATACCATCTTGTAATATCAACTTCATTACTCTAGCAAGCTAGAAAATCTTTAAGAAAAGCATTGATACCAACTTATAACACCCCCATTTTTCACTACCAAATAATTTTATTTTATGAAAGAGGAAAATACCCAACACACTTCGGAAAAATGGGGTGCTACCACCATAACTAATATAGGATAGACGTCAACCTCCCATCCAATGTTAGATAAGGCTAAAAAAACTAAACCAACCAAAACTAAATAGAGTGTGTATGAATAGGATATATAGATATTTAAAGAAAATGTTTACATAATAGGGCCTCGATGAAATCTTACAAAATAGAATACAGTAAGGTAGATTGAATTGAAATATGGGGCTATTATAATAGAAAACAAAGGTAGGTTGTGGCCTTAAAACCTTGGTTAGTCATAGACCACCCAAAATTCTCCAGATGTCCACGCTCTCAAGCCCCAAACCAAATATGAGGTAGGCCCACTACTAGCCATCCCTAAGAACTTGAAAATGCCCCTCTACTTGTGGGAATGAGAAGGTGACCAAGAAAACGTTTCCATCAGCACACTACATAGTAAGTAAACCAAGTTATCTCCTCCTTGAGAGTCAAAAGCATACAAGGATCTAGCCTAATGTGGAAATTATACTGAACATAATTCATATCGATTCCATATAATTAGATATAAGTACTCTATTATGGTCAGGTAATGCATAAAAATGTATACCATACACAACTCAGGCAGTTCAAGATACACCATGGTTGTCCTCATAGCACAACATCATGGATATTCACATAAAATGCTAAGAAGGTTAATGAAATGAAAACAATGGTTTCTACCATCCATTCACATGTTCTTTCATTATATTAATTTTCTAACTCATATCAATTAGGTCATTCATTTATAGTCATTATTTCTCTTTCCCATTCCTTCTATTTTAATTTCCATTTCATCCAAATCCTTATTTTATTCTTATCCAAATAATTATGAAATTTATCATCGAGTTACTCATTCCGCTCATTATCCAATTACTCATTTCAACTATTACCGAGTTACTCATTCTAATTATTATCCAAATATGCATCTCAACTTTTTATCATTATCAATGAGAAATGGATTGTGTATTATCCCATGGTCTCACATACCATGGAATCCTATCCAAACCAAAGGACATAAAGTCTAAGCCAAATCCAAACATCCACAATGGACATAAGTCCAATCCGAAGCCAAGTCACCATTAAAGGACATAAGTCTAGGTCAAAGCCAAAACCTCCTAGGTTACCAAATCCTTTAGTATCAATATCCCCTAGTACATTATTATCCACAGACTATGCCTACCATTTGTTCTTCTACAAGCCAGTTAATGGGTTCCCCAACTAGTCAATCGATTTGATCGAACAAAATAATTAAGCTAGAATGAAAAGCCGGTCTATTAGTTCATAGAACCAATCGATCAGTTTGCCTAAAAACTTGGTTAGTTTATTTTTCCAACCTTATTTAATTTATAAACTTATTTATTTACTATATAAAACGTTACCATTACCAAATAAGTAATAAAAAAAGTGTATTCCTTTAATATCAGTGTTAAACAAAACTAACAAAGTATATGGATGTAAATATAACAATGTTATCCTTTAAATTCTAGTGCTTTTACAAATAATATTTCCATAAGTGTTTTTCATTCCAAGCATTGGCTAACTATCTTCCATCCTTATAAGCTATATAAAGGTCGTCGTCCCAACTTGATCCTTAACTTAATATAGGCCTTCCCACTTAGCTAGCAGCTTACCACAACGGTCATTAACTTGACATTTTACCTTCCACAATAACTAATCTCCAACTTTTCGTGGCATTAACTCTATTATTATAGTATTTAACTACTTGTTGTTGGTACTTTGTGATTCATATGTGGATTATATCTCTAAGATCCTCTAATAAGTCCTTCTCTTTCTTTAAAATTCTTCATTCTCTTTCAGATTATATTATCTTATCCTATATAATCTAGTATCTTTGTCTATCAAAATAACAACCTCAGCTTTATAGGTTTATGAATACTCTAGATCAATCTCGTTAGTTTTGACAAAGTGGGAAGGTTCTACAACATAATTTTTTAGCTAAAAAATATGGAAGACGTTATGAACTCAGGCTAACTCTAGTAGAAATGCCAAGTAGTGAGCAACCTCACTAACCCTATCAAGGATATTATAAGGACAAATATATCTTGGTCTCAACTTACCCTTTCGACTAATCCTTTGAGCCCCTTTGGTGGGTGAGACCCTCCATAGAAATCTTTCCCTTGGCTTACATACATCACTAAAGCACTCCTTATCTACATAGCTCTTCTGTCGAGTCTGAGTTTCCCTCATCCTGCCCTAAATCAACCGAATATACTAAGTCATACCCTTAATCATATTTGGTCCACTCGGAAGAGTTTTGTTAGTGTTACTCCAAAATAAGGGTATATAAAAGTTGCATTCATACAACACCTCAAAGCTTGTCGCCCTATATTTCCACCATAACTATTGTATAACAATTCCCGAAATGTAAGAAACCCTCCCAAATACCACATAATTCCAAAACACAACCTATAGCATATCCTTGAGTTTATAAATCATCCTTTCAGTTAGCCCATCTATAGCTAGGTGAAAGGTGATAAAAATCCTTAAATTCATGCCCATAGCCTCTTATAACTTTTCCCAAAATTGGAAAAGAAATCTCTAACCCCCCATCAATGACGATGTCGATAAGTGTAAAATGCCTATGCACCAAAAATCTCATGTAAGTATTAGCCAACTAATCCATACCCCAAGTCAGCTTTATCAGCACCAAAACTATAAACGAAGTCAACTAGTTAACAAAGACCTAGATTGTATCATAGCCATTGAAAGTCCTCAGTAGTCCACTTATAAAATCCATTGATATGGATTCTCACTTTCATCTCAAAAAATCTAAAGCCTAGCCAATCTTTTAGGTCTATCATGCTCAATCTTAACATTATATTAGATTAGATACCTCAACACAAGCTCTAGTACCTCTCCCTCCATAGGGGGCCACTAATATATCATCTTGAGGTCCTTGCACAACTTCTCCCCTCCTAGATGGATGGAATATGGGGTATAGTGGCCCTCTTAAAAAATTTGGAACTTCAAATAAATGTAACTCTAAGGTACGTGCCGGTGACCCCTATAGCAAATGTTCTCATCCTCATAAACCTAAAAACCCTCAGCTCGACCATCCTCTATCTTTAGCTGAATCCTCTCAAGTTTAACAACCCCAAGGTGTACCTCTCAAATCCCATCAAACACCATTGGCATAATCTTCAAAGCACTCATCCTAACCTCCAAATTACCCTACTAGATCAAATCTATCCCCATCTTACCAAGCTCCCCAAGCAACTAATTAGCCACCACATAAGAATTCAATAAGTGTGATGTATTTTCACTTAAGACATCTACAACGACATTGGCCTTAACCTCGTGGTAGGTCAACTCAATATCATATTCCTTCGCCAATTCTACCCATATTATATACCTTATATTCAAATCCTTCTAAGTAAATATATACTTAAAACTATTATGGTCAATGAATAATCAACACGAGTTTCCATACAAGAAGTAGTGCCTCCAAATCTAGGGTACAAAGATGAAGATAGCCAACTCCAAATCATGTTTTGGTTATTTCTACTCATGTCGCTTTAACTAATGAGAAGTGAAAGTCATTGTCTTACCATATTGCATCAACACACCACACAGTCCATGCTTTAACTCATCACTATAGACCTCAAACCCATCTTATCCCAATGATAGAGTAAAAACTAGTGTTGTAGTGAGACATCACTTCAACTTTTAAAAAGAACCCTCGTATGCATCATTCCACTGAATATGGTAATATTCTTTAGAAGGTTAAAAAAGATATGAGATACCTTCAAGAAGTCTTGAATAAAACAACTATAGTACCAAGCCAAACCAAGGAAACTACAAACCTCATAAAAGTTAATAGGTGCCTTCCCTTTGTGACTCCCATAATCTTTGTTGAATCTATGGAAACTCCTCCTATAACACCACATAACCCAAAAATGTAACCACTCAAAGCAAAAACTCATACTTAAAGAGTTTGGCATATAGCCTATGCTCTCTAAGGAGTGAAAAAATTATGCAAAGATGGTGCTCATGCTCCTCCCCACTCTAAGAGTATACCAAAATATTGTCTATGAAGACCACCACAAACTAATCCAAGAATGGCCTAAAAGTCCTCATCGTCAAGTCCATAAATATGTTAGGCACCTTAGTGAGATCATAAAGAGTCACCATGAACTCATAGTACATATATCGTGTCGTAAAGGTCATCTTCATAATGTCTACCTCTATGATGCATAGCTAATGATATCCTGTCTTCACGTCAATCTTTTAGAATATTAAAGCACCTCTAATATAATCAAATAAGTCATAAATCCTTGAAAGAAAATACCAATTCTTCACTATTGGCTGGTTCAGACCATAATAATATATGCATAAGTAAAGACTCCCATCCTTCTTTTTCACAAATAGAATAAGTGTTCTCTATGGAGACATACTCAAACAAATGTACCTATGAACCACTAACTCCTCTAGTTGTGAATTTAACTATGGCCACTCCACTAACGCCATCTTGTAAAGCATCTATGAAACTAGCTTGGCCCCTGGTTCTAGCTTGATGGAGAATTTTATCTCACATACCAACATCATACCTAGTATCTCCTTTAGAAACACATTAAGAATTTCTCTGGCAACCAAAATATCCTCCAATGTTGACACATCCTTGCTTGGCACCTAAACTCCATATAAATACATAGGGTAACCTCTCTTCACCAAAAAAATACAGTTTATGGGTAGATACAACCTTTGACATAAGCCCAAACTTGTATCTTATATAGGAGACTCACACACCTAAGGGTCCCTATAACACAACTTGCTCCTTAGCATAATTTATCACGACCTAATATCACCTGAATATATTAATCCCAAGGATAACATTAAATTCCAAGGATCCACCTCAATAAATTCCATTAAAGAGTACACCTCACCTATCTCTAAGGCCATATCTGAGTAGATTCTAGTGTTATACAATATATCCTAGAAGGTAAAAACACAGATATAGAGGCATAGTAGACAAAGATAAAGTAGCACTATCAATAAAAGTAGTAAACATAAATGATAGTGATGCACCCAAATTAAATAACACATACACTAGTAATTAGAGGATGAAAAATGTATTGGTGACCACATCTAGCTACCAATCAGACTCTACCTAGCTAATGAAATTCAGGCACACACCTAATTGTCCTCCCTAGTATCCTTCATGATACCCTCTTGAGCTTTGATTTTGTACCCCTCCCTAAGGAAATGGGAATGGCCCTAGTGATCTCACCTAAGCCTCCCTAGGTTTTACACCTACTAGGGAAGGTTCCTTCTATTGTTGTTGTTGTTGATGATGTGGCTAGTAGATCCATTAGTGATAGACTTATTGCTGAGGCACAAGTGTTCCCCTCTATCAATACCAATCACCTTGTGGCTAAAGTTGACCCCTCTACTAACGCTAGCACTTAAATGATCTATGGTCACTAACCACAAGTCCAACACTAAATAGGAGTTGTAATACCCCACATTTATTTAAAATTGATGAATTAGAATTATGCTAAATTTTGGGCCTTTGATTTTGATTTAATGTCATAATTTGGTTTGGGACAAAACTTGAATTGAAATTAAGTGGAAAATGGAGTTTATTGAGTTTTACAAGCAAACTGATTGATTAGTTCCATGAAGTGATCGATTGGTTTATTGTTTCAACAAATTTAGTTTCTAGACTAAACCAATCAAATGGTTAGGAAAAACTAACCAACTAGTGGCAGAAAAATTGACTAATAAACCCAAACCCGTCAACTGGTTTGCTGAGTTGGTCATGTTTTATGAGTTTGATTTTCTAAAAAACTTCTTACACTAAAATGGAATCTTACTAACCTATACCAATTTGTCCCCAAGAGATTCCTAACCATTTTTGTGATGTGTTTAACCCAAAATACTGCCTTGAATTGATTTTGAGTCTGATTAGGATAATTCTTCCTCCTCTCTCCGCTACATGATTCTAAGATCAATGCTTCAATCTCATACACGATACTGAGCAGCTTGAATATTTCTTCCACACTGATCTTCCATTACTCCATTTGTGAACGCTAATTTTTGTCTAATGGATATGCATTCTTCAAAGATTTGAGCTCTGAAGAATAGGATAGAAAATCTAGGATAGAATATGTCCCTTCCGATCTAATTCAAATGGTCAATTATAGGGTTTTGATTTAGTTCATAAACCCTCAATGTTTCCCTTCAATTGGTTGGTTATAAATAGCCCTAAACATTCCTGTTGTGCATCTCCTCTTTCAGCCACCGAATTTTCTAAATCTTATATTCCCTCTCTTCTTTATACATTTTAAGTATTACTAATTAATATTCTTACACTCTTCGTATCATATCTCTAACTCTCTCTTTTTTCAATTGTTAAGAAAGGAAGAGTTACATTCTAAAAAAAGGTGGATTGCTCCAGTTGAGCTTCTTCCCTACTTTTCCTTAAGTGGTATGATCTTATTCCTTTCTATTTTTATTTTTGAAATTTAGCAAGGTTTGGTTTTAATGTCTAAGCTTAAGGTTTTATTTTTAAGGCTTTCAAAGCTGAGAATCGCCACAATTGGAATTTTTGGTTTTAAGAAATTTTTCCTACATCAAGTAAGTGATTCTTGCCTCTAAAATGTTTAATAAGTATTTTTGCATGTTAGGTGTTACCTTTAGTTGATTTCTACATGTTACCATGAATGAATAATGTCTGTGATTTGGATGGTTGGATGGCAGGATTTGAGTAAAAAGCATAAAAATTGGTAAAAATAGGATATGGAGATTCTATGTTGAGATATGTATGTTAATCTAGTTAAAAATATATTAGATTATATAGATGCATACTTTAATGTAGCTAAGGATAATTTACATGTAATAATATACATGAAATTTATCATTTAGTGTTGTGTTAGGGCAAACCAATCGACTAGTTAGGTCAAACTGATCAACTGATTCATCGAACGGTCTACTAGTTAACTCAACCCATCAACTGGTAAGCCTACAAATACCTCAGTCTTGCTCTCTACTTAAACCCATTAATTGTTTTGGTAAAACCAATCAACTGGTCTATGAATGGTCGATTTGTTTGCCAAAACTGATCTATTGGTTTGAGAAAAGTATAGTTTGTTTAGGGTAAATTGATTGTCTGGTTAACCCATTACCCCAAGCCAATCAACTAGTTAGTGCAATTGATCGACTGGTTGGGCAAAACCGATCTATTGGTTTCCAAGATTTATTTCTTTATAGTTTAGTTATACTTTGAGGCTATATTTGGGACTATATCATGATTATTAATGGGATAAAATATAGATTTTATCACAGATTATTAGCCTAATGAAAGGATTAAAATGAATTATAGTTTATGGCACACTCTATAAGTAATGTAAAGGAAAAATGGGTATTCCACTTATGATAAGTGATCATATTGAGAACAGAGTAATGAAACTCATTATGGGCTTGAATTAAATAATATAGTGGATATGAATATTAATGGCCAAGGATAAATGAAAACCCACCTAGTTAGGAAAATGGGAAGAAAAGGATTGACGTGGATTAACATGGAAAATTACCTTGCTTACTTTGATTAAGACTTATATGATCACCCATCCTTATAAATAATATACTAATCAGGTAAAGATAGTTTATTTGAGTATGGGCCTGAGTTACCCAATCCTTGATTAGCTACTGGGAGTTAGTCTACCTTTGGATGTTTTGGTTCCTTTGGGTTTTGCCTTTAGGTGGGATCTTAAGAGCTCTCGGTGCCTTACCAACTATAGACATTGATGACGGACTAAAGCGTATCGATACTAAAGGGTCTAGTTACCTAGGCAGTTGGCTTCGGCCTGGACTTATGTCTATATTAGTTGGATTTGGCCTAAACTTATGTCCTTTTTGGTGATTAGCTTCGGACTATAATTGTTTCAACTTGGTCACTATCTCCATCCTAGACTTTATATCCCTTATTTTGATAGACTTACATGGTATGTGAGACCATGGGGTGGTGATTATTCCATAACTTGATGATGATAAAATATAGATGGCAAATATTAGTTGATAATTTATGAATGATAACCAAGTGAATGGTTAATGATTGGTTAAGAAATAGAAGTAATGGCATGATTGACCAAAATGAATAAAATCTAGTTTATACACTTAACTAATGGTTGAAATGACTAACTATTTATAGAATAGAATATTGATCGGATGAATCATATGTCTCATATATGGACAAGTAAATGGCATAACCTATAGAATTGGATAGTTGGAAATAAGCCTTAGAGGTTATTTGAACTATCTTATTATTATATGTGTAAGTGCTTATGTGATGATAATGTGAAACTGAACAAGATATATTCTACTTTAGTTGAATTATACATGATAGCATGTCTTTATTCCCTCCTATGTTTATAAATGGTCTTATCATGATGCATATTGTATTTTATACTCATGTATGATAAATTAGTATACTTGTGTTATATTAAGGAAGCAACTTAACTTACTTAGTATGTAGCACACTGATGTGCCCATTTGCTTGATCACCTGCTCATTTTCATGAGTAGAGGGCCATATTCAGGTATTTGGGGACTGCTAGTAAAAGGCCTACCTTGTTTGGGTCAGGGCTTAAGAGCAAGGATAACCAAAGTTTTTTGGTGGGGTATATGGCAGACCAAGAGTTTATGTTAGGTTCCATAACCTAACCCTATTTTAATTCTAGTTGTATTCCTACCTACATGTATTTTATAATGATATGGTCAAAACCTATTAGGGTCCTCCAATGTAAACACTCTTGAAGTTGTTTAATTAAATTTGTATTTCACGTACTGTGTTGTTTTAAGTGTTTTGATTATTTTAGCCTTGTATTTGATATAGGGTGAGCAGTGGAAATTTATCTTATGTCAGGTATGGCGGTAATACTCTATTTTTTTAGGTGTGTTTTCTGCTTGCTCTTTCCACCTATTGACCCCTATGCTAATAACTCGGAGGTCTAGCTCCCTGAAACTAAATTCGACCTCTTAAACGTTGTGCTTCAAGCTTCTTCTTACCCAAAATGGAAGCTTGTTATTGAAACATCGCAATGACCATACATACCTACTCATACAACATGGCCGAGTCTTAGAAATATATGGTACCCATCATCATCTAGATAATAAAATGGAGCCCCTACTCAAACAGATAGATAATTGTGGACTCACTAGCTGCTATTTCTAATACAAACATCAATACCTATATGAATCAAGCATGAACTGCCTCACTATCATACTCCCTTAGGTCAAATACGTAAACTCCTTAATCTTATATTTCTCAAGGCTATTGGGAAAAAAATTAGTATGGATCATCATTTTAAAATCCTCCTAGGACATCAATGGTCCTCCTCGTGCACGATGACCTACCCACCAAGCATCCGTAACTCCCCAAAGAAAGAAAGTTGCTATGCACATCTTCCGAGTAGAGGGACAATCGACTATCTTGTAAGTCCTATCCATTTCCTAAATCCATGCCTCTAGGATGATCAGACTCTCATCATCAGTGTAGATTAGCAAGTAATGTCCAGTAACCCTTCTAAACCAATCCTCTCTAGAGGTGGAGGTAGCAGCTAAGGATGAGGTAGCAGTAGAGGAAGACTAACAAACTCAATGAAGGCCTTAAAAGCCTCCTCCAAAAAACTTATAAGACCATTTAGGGTCATGGTAGGCTAACTATAAGACTAAAAACATGTTAGAATAAAATTTCCAGTCATACTAACATATATTATACATAAGCTCATTCAAATACTCCCTAGGCTACCCACCTCGATTCCTCACAAGTCAATTCGAGTTTTCAAAGAATTAAGCTTTTCAAAATATGAAATAAACCAATAAAATCATATAAGGGATTGTTTGAAAATTGAATCTTGAAAACAAAATGTAGTAATCAAAACCAAATCGTTAACACCAACTTATAATACCTCCAAAATTTACCATTAAAAAAATTCATTTTTATAAAAATTATAATATCAAATTAGCTAGTTTTTACCACCGTACTCAACATAATTTTAGAGTACTATACAATTCTTAAATCAAATACAAGGTAAGTAGTTAAGACTTAGAATATGATAAATAAAGAATAATACAACTTTCATAAATATAGATAAAGTTTGGAGATTACCACCGAGTATAGTATCAAAATACAATAAAAGGCATCCCATGGAACTAAGAGTCCAAAAAGGTATCCCGATAAAAGCTAACCCCTAGATAACATGACTCTACACCCAATCCCAATATATAAGAATCACTCTTCCACATATAAAACATCATATACAATAAAATCATCTAAAGAATCCTCATTGACCCGCATAAAAATATACCGGTCATCTGCTTGTGGGAATGAGAAGCATCCATGAAAATTATTATCAGTATTTTATGTACTAACTAAGGTAACAATATACCCGAAGTACGAGTACAAAATTATAAAGCATTCATCATGTTAATAATAAGTAATTTAAGGTAGACACTAATTATATAACTCATTTTTTATATATAAAAAATATCCATTATTTTATTTAAGTTGAGTTTAGGGACCCATATAATACCCCCAAATTTTATCTAACCTTAATCCAAAGTAATTAATATCATAGCCTTACTATAGTCTTGAGAAGTTAATATTTCTACCTTATCATAATTTTCTAATCCTAAATCTTAACCTAATCCTAATATGTATTATGAGTTATTAATATTTTTAAATTAAACCTACTCTCAGATGATTGGTAATTAATTTACCCTAATTCCCTAATTTGAAATTTTAACCTAATTCAAATTGTAACCTTAAACTTCTTTTCTGTTTCCCTTTTTCCTTTCCTTTCTCCCTTTCTCTTTCCCTTTTCTTCTTCTCCTTCCCCTACCTTATTTCTCCTTTTCTTCTACCTTGCATGATTTCTCTTCTTCATCTACCAACAAAAACCCCATGCTTAGCTTCCACCCTTAACCTACCTATCCAACCTTCATCATCACCACTATAACCTCAAGAGATGTGTTCCTTAGACTTTTGCCCAAGCATCCCCCTGATCATGCTTGAAAGCCCTACCTCTACCTTATGTTGTTCCTCACCTTTCGAATAATCATGGATATATATATATATATACCCTCAAAACTCCCACATTACTTCATTTATTACCTCACCTAAATCCATCTATGACTACTCTCTTTATCTTTCATCTTTATATAGCGTTCTTTCACCCTCTACGTTTGTCCACCATTTTTATCCCATGAAGGTTTTGGTAACTTATACAATATCACAAAAACCTCCCTTAACAAAATCAAAATCTCACATTACTCCCCCTTGGTGGCACCAAATTCCCATATTAACACCCTCCTAGCAACATAACACTTAGATGCTATGCACCCCAAGCAATGGCACACTTTCACGCCACTCCACCACCACAATGTCACAAGCCCATGCCATCCACTTCTTGACATAGAAATACCCTATTAATCTCACCCAGTGACGTTGCACCAATTTCTACTACAGCCAATTCAACCTTCGCACACCTCGGCTTACTTCAATTTTGCTCAATTTTCCAACCTCTTTTCCCTTTACTTTTCATTAGTTATATTATTAAGTTATAACTGCGTATTGTCCCTTTTTTTCTTAGGCAATTTTAGTAGGCATTAGAGGAGGGGGATAGGTTATACTTGCGCAGAGATTAGTGTCCTTTTTGGAAAGGATACAAGTTATAGTTTAGGATTTTTTTTTGTTTTTGCAAAATGCTATGAATGGCTGTGTGTATTATCATCTTGCTAAGATTATGTTGTTTAATTCATTTTGATTATGTTATGATATGATAATGTGAATCATATGATGAGAGGTGTGTAAGAATGAGAAAGCGTGTACTTATATGACATTGATGTGATAATTCTTATGTTGTAAGCCATAAGTGAAATAATGTTGTAACACCACCAAATTTTGAACTAGAAAATTTTGTTTTGAAGATGGTGTGGAAGTAACTTAAAAAAATTAGGGGATGTTATCGCTACATCAACTATAAGAAAGGTATGACCATCAGCTAATCCATACCTAATGCAAGGTAAAACAGATTGAATAACAAATAATGTATGCTCTAACAAGATCATAGTATTGACAACAATGATGATGATAAAATAGATAAGAGCAAGGGTTACAAACTCCAAGTATAGGAATCAAAACCAAGTGTTTAAATAACTAGAAGAACCAAAAACATCCCAACACCATGAGAAAAACACATCTAACCAATTAGCATAACTCTTAACTAAAAAAAATATAACTCCCAAACCCTAAATGATGGCCAACTACTAACCCACATTATCACCCTCGATATACACTAACCAAGAATTATAACCCTACAAGTCATCCTCTACTCACTAGAAAAAAATTCATATGATTATAGTGACCTACCAAATATAGTATTAGTATGGTGAAGTATAGGTAAAACAAATGACCTAAAATATAGTAAAGAATCATGCTACATGTTGAGGTCATACAATAACATGGTATACAACATACTCAGAAATATAACACATAAAATCATGGATAAAATATATATCATGGTAAGTTCTTATGGTACACATATCCATACATGCATATGTCTCTATAACAAGCCATATAAAAGTAGAATATATAATGTCATTATTCTATGATGATACTAGTGTAGGGTTCCCTCTCCCACCACCACATCGCACTAGTGTCGAGGGGGTTTTCTCAAGAATATCCTTATCTACCACACTTGGTGTCCTAGATGAGGGGCATACACTAAAATTTAGGTATGCCTCACCCGAATTAGATTATCATGAAATCAAACCATTGTCTATATTCCAAGACTAGGATGAATATAAGACTACAACACCCACCATCGCATCACTCTAGTGCCACGGGTTTTTCTTAAGGATCTTCAACATCCACCACACTTGGTCTCCCAATTGAGGGGCATACATTCAATTTTGGGTCTACCACATCTGCCACACTAGCACTAGTGCGAAGGGGCTTTTCTTAGGGATCTTCAACATCCATCACACTTGATCTCCTAGGCTAAAAGGCACAAAAGATAACAAAACCCTAAGTATGCATACTAGTAAGTCATCTAAGATTCCATTATCAATTCTAAAGATTAAAAAAATTGCTTTTTTTAAGTGTTGACACTAAACACTAACCAAGGTATTGATCTGTCTTATCAAACCTGAGCAACAAAGAAAACCAGCAAACCAATTGACTGGTTATTCACATTGATTAACTATTCATGGGAAAATAGTTGATTAATTTAACTGAATTGGTTAAGCAAAGACCAAACCACTCTAGTCACAAACCAACCAAACCACTCTAGTCACAACCCAAACATTTAATGGGTTTGACAAACTGATCGACTACTTATAGGAACCAATCAACTAGCTCATCAAGCCAATCAACTTTTCTCACAACCAAACAATCAAAAATCACTAATTGGGTGACTATTCTCACAACCAGAAGATGGGTCCAACAAACCAATCGACTCGTATGGGTAAAATAGCACCTAGATCTGCTATTCACTTAATAGAATTTTTCTAAAAATTTTCATATTAATCCAAGTATGCTTCTAGGTTACAAAATACTTAAAGAGACATAATTCACCTATAGAATCACATGGAAACATGGTAATATTGCCATTAAAGAAAATAATGCTCAAACCTATCAAAATCATGCATAAAATCAAAGAGCCTTAAACATGTTTGAATTTCAAAGAAGAAAACTCTACCACATGCTCAAACCCTAAATTATAATTAACTCATACTCAACATAGAAACACACCAAGAACATAAAACCACAAAAAAAGTCCTTATTCATATTAAAGATAAGCATGACTTACCCCCAAGCGATGCTTCAAGCACAAAATACTCTTAACTTAATGGTTCTACTAAGACCTCGAATCTCGAGATAATCAAGAATCAAAACCACTCAAACTCCTTTTCAAAACATAAATAAAAATGAAATTAGAAAAAAAAAAGAATGAACATTTCAATACACAACCTTTTTCTAGAACTAAAATCACATACCAAAAACCTAGATCTACAATCTTTCTCAAAACCTTACTCCTTCCTTGCTTAAAAGAAAGAAAGGAGAGTTAAAGCTGAGATTAAGAAAAGAAAGGAGATATAAGAATTCAATAAAGGAAGGGAACAAAACAAGAGGTAAGCCTATATTTTCCAATAGAAAAGAAACGGGAGCAAAAATGAAGAAATGCTTAACACTTAGAAATTTTCCACAAAGAAAAGGGAGACAATTAGCAAGTGAAAATGGTAATAAGTGAAATGATTCAAAAATGGAGTTTATAGGAGGGATATCTAGTCAAAATCTACAAGATGGAAAAAGATGATAGGCTTGGTTGAGTGTGGGCAACCAAGTGTAAGAGAAATATATGATGAGGTAAGGGAGGTTGAGTGTAGTTAGGAGGGGACGTTGTAGAGGGTTCATAAGTCAAGAAAAGAGGTCCAAGAAGTTAAACACATAGATATGGATTTCAAAATGTAGAGGAAAGTGAGAGGTAAGAGAGAAGTTGAGAAATGCCATAAAAAAATCTTTGGGAAAATTGTAGCTAAATAAAATCATAGACTGATCTCAATAATGACAAAAAAATAACCCTAAAGCACAAAAATAAGATTATTATCAGAAATAGATTCCAATTTGATGTGTTCATAACCAATGGAAAGAGATTAGAATCCAAAATAATATGGATTTGAAATCGCATGATAACCAATTGGTTCGTTGGAAAATAAAATTAACAATCTTTAAGCTTACAAGTCAATTAGTATGCCTAAACTCACTCTTTTATTATAATTTTAGGCATTTTTCAACATAAAAGCTAATATATTTTATATCAACATAATTTTAAACACATTTTGAAGGATTTTAGGATAGGGTATTATAATTGTGATAAATGGTATTTTAATGTGAGTTTGATAGAACAATGTAAGTAGGAAATAAGATTATTAAATATTTATGATGGTGTAATAAATTTAGGGTTTGTAAAGAATGATATTGGACATATAAGGTTATTATAAAATAAGGGTGTTCAACTATTATTAAGGGTAATTTGGTCAATATGGGTTTAATATGGAAATTTGGTATTCTAGTTTTTTAAAAGGGTTAAAATATTCTAAGAATATCATGTGAAATTTTTAGAGTAATTATGAATGGACTAAGTCAAAATAAAATGAGAAAATAACTTAAATTGGTAATAGTAACCATATCGGAGGTGTTATTATTGTATTTGTAAGACATTAGAGTTATACTATAATTTTTATATTTGTTGTTAATATAAGAATTATATGAATGTATATTGAATTTGGTGATTATATAAATTTCATGAGAAAAATTATACCTAACTTGTGAAATTAGGATTTTATAAGCATTGTAATTAGTAACTCTTGAGATAAGATTGTTACCGCATATATAAGACGTTGAAGTTAGATCTTTATTTTTGGGTATGTTCATAATAATAAAATTTGAAGAATATTTGAAAATTTTGGTGGATAAATGATTAATGTGGGATTTATGCCAATAATGTGAAATTAGGGTTTCTTAGAAAGATTATGGACCTAATCCTTAAGAATAGCCTTGATAACTATATGTTCTACTTTGCATGTTTAAATTATGTGTTTTATCTATGTGAGTCCTCCATGATGTTATAACCAATTATGAATAAGATATTAACCATTTAAAGTGAAGAATCATGTGAGTCGTGCTGAGATATTTTACATGTCCTTTACACCCAAATATAATAGTGGTCGGGAGCATTTTTCCCTGGGAGATGCACCAATCTATTCCCCTGGATTAAGAATAGTGGGGCCCTAATCTCAATGTAAATGATAATTTGATTCTGAGATAAGTAAAAAATGATTAAAAAATTATCATGTAAAGTAAAAAAATTAAGTGAGTCAAGACCGAGGTCTAGGAGTCTATTCCTCTAGACGATTAATAGTTGCCAGAAGTGTTCTACCCTAGGAGGTTCTTCATGTCATTGCATAAATTTAAAAATAATGGTCAGTAGCATTTTACTGTCAAAGGTGTAGAGTTCATTCCACCAACTTAATAATAATGGTTAGGTGCCTTTTACCCTTGGAGATGTTTCGATATATTCCATTAGACTAAGAATAGTGGGGTTCCTAAACTCAATATGAATAAATAAATGATCATGTTTACATCTAATAAAGAGATCTAGAATCGGTATTTAACTTGCATCTTTTTATATGAATAGGCACATATGCTTTCCTTTGATGTGAACTTGTGTAATTCTTTGTATCCTTTCTTAACTATATTATTACCTTACAAAGTACGTAGCATACTATTCATCCTTTTCATGGGTGTTACTCATTCCTACAAGTAAAGGAACCAGATGTCTTTATGTAGGTCGATGAGGACCAATTGGATGATTTTGTTACTTATGATGATCTATATGTGGTGGAAGGATCATATGTAATGGGGTTAGATGTAGATTCATGTTATTTGGACATTAGCTATTATCCGGATACCTTTTAGACTCTTATTTCTATAGTATCCCATTTATGTATTTTTGGATATAATATTCAGAGTTAATCTCCAACTTATATTTAAGTTTATGAAGTTTCACTCATTTTCTACTTTTCCTCTTTTATGTCATAAATATTTTTTCTTTGCAATTGATGTATGGATGGTATGGTAAAACACACTTCTTTCAATCATAGTGGCTACACCCAACTATTTTGGTATTATGCTTCCATTATAAATAAAAAATTTCAATAGTAAATTTTGAGATGTTACACTCTACTATTCTTAATCCAATAATCGAATATCTTCAACAATGCAACTTTGATACCAAATTATTGCAGAATTATCATGGATTTAGAGAGAATCCAACCAAATAAAAATTAACAAGAATATGAACAATTGATAATTCAAACACAAAACATGAAAATAGAAGAAAAGGTGGAGCACTTTATTCATGCTCTTGTGTAATTACAGGATGATTAAACAAATCAATTAATCAATTACACAAATCTACAATTCTTTTTGAATGGATATATCTATGGAGAAGAAAAATAATTTGGGACACATGATTCTCAATGGGGAGAAGAAAAAGAATTTGGGACACATGATTCTCAATGGCTTAAGTTTCAACATATCTCCTTTTATAGAAGAAAAAAAAAATCCTATGGGCAAATCAATATATTTCAAAAATAAGGAAAAACCATAGTCCATGTTTATTTCCTTACTTTCAACTTTTTCTTAAATCACATCAAAGATTCCATAGAGAAAAATGGATTGTGTTTAAACATGGGACCCCCATGCTTTTTCAGACAAACCACCATACTACACTAAACATCTCCAACAAATGCACGAACCAACACCATATTATATGTGCTCAAATACCCAATCAAAACTCACAGTAAGAGCACTCAGAATCCAAGATCCATCTATCACTGATCTTGGTCTCTCTATCAATGGTAGGTAATATATCTTCGTTTTTATCATCATGGGCTACAGCAACAGCATCCTTAGTACCAGATGACTCATGAGACTTAATATCGGGCTTCCTATTAGGGTAAAACTTACTAACATGCCCCTTCTTGTGATACCTATAGCATGTCATGTTCTTCTACCAACTCTTTTACTTATATCTAAACTTATTGCAGTGACCAAACCCCCGCTCATGTGTCCTCCCCCCAGTTACTAATCCCTCACTGTATGATTCTATTAAAAGTACCACTACTAGTCAATTGACTGTCATCACCTCCTATTATAATAGGGAAAATTTCACATCCTTAAGGGCTAACTTGTCTTTCCCATACAAAAAAGTCTTACAAAAATGCTTAAAACTAGAAGGTAAAGAACACAACTATATAATAGCCAAATCTTCTTCATCTAACTTGGCTTCTATGTTAAGCAAATGTATTATAATAGAATTAAATTCATCTAAATGAAATTTCAAAGATTAAACCTCACCTAATTTTAGGCCTTAAAGCAGACTTTTCAACAGTGGTTGATTTGTCACCAAATTTTTCATATACAATTACTCAAGTTTTAATCACAAGGCAGTCGTCATTAATTCTTTTATCACTTCTCGTGATACCTTGTTTAAAAAGAACAATTTTATGGTAAAGAAGGCCTTCAAATCTACTTCTCTCATCATTCATCAAATTTGACTTATTCAAATAACCAGATAACGCTTTCTCTAATCCGTTCTGAATCAAAATAACATGCGTCTTCAATTTTCATAATCCAAAATTGATAGACCAAATGAACTTTTCGATATCAAATATTGTACCCAATCCAATTACTAAATATTTTTAACAACCACAACTTTGATACCAAATTATTGTAAAATAACTTAGATTGAATGGGACAAAAATAAAATCAAAATTAACAAGAGAATTGAATAATTGATAGTTCAATAAAAAATAGAACCATTAAGAGAAAAATAGATACCTTTATTGTGCTCTTGTGTAATTACAAGATTATTTAAGAAATTAATCAATCAATCAATTATACAAATATATAATTCTTTAATCAATGGAGAATTCTATGGAGAAGGAAGAATTTGGATCACATGACTTAATAGCTAGGGTTTTCTTATATCTCTTTTATACTAGGAAAAACCCTATAGGGAAAAACACCATGCTTCAGAAAATAGACAAAGCACGATCCATTATTAGGAAACATAGGACCTTCGTGTTAATTTTCTTACTCTTGACTTTTTTACCAAAAATCATAGTAAAATAGTTTGTGAATAAACATGACCGATGTTAATAAACATGGGGTTTATTAAAAAATCAATAATCCCACTTCAAAATTCTCTATCACCTGCACGAACCAATATAATATTATGTTGTGCATTAAAGGCCCAATCAAAGCTTGCAATGGGTTCCTTCTAAATCTAATACTTTCTAGGCAAATGCATCCTTGTTATTTGTGATAAAGGCCCATAGCTCTTACTTATTAGCTTTACTAATTTATTTTCCTATCATTACTTTATAATCTACATCTCCTAGTTGCACATATTCAACCTTTGTAGCTAACTTTATAGATTCTCCAATTATATTTATGTATTCCAACACCAAACATTCTTATGGCTTCTTGGAATATGATTTCCTAGGGGCTCCCTTTAATTTGATAGCATAACACTATCTAGCTACTCCTTGATTGCCCTAAACTTCCCCCATCCTATGTTTACTAGGAATCTCATCATCCATCTAGCCTTAAAGATGCTTGCAAGTAGTTTATTATAGGTTGGTTGATCTAATATCATGTTATATGCTGATGGGCAAGTGACTATGACAAATTTTTCTTACACACTTTTGAGTGCTTCTGATTTGCCAATCATCATAATAAAATTCACCATCATCATAATAAAATTCAACATCCCTCTAGATTTTATGATATTACTCATGAATTCCTTTAAGGGTGATGTTTTATCTATCAAGCATTTCTTTAGAAACTCCAACTAGGTATAAGATTTTTCATATAAAACATATATTGAACTTCGTATATCCACAATAATCCATTTTATTACATAATTAGAAATTTGTACTTTAAGTACTAAGGGACGGGCATAATTTTTAGGTCTACTTGGCCTCTCATCCCGTGCTGTGAAGCTAACTTTCCAACTATCTATTCTCTGCCTCTTGGTCTCCTTGTGGAAGTTAGCTTCTCTAACATATACTTTCCAAGCTATATTGCTCACCCTAGGAATCTCCTCCATTTATAGTGTGTATTATTTTGGGGTTTGTTGGCTTAAGTCTGTTGGAGTAATTGTTGGGCCATCCGCATCTCCTATATTGCCATAGGTATTTGTGCATTGTGTTTCAAATGACCTTTATGAACTAGATATTTGATGAGTTCATATTTTGACACATTTTATACCCTTATAATCTTAGTTTTTGGTAGTTTATTTAGCTAATATAGGGGAATAATTATTGTTTTATGCTTAAGTGGTAAAAATTGCATAAATATTATTATTTGAGCTAAAATGATATAAATTAAGTAAATTTAGAGCAAAATAATATTTATTAATTTTTATTAATTTTATTTTGCAGGTTTTGTTTTTAAGTTAAAGAAAAAAAAAAGATAAGACCTTTGGACCAACGGCCGAAGGCCGAAGGCCCAAAGGCCTGGAACACAAAACGACGCCAAACGGAGACCTGGAAGCATGGAAAAGAAATGAAGCTGGGCAAAAAGGAGCGCCGCTCGGAAGAGAAGAAAAGTCAGTCGTAGGGCTGACGTGGCAAAGAAGAAAAAAGAATAAAAAGGGGTGTGCGGCATTAATTGAGGACGGACGTCGAAAAAAAGGAGGCGGTGTCTGCCGTTAGGCAGAGAACAGGACGCTGAAGGGGGACAGAGTCGTTAGGCTCTGACAGAGGGATGGTCTGCAGAGAAGAGAAAGGAGGTCAGACTCGGCGCAGCAAAGGATGCCGCACAGTAAGAAGCACACGGAAACCGAGGCAAACCGACACGCGGCAGCACAGCGCCATCAACCGCCGGCCAGAAAAAGAAAAAGAAAAAGAATTTGGCATGGAAATTCAAGACCGAGAAGGAAGAAAAATAAGAGGAAATTTATACCGGTAGAATTTATTTCGGATAAAATTAATTTTTATCTGAATAAATTCTTAATCTTTTATCCAAAATTAATTCTCGTTATTTCTTTCTCTTATTTTTAATTTATATTTTAGATATATATTTCTGTGTAATTAATTTTTTAATTATGACTGGCTAATTATTTATTATTAGGGAATAGTTTGAAACCCTGGACTATGGTTTAAATTATAATTTTATTTTCTTTGTTTCGTGATATTGTTTCTTGACTCTATGTTAATTGCTATCGTTTATATGTATAATTCTGTCAAGTATAGTTTATTTGGTGCATGCCTTGTTCTGGTTCCTCATGAGTGACAGTATGTAGGATTATTTGCCTACTAGGTGGCCATCTAAATATACTAGAATTTATATGTATAAATTGCAGCTAGGTTAGATAACAATTCACCTAATCGTTTTGTGATTCTAACCCAAGTGGTAAAACGTTTTGATACGTGTGGGTCAAGGAAAGGAAATACAGCTAAACATGCTTTTTGTACTAGTATGGGTACTTAGATTGACAGCCTTCCACTTACACTTAATGCATTAAATCTAGTTAAATATAGGAGCCGCTTGTTTATGCTATACTGCTAGTATTTAATAGGGTTAATATTGGTGCTTTGTCGTATTAATTAATTAAGGGAAGTAATATAAGGTGTATAGACCTGCTTTTGGTGTGCAACTTGGTCGATCTCTTTCTCATGATTAAAGGATGACTTAGAAATAAATATTATATTACGACCTAATCCAGTGGTGGATTTTTATTTCCCTAACATATTTCTCATATCTACGATTTTCCACTATTTTCATTATTAGTTTATTTTATTTTATTTATCCTTTTATTATTTTATTATTATTTTTATAACCCCAATTAGTATTTTTCTTATTTATTTATTCTGTGTTATTTAGGATTTTTATTTTTAGTTTTAGTTTTATTTTCAAGCTAGTTAAATAGAGGTGAGCCCTCTCAATCCCTGGCCTAGAACGATACCCTTATTTACCAGTGCTACAATTGACAACAAGAGGGTTTAAATTACGTGCCGGCTACGGTCACACCAATATTCAACTAAATTTTACAAGATATTAGAGTCATCTTGTTATGCTCATACTCTTCATGATATGCACTTTATTTTTTATGGTTCTTATGCTTGATATCTATGCGTGTGGGAAATAGTATTGGAAATGTTTTTCAACCATGTTCAACATTAGGTATGTGCTCCATAATACCCATATGAGGTGTATATTTGTTAAATGACACCATTAGTAAACCTCATACAATCGTTTGTGTTGTTTGTCTTAATGCCATAAGCCTTTTTTCATGCTTATGCATCCTCTTATCTAGCATGTGCCTTAGCATTGAGGAAGTATATGCTTTTCTTTCTGCTAGCCACATCGCCTTGGTAATATCATTAGTGTTTATTCTCTATTGTACATCTTTTCTCAAGGAGGTTGTAGGAATTGTGCTTAGCCATGTATAAATTCTCAACTAGATCTTTAATTGTCATTTTTCTAAGTATAGAAGATCTAGTGATGTCATTATCCAATTCATCTATTTATCGGAATTACTTATCAAATCTATCTATAAAAAAATTAAATAAACTCTACTGACCTCTAGGATAATCACATCAAGTAGGACAAGTCTTTTTTAGGCTACCAGAATGTATCAAATTGTTCTACAAAACTCACTATGATTTGAGAAACAAGGTTATCTATTTAACCTTGAGTTTACCAAACTACCTCAATGCCCATCCCTTCCAAGTTCCTAGAAATTCCTTACATAAGTTTTCTTCCCATGATTCAGCTAATAATATTATATTCCAAAACATATCCAACTGATCATCTGGATCTTAAAAACCATCTAATGATTCAAAAATTATAATTCTTATTCTCAATTTTAGCACTTCAGATATGTCCCTATTGAAGGGTATTTACCAATTGTAACCACTTGAACCATTCTTCTTCCTCCCCTTAGATTCTAAATCTTATTACACTTTATGTTCTATTAACCTTCTAATAGAATCATCTTCATCTCTATTGGTTTGATGGTCATCATATTTGTTGTTGATAGAATCTCTACTGCTGGGCCTCATATGTAGGATATTCTTCATCATCTCTATTCCCTCATTGGTTATCAAGCTCCCTTCTTTAACTTGAATGTATTTATTTCATGTCTTACCTAGGAATTTTAAATATAGTCATGGTCTATCCTTTATAATTCTATTTTGAATGCATCTTTCATTGATTTAACTTCCTCATCTTTGAAGATGGCACTACACGGCCTAGTTCTTTGTTCTCGTTATGGAAGGTCTAAGGAATAATAGAAAGATTCTAATATATTTTCCTATAGGGTGGGTTTCTAGAGTGTTTCATGAAGATCATGATGATGTTTATTTAGAAGATTCGAGAGCTAGCTCAGGGTATGTGCTAATGAAGCTAACATATTCAAGACCATCTCCTAAATGGATGCTTAGAATTTTGTATTTATAGCTTGAAGTTGAGAAGCAATTACTAAAGTATCCCCTCTTAAAGGCTTCCTAGTACAAGGATCAAGTATATTTGAAGGTTGGATGGAAGACATATCTGTTTATTCAGGATCATAGCTTTTTATTCAGGATCCCCATAGACGATATCTATTATTGTTGGTGTTTTATGTATCAATAGGAAATCTTAAGTAATCAAGGAATGTTGAAGGGAAATCTTAGATGAGAGAGAAAAAATGAGAGATTATATTAATGATTCCATTCTTTAAAATGAGTACAAGACTCCAAATATATAGAGATAGAACCAAGAAATAGGAGGAGAGGGAGGGGAATGCTATGTGATCTAGAATAAGGAAGCATCTTTGTTCTACATAGTGAATCGACCTAGTAAAATACTAAAAGAGAAACTTGAAGAGATGAGCATGTTCATAGGTTTGGGGGATTGATCTCTATTCACTAGATCATCTCCCCTTAAGTCAGAAATACCCATATCACTACTCTCTAAGCTAGCTAGATTACCATCCCCAATATTTAGTTAGATTACAACCCAACTATCAAGTTAAGAAAATTGAAGGTAGCTCCTACAAGCTCTAGTTGATTTAAAAAAGTACAGTAACAAAAACATCACATGCCCAAGCCCCAAGTCAACCATTTTATGGGGAGTTATAAGGTGAACAAGACTCTCAATCAAATTTAAATGACAACTAACTCAAACTGGAATATTTGAATAAACTAAAAATGGATACAATAGCCATTAACCAACTGGTACACCCAAGCCCCCCTAATTACCCAAAAATAATGAAGTAAATGCTATCGGTATATTCTAATCATGTCAATCAATCCATCATGTTTATTATCTCCCATTTTTTGGCCCAAGGACACTAAATGGTTGCTACATGGTTGACCTTGCATGGCTTGGATTTTTGAAAATTGTAGGTTGATTCTTGCATGGGATGGGTCAAATCATGTTGGATAATTTTGCATGGGCTAGGTTCAATTTTTTTAGCCAAGGATGCACTATTTTAGGCTGAATTAAACTAATAGAAAAGGTGGTGACTTGGTCAACTCATGCATGTCTTGTAGGCTCACATGACTTACTACCCTAGTTAATTATCTTTGTCTAAGTTAGGAGCGTTTTGCCACTTTCTAACTTAGAGAAATTAATGAGCACATTTATATCATCTGTGGGGGATGTTCTTGCATCAATGGATATGACGCAACATGCTAAACAAATGACACCAAGCTAAGCATTAGTGTTGAAAGTGGGGAATAACTTTCAACAAAATTTCAAAAATATAGAATAGAGATGAGGAAGATTCATAAATTGAAACTTGGTTTTGAAATAAACGAACCCAAGTAATTGTATCAGCCAACTAATGTTACAACTCTTAGCATAAATAGTGCAAGATTTGCAAACAATTCAAACACTACACACACTAGTGAGTGTCGAATACAAGGGAGCTTTTTTTTAACCAAGATGATCTCCTTCTATTGTAGTCTCACTCTCCTTTTAATAAGTGGGAGTCAAATACTAATGTAAAAAAATGGATTGCTAGCCATGCAGGTTGGTCTTAGAACACCCTCACCCTAGGTTGATGTTATAAATGCTAGGTATGGTTAATCAACTTCAATCAACTAGTGTTGATTGTGTATTGAGAATCCAACAGATATCCATCATTGGATGTTTGAAAATAAAACCTATGGTAAGGTTTAGGACACATAGATTATGCATTAGGAAATTTAAACAACATAATTTAAACATGCTTAGCTAAATAAGGAAATTAAAAGATGGCAGCCTGCTCGATTGATGGCTGCTCAAAATCTACCAACTAGAATGGTTTATTCTCCTAAAATTAATCCAACATTGGAGGGTTTAGGTGGTGTCGTGGATGAATATTTTTGGAGACATATTTTATCCATTTGTAATGGGAATTTGGAGGATCCATGAAGCATCTATATAGAGCCATGTTTATGTGGGGTGGTGGATTTTGCATGGCTTGCATAGCTACTAGATTATCTAAGTTATTTATTGACCTAAATGAGAAGAGTCTTGAAACCTTCAATTTTAGAAAAATTAATAAGTAGATTATCCTTGGTTTGGAAATATCAGGATGCTCCTGCATCATCATCTTCCTCTTGAGAAGGGACCTCCTCATCTTCATAGGGTCTATCATGAAGGTATGGGAGTAAGTATCCTACATTAAACATAGAGGACAAATTCCCCATTTTATGTGGAAGATCAAGCCAATAAGCTTTGTTACACACTTTTTCAAGGATTTTGAAAAGATCATTGCTTCTAGGTATGAATTTGTTTTTCTTTCAAGATGGAAACCTCTCTTTTTGAATATACAAACACACTAGATCCCCTGTCTCAAAAACTTGTTATCTTCAACTCTTATTATCCTTCTTTTAATTCATTTCATTGACTTTCTCGATTCAAGCTCTGACTTGTTCATGAAATTTTTTGAATTAGGTGGCTCATTTTTTTGCTTCAAAAACTGGTTTATGCAGAGATTGGTTAGGGAATGATATCGATGGGATTGGTGGGTTTCACCCCATACACCAATTATAAAGGTGATTCCTTGGTGTTGTATGTGGGAGAGAAATTTTAGGCAAATTCTACACAACTCAAGTTGATATCCCAATTCTTTAAGAATTTATGGACCATGTTCCTTAAAAGCTTTGTGATTGTGTGGTTGGTGAATTATGTTTTTCCATGTGTTTATGGATGGTAGGCGGTTCTAAAAATAAGTTCAATAGCGAGAAATCTCCAAAAGGTATTCCAAAAACATCTAAGGAACTTGGTATCTCAATCAAATATGGTTGTCTTCGAGATACCGTGTAACCTAACTATTTCCTTAAGTAGAGATCGGTTATGTAAGAGGCGTCATCTATCTTATTACATGGGATAAAATAATCCATCTTAGAAAATCAATCTATGACCACCATAATGGCATCATGTTTCCTTTGAGTCTTAGGCAAATCCACTAAGAACTTCATGCTTATATGATCCGAAGGGTGGTGTGAGATGGGAAAAGGTGCATGGAGTCCTTGGTGGAAGTTACTCTTAAACCTTTGGCATGTTGAGCACTTTGTCATGAGGGATTGTACATACCCCACCATTAGAGGCCAAAATAAATACTCCTGAAGCACATCATGAGTCTTGTTGATTCCAAAATGGCCTGCCAAACCCCCTCCATGTACTTCTTAGACGAAACACTTTGGGATGCATAGCTTGTTTCCCTTGAATAGAAATCTATAATGAACTAGGTATAGTCCTAGAATCTTTTCTTGATCCTCCATATAGATAGAAAATCATTAGCCCTATTTGTTCAACTCTTTGAGATACCTAAACCCTAGGAATTTGGACTCTAGTAATAACAACATACAAGTTCGTCTTGAGAGGGCATCGGCCAAACCATTGGTCTTACTGCCCATCTATGTACTTTAGGGACTTATGATCGGTATGCAATACAAACTGTGATGGCAAGAGATAATGTGACTAATGATCTAAAGCCCTAACTATGACATAAAACTCATTATCATATGTGCTGTAATTGAATCGTGAACCATTAAGCTTCTCACTAAAGAAGGTCATGGGTCTTCCTTCTTACAACAAAACAACCCCAATTCCAACTCCACTTGCATCACACTCAACATAGAATACTTTATCAAATTTGGGTAGTCATAAGATGGGTTCCTTGCTTAACCTACTTTTGATTAGGTCAAAGGCTTCTTGTGTGGGTTTAGTCCATTGAAATACCTCTTTTTTTAATAAACTCAATGAGGGGTGCTAGGAGTGTGCTAAGTCCTTTCATGAGCCTCCTATAGAAAGAGATAAGTCTATGAAAGGATATAATATCAATGATGGATGTGGGTGTTGGACATGTTTGTATTGCCTCCACCTTTGACTCATCCATGGAGATTCCACTTTCGGATACAAAAAACCCTAAAAAGGTGACTCTCAGCACAAAGAATTCAGACTTTTCTAATTAATCATACAATTTTTTGTTCTAAAGGGCTAAGAATATAAATCGTAAGTGTCTTACATGATCATCCTAACTAGAAGAATATACAGGAATATCATCAAAATACATAACTACAAACTTTGAAATAAAAGGTTAAAGAATCTCATCCATAAGTCTCATGAAAGGTTTTGGTGCATTAGAGAGTCCAAATGGCATGAATAGTAACTCATATAATTCCCCTTTGGTCTTGAATATAGTTTTCCATTTATCCCCTTCCTCCATTCATATTTGATAGTACCCACTCCTCAAGTCAATTTTGGAAAATATTTTAACCTAATAGGCGCCATTCTGCAAGTTCACAGCCACATTGTAGCATGTCAAGGATGTATCTACAAGGACTTCACGATTAATTACCAAATTATATTATTTTAGCTATCTAGATTTGTTGTAAAAGGGAAAATGGAAGTAAATAGTAATCTAACTAATAAATTATAGATGATGAGACTATAGATGTAAATCTAGGATTGAATTTTGGTCTTGTTTTTGGTACAAAAAATGAATTATTAATGTGTCGTAGTATAGTTCAAGATTGTTGTGAACAATCAGTCAATTTTAATTCACTAGCCTCTTTCAAGGTCCAGGAAAGTATCTAATCTAATCCATTGACTACCTTCGTGACTAATAAATTAGAATAAATCTATTAAACACCACTTATTTAAACTGTCCCTAAGAATCAATTGTCTACTCTCGTGATCAATTAGATTCTCGTTCGTATATTAATTTTTTGACATTGAAATTAATCTTTCAGTAATAATCAACATCCATATATATACATAATTAAATTATTTTAAACCTGACCTATATCATTAATTTCTAACATACAAAATAGCTAATATGAACCATACATACAACATGTAATTTAACTAGTCTTATTCATATTAAATAGAGCCTAATTCAATCCTAGAGAAAGATAATTACGCACCTATAACTTAAATAAAATGTAGATAATGAATGTAATTGATATGTGTATTACAAAATTAATAAGTAAAAAAAATAAGAAGATCAAACCATAGATTGAAGATAAAATTAGTGGTCCAAAGTGTCAAAATACTCCCTTGAAAATATTGACTGAAGAACACAAATTACATATAAATTAAATATAGATTACTACAAATTGTTTTTTCTTAAAAATCATACAGAGGAACTAGCTTTCTCCTCCCTTTAAATCTGTCGTGCCTCCCCCTTTATACTCCCCTTGTATTTGCGTATAAAATAGTGGGAGATCATGTGAAAGAAATAGTGTGAAATGGTAATAAAAGTTTGTTACATGTCCTTGCAAGGCTACAGCAGCTGGTCGTGCAACTTTTCAAATCTCGGCAGAATGGATGTGCATGGAGTACAAGGGCATGTTGGGTTGTGTGGGAAAAAATATTTTGTGGAGCTCTGTTCAATAGTTGCACGGCTACACAAAGCTATGTTGCCTAGTTCTGCAACTTTTTTTTTCTCGGCAACTAAGATATTTAGACTTGCACAGGTATGCAAGGTTACACTAGTTGGTTGTGCAACACCCAAATATTCTTCCTCTTACTTACTTTGCTTCTCTTTTTAACTCTTTAACCCTCTTTACTTCTTTAAAGATATATAAGATTGATTCTCTTCACTCAATGCCCTCCATAATTGATTATTCTCTTGACTCCATGCATTATTCCATTGAGTCATTGTGTTTGTGAAAGAATTTCTTGAAATCCACTATCAAGAAAACAATAATACAAATAAGAGGCTAAATGAAAAAAGTAAAGGGAAAGAAGGATAAAAAATATAGGAAAAAATCAGTTTATCATAGCCCCATGCAAGAAATCTAACATATCAACAAGTTAAGGTATAGGGTACCTATACTTAATAGTACTATTATTGATAGCTCTACTATCCACACATATGCTCATCATCCCATCTTTTTTGGGTACCAAGAGGGCCAGAACAACATAAGGGCTAAGGGATTCTCTTATGAAACCCTTTTGTAACAACTCCACAACTTGAGCCAGTTTCTTTGGGAGTTTAGCACCAGGAATAAAATTAATTTGGTGCTTTATGCCCCTTATGGGAGGCAAATCACTAGGTAAGTTGTTTGGGAAAAAATCCCCAAGCTCTCCTAGTAAGCTCAAGTTATTATTTCTTCTCATTAGGTTCAAGTGTAACAACAAATACAAGGTCTTACCCTTCCTATGGCCCTTTCCAACCCATTCCCATCAACAAACAAAGATTTCTTACACTTCTTGTCCTCCCTAACAAGTGAGGACTAAAAGCTAAGGGGTGTGAGTACAATATTTTTGCTAGCATAGACCAAGTTATATCTGTTTCTCCTACCATCATGTTTTCCCTATGGAGAATGGCATGACCGTTTACTTGGTAACTTCAACCATTGAAACATTGTTAAGCTATTATTATTTTTAGGGCTTGGCATGTAGTTGGGTTGACAAAACTTCTCCACTAAGGTGGTGGAAGCCACATTTTCACAGCTACCCTGATCCACAATAAGGGAGCATATTTTACCAAGTATGGTGCACTTGCTATGGAATATATTCTCTCTTTGGGATTCTTCTTCAATGACCTCTCTATTTTGTAAGACTCTTCTCACCATCAGGGACTCCCCCACATCTAGTGGTACCTCCTCCACTTTGGTTTGTCCTTCCATGGCCACTTTGGCCTCGGATGCATACTCCTCCATCTCGGCCTCCTCTAGGTCTAGCAAGGTCATTAACCTTTTGTTTGGATATTAATTTTGATAATATCTAATCACTTAAAGTAATGCACCTTTGATTTGACTAGCCTCACCTACATCTAACATCCTTTTCCCTTTAATATCAGAATTTTTATGTTAGGTTTAGCTTTCAAGGTCTCCTTAGGTGCGTAAGCGTTTAGCCTCAACCTTCTAACCTGCGAACTCCTCTTCTCCTTTTTATGCTTCTCCACTTTGATGGCCAAGTGGAACAATTCATCTAAGGTCATCTAAGATATAATACTTGTAAAGTTTCACTTTTCTAACAATGTCTCCCCTTAATCCTCCTATGAACTGAGACATGGTATGTTCTTCAACCTCCTCTAAACCAAAAATCATTATAAGTCTTTCAAACACTTGGAGGTATTTCTTTCACACTCAAAGATCCTTATCTTAAGGAAGACATTTTGTTGTAAAGTTCTTGAGTATATGAGGGTGGAAAAAACCTTTCCCCCTCATTAACCTCGTCATCTTCACCCAACTCCTCACCCTATATCTTCCCTTCCTCCCTCAATTTTACACCATATTCTCCCACCATATGTAAGCATGTCCCTTTATCTTAAGGACTTCAACCTTAAAATACTTCTCATCATCGAAGACCATAACCTCAAATAACCGATTACATCTCACTTCCCACTCTAAAAACTCCTTCGAATTATGGGATACATCAAATTCAAGAACTTCCAACTTAATGTCACTAAGAGGCTATATCCTTCCCATCCTCCTCCTTCAAAAGAACCTAAGGTAATTACTAGAAGATGAGATATAATCAGTTGGCTCATCCCCTATACCATTTTCCCTTTCCTCTCCTTGAGGAATTAGACTCCTTACTCAACGAGGGTTGACATTAGGCACTAGTGACTCCAACATGCTTAACACTCTCCTTATGTCCTCTTATAAGGCTTAAATGGCCCTATCCCTCCTTAAGTTGTGAGCCTCCTCACCACTTAAACCTATTGAGACTGGTTGGTTATCCATGGTTTAAGCTTAAAATGCACGTAAATAAGGCTACTCCACCTGAGAGGAATGCAAGGTGAAATAAGGTAGTGTAAAGGTTCAAAATTATGAAAAAAAATGGCTAAAGGAAATTAAAAAAAATAGACGATTCAAATGGCTAGGACACAAGAAGATGTGATTGTAATATAGGAGAAATAATACCCCCAAGGTATATCAACCTTGAGCTTTGATACCAATGTGATGTGTGATGCTTAAGGCTCTAAATGATTCAAACCGAGTTGAATACCCTTAGGTTTGGGCTCAACTTGTTTAACTAAAAGAGCCTCAAATAAGACTCAAGCTTGGATTATTTAACTAAACAAATGACCCGAGATGAGCTTTTAATGAGAGCAGTCAAGCCTAACTCATGAGCTAAAGCCATAAAATGAACCGAGCCTCACTTTTTTTTACCTCGGACTCAGCTCATTTAATCCAAAGGTAAGGCTTGAGCTTGGCTCATTTAACTAAATAAGGGAGCAGGATCGAGATTTTAACTAGTTGAGCCAAACTGAATATTGAACTAGCTTAGCTCATTTACAGCCCTAATGATGCTAAACGAATGACACCAAGCTAAGCATTAGTGTTGAAAGTAGGGAATAACTTTCAACAAAATTTTAAAAAGATAGAATGGAGATAAGGGACATTCAGAAATTGAAACTTGGTTTTGAAATCTACAAACCCAAGTACTTGCATCAAATAACTAAGGTTATAACTCTTAACATAAATGGTGCAAGATTTACAAATAATTCAAACACTACACATAATAGTGAGTGTCGAACACAAGGGAGCTTTTTTTTAACCAAAATGATCTCCTTCTCTTGTAGTATCACTCTCATTTTAATAAGTGGGAGTTGAATACTAAGGTTACAAAACAAATTGCTAACCATGTAGGTTAGTCTTAGTACACCTTCACCCTTAGTTGATGTTACAAATGCTAGCTATGGTTAATTAACTTCAATCAGCTAGTGTTGATTGTTGTGGAGAATCCTGTATCTATCCATCACTAGACGGTTGATAATACAACCTATGATAAGGTTTAGGACACATAGATTACACATTAGGAAAGTTAAATAGCATACTTTCAACAATCTTAGCTAAATAAGGAAACTAAAAGATAGAAGCCTACTTGATTGATGGTTGCTCAAAATTTATCAAGTAGGATGGTTTCTTCTCCTCAAAGTAAGACGGCATTGGAGGGTCTTGAACTTCCCATGATTATCCTCCCAATTTCCCTAATTCTTTCACAAATTATGGTGAACAAGGTAGGCCTTGATATGACCAAAATGGGTAGAGTATGGAGGTGGGTAAAGATGATGGCATGGATGATTATTTTTAGAGCCATATTTTAGCCATTTATAGTGGGATTTTGGGGGAGCCATGTAGCAACTATATGGATCCATGTTTACATGCGGTGGTGGAGTTTACATGGCTTACATGGATGATAGATAATCTAGTTATTTATTAACTGAAATGAAAAGAGTTTTGAAGTCTTCAATTTTAGAAAAATTAATAAGTAGATTATCCTTGATTTGGAAAGATTAGGATGCTCCTGCATTAGGATAAAGCTAGGATCAGGAGAAGAGAAGGAGGGAAGAATCGGCCAAAGGAGTAAAGTATAAGATGCAGGCCTCTATTTTACAATAAAAGAGGAAGAGAAAGAAAATAGGGGGAAACGCCTAACACTTATCAAAATAACCTAAAGGAAAGAAAAAAAGACAACAAATGAAAAAGGCAAGGGGTTAAAATGAATCATAAAATGGATTTTAGAGGAGTTGGGTGTCCACATATCAAAAGAGAGGAGAGAAGGAGATTTGTGTAACACCCCAAAATTCACTACTTTTTTTTTTGAAAGCAGAAGTAATTAAAATACTTAATTTAAAACCAGTGAATTCTAGGAATGTTACCGCCACACTTAGTACCAAACTGATTCTCTCCGACCGTTTCAGTACCAAGTGCTAAGGCTAAAAGATTAATATAAAACTTAAACCAAAATTTCATAAGATAAATTAAAGAGATAATAACTTAGAAATTAGAGTACGCGTAAATGATTACAATTAATAATAAGATAGAAATCAGAGTGCGAAATCAAAATTTCTTGAAGGGAATAATCTTACAATCAATGAAAGCTTTATTTGAAATACTCAATACAAGGTAATAAATCATACAGGATAAATCCAATGCAAAAGAAATAAAAAAGGAATTAAATCACATAAAGAACGAATATGGCCACGATACTCTCAAACTTGAGCCAAACATGCTCAACACACAGCCCTGATTGATGTCTTGCCCACCTGCACAAAGCTAGAAGGGAATACTACTCATGGGAATGAGCAGCACACATGAAATGGGTGATCAGTACGCTACGTACTGAGTAAGGTAATCGAGCACTAAAGCCAACACATAAGCACATAATCCATGCAGAATAATAACAAGGCATAATCACCGACACAATAACATAAAGGCAAATGAACGATCAGGTGAAAATGCTAAAGTCCAATATAGTTTAGATTAATTACTTCATTAATCCTTTATCAAAATATTTTCACACCATACTCTTTATCAAGTCCATACGATTACGGGGACCCCACTATTTTAGCCGGTGGATCAGTCGCGAGGGTACAAGCCCTGCCACTATTTTAGCTGGTGGATCGGTCGCGAGGGTAACATACCCTGACACTATTTTATGTAGGTGGATCGGTCTGGCCCCTTTCTCGTACGGTGTTCCACTGTAAGTAATTAGTGTCTTTCCCATGTCTTAGAAACTGTAGGGTTTGATTTTGTTGAGCTCGGGATCCCCCACTATTATAGTCGGTAGATCAGTCACGAGGATACATGCCCTGCCACTATTTTAGCCGGTAGATCGGTCGCGAGGGTACATGTCCTGCCACTATTTTAGCTGGTGGATCGGTCGCAAGGGAAACATTCCCTTCCACTATTATGCCGATGGATCGGTCTGGGCCCGGCTCAACATCTTCCACTTTACTTGATTAATGTCTTAAGTATCTTATTCAAAAGCTTTCATCATAGACATGCATGAATCATTATCTTTACACTTCACACATCATAAATCATAAAATTCCACAATCATAATTACACTTTAATCACCAACACACATGATAATACAAAAATTCCAAGCAACCCCAACAAACCCTAATTATCCACACAAACCCTAGTTCCGTCTCCTACGGACCCTTATGTAATCTCCACGTATTATTTTTCATCTAAAATGTTCAAACACCCAAATAAAACTTTCATTACCTTCCTTACATCCCAAATCAACCTTTTATACGTAAATTTTACTCCCATGCAAACTTTACACATCCCATGCAACCTTTCAAACTTTTCATACAAACCCTAAATCCCATGCAATCATTAACTCCCATGCAAAACCCTAACTCCACCATGCAAACCCTAATGCCACCATATAATTGTTAATACCACCATGCAACTATTAATACCACCATGAAAACCCTAATACCACCATGCAAACCCTAATACCACCATACAACCATTAATACCACCATGCAACCCTAATACCACCATACAAGCCCCAATACCACCATACAAACCATTAATACCACCATACAAAACCCAAGATTCCGTCATACGAAACCCTAAATTCAATGTACACAAAACAAAATATTCATCCATACCAAACTCTATAATAGATCATCTCATACAAAACCATCAATTAGATTCTTCCATATAAAACCATAAATAAGATTCTCCCATATAAAACCATAAATAAGATTCTCCCATATAAAACCATAAACTTTATTCTCCTCCACAAAACCATAGATTAGATTCTCCCATATAAAATCATAATTTATATTCTCCCACACAAAACCATAAATTAGATTCTCCCAAATAGAACCATAAATTATATTCTCTCACATAAAATCATAAATTAGATTCTTTCATATAAAACCATAAATTATATTCTCCCATATAACACCATAAATTAGTCTCTCCCATATAAAACCATAAATTAGAATTTTCCTCACGAAACCCTAAATTTTCCAATTTATTCTTTCACTCATGAATCATTAAAATAATTAGGTCAAATCACATTCCTTGGTCAACCTCTTTCCCCATCCTCCTTTTTCATCCTTTCTCCCACACAAGCCATATCAAAACCCTCACATGCATATCTTACAGGGTCACAACACATACCATTATATATAAATAATACACATGCCATATAAACACACAAAAACATACTTCAACTCCACATCATACAATGTACGACATAATTAATAATGATAAATATAGGATACGTAGCATGCGAAGCACATAATCCATATAAACACACAAAAGGCCTTAGTAACACCCTTACTTGAAAAGACACCGGTCTTGGAGTACGCTCATACGCCTCCTTAGGGCTTTGACCAAATAATAACATACTAATAAAATAACATGAGCAAAATTCTAACTTTGCTAAAGATATAAAAATAATAGAAATATTATAAAAGTTGATAAAATAGGGTTAAATACTTTACCCTAATAATAATAATGATACTAAAAATAATATCAATGAGAATATAAATAAGAATAATAATAGTAACAATAATAATAATAATAATAATAATAATAATAATAATAATAATAATGGCATTATTCAAAAACAAAGTAAAATAAAGGCTTCGGCCCCTTTACCAAATTAATACTAATAATAACATTAGTAAATAAATAACCAAATTTAGTAATAATGATAATAATGAAATAATAATAATAATAACAATAACAATAATAATAATAATAGCAAAGCTAATAGTAAAGTAGTTGTAATATTAATAATTAAATAATAATAATAGTAATTCAAAATAGTACAAATAAAATAATTGTAATTATAATAATAATAACATATTAATATTAATAATAGTAATAATAGAAATAATAAGAAGAAAAATAATAAAATCAAATTAAAAATACAATAGGGCTTCAGCCCTCAACAGAAATAATAATCAAAACATTAATACTAATAATAATAATAATAATACATATTACAAATAATAAATATTATTATTATTATTATTATTATTATTAATATTTATATTCAAATAATTGAAATAAAGTTATTTAAGGGTTATAAAAATAGGGGAAATAGCTGAGAGGGTATAGGGTTCAACCTTAGGCTGGCAAGGATAGGCGGCACCGGTGGTGGTGCACGAAGGCGGCGGCGGCGGCCGGAAAAAGAGAAGAAAAGAGGAAAAGTTGCATGCTAGGAAAAAGCTAAGGAGAATTAAGGTGGAAGTCAGGGTGTTTAGGGTTTCCCAGGAGGAGAAGGACAGAATGATGGTGGTGGCACAGCCAAAGGTGGCGGACCACGCCAGCGGTGGTGGTGGCTGAAGGAGGAAGAAGAAGAGAAAGAGAGGAGGAGAGGGAGGGAGAGGAAAAGAAAGGTATGGGGAGATAGAGGAGGGTATGTAAAACATAATGGGAGGTGAAAGAAGCGGCGTAAACGGCGGAATAGGTGGCTAATGGTGGCGCAAAGGGTGGCGAAGGCAGAAAGTAGGTTGGTTGGGAAGGTTACTTCACACAGTTGAGGTGCCTTGTGCACGACGAATCGAGGGGGATGGATGATTTGGTTAGCTAGAGGGAGGTGCAAGGAAGAGTTTGGTGGCCATAGATGGCGGCGAAGTTGGCCGGATACAGTGGATGAGGCGTCTTAAGTGGCGGCAGTGGCAAGGTCGGGCATTCTTGGGTTGGCGATCAAGAGCTCGATATAGGGCCATTATGGGGGCTATTTATAGGGTTAGAAGGGAGGCTAGGGTTCTGTGGGCCGGCGTGGGATTAGGCAAGTAGGGTTTTGGTTTCGCCAACAGCGAGGTTGGCCGGTGGGACTCAATTCGGGGTAGGGTTGCGTAGGGAAAAGGGGGAAAACTGCGAGGAGAGGGGAAGTTAGTTGGATCAAAAGGACAGACGAGTCAAGGGGAAGAGAGAGGAATGAGAACGGCCGGTCAAAACGACCGTAACTGGTGGCGGATTTCTCGGACGGGCAGCGACGAGTTGCAGGTCGGTGTCGAACGCGGCTGGGGAAGAAGAAGATGGGGGGTGGACCAGCGATCCAGAAGAAAAGGAAAGAAAGAAAAAACGCAGCGTTCCGAGGGAAATAACACACAAAACGAGGCACTGGAAAAGGGAAGGAGATGCCAGCCACGCGGGCTGGGCCGCGCAGCATGAAGGGAAGCAGAGGTGAGGACTGGGCCACTGGGTTGGCCCAATTCAGGGAGGAGAAAAAAAAAAGAAAAAGAAAAGAAGAAGAAAGAAAAAGAAAAGAAGAAGAAAGAAAAAGAAAGAAAAGGGAGAAAAGGGAAAGGAAAAGAGAAAATAATTAGGTTATGGCCAATTAAATTAATCTGAATTTTTAGGATATTTAAAAATAATAATATTTGAATAAAATAATATTTAAATCCTTTTTTAGTCTAAATTAGGATTTTTAAAAGATTTTCCATAAATTCCTTTTTAATTAGCAAAACACCCTAATTTTCTCCAATCAAATTATTTATAAAATTATTATTAATTTGAAACTATTTTCTCCTTCTTATTTTAAATAAAATAATTTATTTAATTAATTTCCAAAATAAAATCCTTAATTAGCTAAAATGCCAAAAAATTTCTAATAAAAATTATTTATTATTTTCTTCTTAATTTTCCCTAATTAATTCCCTTTTATTTTAATAAAAATAATTTATTAAATTAATTTCTTTCTAATAAAATCTTATTTAACTATAATTTTTAAAATTAGAATTTTTTCGGGGCATTTCAATTTGACATTGGTTAAGTATAAATGACCAAGGTTTAAGAAGATAAATGATGAGGATGAGGCAGAAGGAGTGAGGTTAGGTGACGGTAGGGGTGGATAAGTTAAGGGAGATGTGCAAGATGCCTGCACGCAGCCATAACTACTAAAGGAGAGAGAGAAAAAAGTGAGAGTGAAGTAGAGTAGATAATAAAGTACTTCAAAAGTGGTTTTAGTGAAATTTAGATTTTAATTAAAAGTTTTTATAATCATTGGAAAGATAATCGAATCCAAAATAGAAAAGGATTTTAAATTGCAACACAATTTGTCGATTTGTTTGGGCAACCAGTTCATTAGTTACCCAAAAATTTAAATGTTAGTTCCTTTTCACACTAGTCGATCAATTTGGAAAGCCAGTCGATTGAATTGCCTAAAATTTACATTTTAACCAAAATTTCATGTCCTTTTTTTTCAAAAAAAAAAGATTTATTTTATATCAATAAAATTTTAAATACATTTTGAAGGATTTTAGGGTTTGGTATTAAAATATGTTATTGCTATGCTTTGGGTTGTTTACTAAGTATGTCATCATATTGATGCTACACTTGTTTAGTTTTTTATGTGTAGGTACCCTTACTTGATTTCGGTTGTGATTGTTTGTTTGGACAAAGCGTTAGGGTTGTCAATAATTTTGTGCCATAGGGACTTATCATTTGTTTTATACTTTTGTTTGTAAATATTTTTGAAGTTAAGTTATTATATTGTAATCTTATTTAGTGCTCTAAATACACATTTATATTTCTATTGTTTGGTTAACATTTTAAAATTTAGGTTTTTTGTTGATTTATCAGCAATGGCTTGATAGGGTTTTTCATTGATTATATCAACGATGTTTTGATTCGATGTTTTGTTATACATGATGTTTCAAGTTTTGTTGGACAAGCTTTTAACCTTGCACTTAATGTAAGATAAATGGTGGACATCGGTATTACCTTAAGTGTGGTGGTAGCACTCTGTTGTTTTTATTTGTTTCTGTTTTATTTATTTTTTTACACAAATTTTACATAAGTGAAAATGAAAAATTACCATAGATCTTCGGTCCATAAATATTTCTAGAACTGTATTTTCTCACCATTTTCCAACCGCATACACGACCCCTTCTTGAATAAATTATTCATCTCTTTGCTCCCTAAGATTCTGACACAAATATTTCTCCAATAACCACCCTTTTTTGGGGTTTTACATGATTCAAGGCATGAAGTCAATACTTGGTCATATTTCCTAGCAATGATTTGTTGCTAAACTGAATTAATTAATCGTCATGCCCATTTAAAGAGCAGAGTAATATTCTTATATCATAGACTGTCCACTATCTCAAAAAGGCAAAGCCCTCGTCTCCGGGGCCCGGCACGTCGGTCCAATATTACAAGATCTTTCTACCTTTTGCCAAGTGATTGGATACATTTTCCACCGTAGTGCATCACTTTAAGACCATAGAATTTTTTTGGAATAACAATTCTATCTTTTTAACCACTCCTACAGGAATATTAAATATGGATATAGAGTATATTGGGAGGTTGCTTAGGGCAGACTTCAGCAAAGTTTATTACCCCCTCCCCCACAAATAACATCCTTTCTTTCCGCCCTGGGAGTCTTTTCTCCAATTCTCTCGACGATCAAATTCCACAATGCCTTCCTTGATGGCATTCCACTCCCTGGTGGAAGCCCCAAATACATAAATGGGACGAGTCCCGTCTTACATCTCAATTCCATAGCTTTCTCCTTAATCCACACTTTCGAGGCATGGAAACCCATGAGAGAGCTCTTGTCGGAATTGAGAAGTTGCAAATTTTATGGAAACACTTTATAATTTGGACTATCATCAAATACAAGACATGTTTTATTAATCAGGTTAAATGCTAATATATTCATTATTTAATATCTCATAATCATCACCTCAAAGACTTATATTGATGGGTTCTTGATATTAATATCGAGTTGATAAATGACTAATTATTTTTCATATCTGAAAGGAAGAAATTAGCAGTAAATTCAGTGCGTAAACCAGCAATCAGTGCTAATAAAAATTAGCTTGTGGACAGAAGAGGGTAATACCTAAATAATTGGTGAACATGCAATAAGTTGATTTGCTGAATACGCTGTAAGATTATGTATTGACTACTGATTCAATAGTATGTGATGAATATGCGCTATATATAATATTCTACTATTGTACACACGAACCCCAAGTACACAATATGATTTGCCCATCTCTAAAAAGTCAACTTCATTTCCACCTAGACCGGCAATAAATGCAAGTTGCGTGTAGAGTGTAGACAAAAAATGCATACGGCAAACCATTACGCAGCTTATCAATAAAAATCAATAACCAAGTGTCCGTATCTTATTGCCTCACAGAATACAAATTGTTACAGGAATGATATGATGATCCCTCCCATAGTCTGTAGCTGCAGCAGCCATAGTTCTGACTTATGAGAACACGCTCAAGCTCCACTCCGACTCAACAACCGATTTCGCAACAAAAGCTAACACTCAACTTTCATTTCTTGTCTCTTGCGATAAACTATATCAAGATGAAAAATAAAATAAAATATATCAAGCAGCCGTGGCCTGTTCACTCGTCCATGTCCATACTCTCACTTGCCCGGTTCCATCTCCGGTGAAAAATAGGCCACCGGGACCAATCTCAATGGCGCGAGTCTCAAGCTTTGCAAGTACCTTCCCTCTCTCCAAGAATCTAAACAAAATAGACCAATCTAGTGTGAGAATGACAGAGGAGCTTCTCTTCCAATTAAAAAGAAAGTGGGAAAGAGGGGTAACAGGGTAGAAGAGTCTAAAGCAAAGAAGAAAACTCATCATGGCAAGTCAATCCCGGCTGTAATTTAGAAAATATGACAATTAAAAAAAGTACCCTAAAGCAAGAAACTCACGATGGCAAGTCATACAGCCGAACAGAATTGTCATTCGAAGAACACAACAATATTGGCTTTCCTTCTGAATCATGCATCCCACAGAGAGCGAGTAAGCCCTACAAATCGGCCAGTGTCAGAACTAAAATTTCAAATACAGAGAGGATACCAAGTAACTGCTGCAATGATTATGATACAACAAAAAACACTTATGATAGAATCTTGATTCAAATATTATTGTCATCCATTGAACCAAATGTCTAAGGTACACAACAACATAGAATACATACAAGCACCAGGAATATAAGAGCAAAAGAGAGGGGTGGCGAATTACAGTTATCATCAAAGCAACACCCGTTAAAGTAAACCTTTCTTGTTTGACACAATGATAAATCAAGAAATCACGTATGCAGCTAAGTGCTAACGAGCACAGCTGTAGGGTGCAGAAGCATATCTAACTCCTAAATTTTCTTCACTTTGGACAAACGGAAACAATATCCTCCAAATATTTGGACGGTCTAGGACTCCGTTTTACATTAATTATATATTTCTGCAGCGGCGCTCAAGTTTAGATACATAACATCACAGGAATTACTATCAATTCATCAGGCATAGATATAATGCTTCAGTTTGCTATAATGATCATAGACATCCCTAATGGCACTGGAATCTAGTTATGCCAACTGGCAGAAAAATAAATATTCAGTGTTTTCATTCTGTGGAGTGTAAATGATTTCTTCTTCAACAACATTTTTAGTAGGATTCTGGAAGCGTTTACCTTGACCATGCTCAATTTCATTAGCCCGCATCACACTTGGTCTTGTTGCTGTACTCCAACCAAAAAATAAATAAAAAACTAGCCACTATGTTGATTGTGTCGTTTCCTCTTGTATCCCACAGCCCTCCCTCTGAACATTTGAGTTCCATCCAGGCATTATAATATTTGTTCTTCCGTATACCCAAAGTGTACACAGGGGGAATAATCCCAAGTAATGGCATGCCCTCACCAAATCACAAGGCCAAAAGGATATAGAATGTCCACTACCGACACATAAAATATGAAATTAAAGTTCTTCCATTATTCAGCCAAAATATCCAAGGCTAATATCATAGTACAAAGCAAGTTCAAATCTCAACCACAGTTCAGAAGTGGGCTGCCAAAGATCCCTTCATATCAAGATGAGAAGCAAATGGCAGAGGCTGCCACATACTATTTATATACAATTAAATAGCAGTGCCAATGCAGTGCAGCAGCTGTTATTTAGGCTCCGTTTGGATTGGGGTGAATCGAGGTAGGGGTAAACATTAAAAATTAACCTAAGTGAAGGGAATTGAGGTGAATCGGGGTGAATATTTTAAAATTCTGTTTGAATGATATTAAACTAACCTGGGTGAATCAGGGTGAATGTTTTAAAATTTTCGTTTAAATTGAGGTAAATGAAGATTATAATAATAAAATAAATAATATTTATACCCTTATATTAAATAAATAAGTCATATTGAGGGGTATTTTAGTCCTATTAAGTCAAAAATTTACTTATTCTTTCACCTTCACCTCCGTTACCCCCGAAATCGGAGGTTAATAAAAACGAGGTTAATCGAGGTGAATGGAGGTGAAACATTAACCCCGATTCACCTAGGTTAAAATATTAACCTGATAGCCAAACGGGGTGAATCAATTGATTCACCTCCGTTCACCCCGATCCACCCCAATCCAAACGGGGCATTAGCGATTTTTGAGTTAGCTGCGACACAAAATTACTGATACGCTATAGTTTTAAATTTTTACATTATATCAGCCGATTAATCAATATCGCCAATAAATCAACCATTTATTGAGATTTCTTAAATATACCAAAAAAACATGTATGATAACTTCTTATTCATTTAATATATATATATATATATTGGACAAAGTTAGAATAGAATTATAATAAAACATTGTTATTTATTACCTTCCCATGTACCCCTAAATAACTTGTACTTTTTTATTCTAAGGCAAATTTAGGGTTATTAGGGAAATTTAACATATAACGATTTACTTAAATACTTCTAATAAAATATAAAACATTAATTTTATTGAATATTCATATTCAAATGATCAACAAATAATAATTAGCATATATGATCACATAAAAATAGAAATTCATGCCACAATGACCACGGCATATAATGTATTGTTTGCAATGCTGCAATACCACAACACCACAACTGCAAACTCAACTCAGACCATGATTTTATTGTCCAGGCTGCCCAAAGGAAAGGGAAAAAAACACACAACCCACACCGACATAGCACTCAAGTACATATCTCATGTGGCAACCGATGTAAGTTCTATTAGTTAGAAGTAATTTCAAAAACATACGTGATCCTCATTGTGAGTGTAAGTCACTTCCAAATTTCCACTCTCGGTAGCAACCCATATCTGCATAAACAAAAAACAAGATGGATGGATAAATTTTTATGGTTCAATTAGTAAGAAAGCCATGCACACACAAACTTCATGAAGGCCTGTTCAAGATGGCAACCTTGTGATCAGTATAGATTATGCAAGGTAGGACAAATGGACTAAGATTTAACATATGCACATCTTAATCGTAGAGATCCAAAAATTAGTGGTTGACCATTTCAACCACTGGTCAGGGGAAGGCTAACCTTTATTGTCTTATCCAGAGAGCATGATATTAGAAATTGATCCCAACAAAGAACAGACATGACAACATCAATATGATCTGTCAGTGTCTGGATGCATTCCAAAGTCTCAAGGTTCCAAACCTGAAAGGGAACATAAATGTAAGGCAAACAAAGCACAGGGAAGAAGACATCAACCAACCATCCACCAAGAAAATAGGAAATCCCCATATACACATAAATAACTGGAAGCTGAAAAGGGGGGAAAAAAATATTTATGCTGATCAGTAAGAAAATACAACCAACATGATATGAGAAATTGTCTTACTCTTATAGTGTGATCCATTGACCCAGAGAAAAGCCTATTAGCTCCAACAACCAGTGTAACAACTGCAAGGTTGTGACCCTTCAATGATGCAGCTGGCTCAAAGCAATTAGACGCTGGATTAAATTTCCATGCTAATATTGTCCCATCCTGCAGCAAAATGCAGAACATCATAAGACAGTAATATAGTTGTAACTCTCCAGAGACATTTCACTAGAAAGATTTCCCCTTTCATCCAAACAAACACTGATACCGAAGGAAAAAAATGGGAAAAGAGTTTATGCATAGGGATGCAAATTGATCTTGCATGACCAAAAAATGTTGTACGGGCGACCAAGTATCAAAGGAAAACATGGGAATCATATTTCATGTCAACTCAAACACCTTTAGCTGCCACAATATGTCAATACTGTGAACCAGCAGCATTTTCCCGCACCAACTGGGAGAGGGAAAAGGGGAACAATACCTTCATTCGTGTCCATCAAAAAAAGGGAGACAAGAGAACAAGGAAAAAATGAAGTTCAGAAGGTCCAGCAACCAAAAGAGTTACCTGTGTACCAGCAAACAGCAAATCATTCCCAACAACCAAGGCATAAACTTGTCCTAGGGGTCCAGAGAGGGTCAAGTCAGCCACTGATTGAGCATTCCAGGCCTGGTTAAATGCATGCAAAGTCCATAAATATCTTCCGCAACAGCAAGAATAAGACAGCAAGATTGGTTACAATAATTTGGAGCCAAATTTAGCATCACTAACCTTCACAAAATTTGGTAAGCCAATAAACACCCAAGGTCCTTCACTGATCATGCAGCCAACTTCTCCACCCAAATTTACCACTCCTGTACACTGCCATATGATCAACAGTACTTACCACATTAGCTGGAGTACTGTTTCCTCAAATTGTACCAGAAAATTGACAGAAAAAGGATGAATAAGTTTGGAAACATTTAGTCATCAAGTCTTGACAGCAAGTTGGAACAATTATCGCCGAGAGAAAGAAAAACGAGACAGAGGTAAGGGAAGATAATAAATAAAGTAACCAAGAAAGGAAATAGATGTAGCTCAATTTGCTTCTATTACATCCAAAATGTAGAAGACAAAAATATATGAGGAAGTAGAAGCATCAACTCAATGACACGTGACTTTTGGCCAACAGCAACTAAAAATTCTATTTCACACAATCTCTAAGGAGCAACACAGACCATAAAGCATAACGGATCATCAAATGAATAAATCCAGCACCATTTATATATACTTTAACAAATGTTATAATAACCACACATCAAAATGAAACTTCAATTTGAAAATTGAAATAGGAATGACAAGTTTGTATCATCATGATTGACTGATCTTATCAACATGCTTCGATAACAAAAAAGAAAAAAAGGGTGCAAGGAGATTTGGACAGATTGATGATCCTACCCAAACCATAGGGTGATTACTGTAATGCTATCTTTCAAGTTAGACTGTCAGAGATTTACATTTATTTAAAAGGCATAGTGGAACTAATTTCATTGATTATTCAAATAATTTAACCGTATGTCATTACCTAGATAAAATCTGGGAAAGATCCATTCCATATGGAATTGGGTAAAGAAGCATCAGCTAGATGGGCTAGTTGGTGTGCTACATCATTAGCATCCATGCTGGAGTACCGAACCAAGAAGGTAAATGAATGATGTTGCATATCTTCCAAGGTGGGTTAGAGGACCTTTATTTGAGAGGACTATCAATGAATCAGATTTCAGGATTGCTCGTGACAGTTGCTTACCTGAGCAATCCTATGAGGCCATGCAGTATGCACAGGCTTCAGCAAGATGAGGTAACATGAAATATAAGTCGCAGGTCGAGCTGATTCCTGCACTGAAAGAGTTACAGATAATTGTGCCCATACCAACTATTGATTCATCACAAGCACCATCCCAGTGTTTGAAAATGCCTAAGGTACACCTAGGCAATAGGGGTCCTAGCCTAGGCACAAAGCGAACACGTGCCTATACAAAGTGTGACTCCAAAACTGCCTAGTCTAATACTGTTTTTGATTTTTCTAAAATTATGTGATTTGTGGTTTCCTTATCTACAATAAATGTTTTCCAATCCTTTTCCGGTCAAGATTATGTCTATTGGCCTTTATATAACCTTTTCTCCCTCTCCCTCTCCCTCTCCTGCCCAGAGTAAGATTTAGTCACCAAACTCTTAAAAATAAAGCTTAAAAATAGCTAACCAAAGTTTCTTCTCTATTGTAAATACCTTTCTTTCCTCTTCCATTCAAAATTACGCCTACTGGTTTTCCTAAACCATAATCCTCCCCTTCCTTCCTAACTAGGGATTTAATCCCTATATTTATTGCTGAATTTTTTTAAGGAAATTAAAACCTAAAATAGCAAATTTTTAGTATGGTGTGCACCTTAGAGCCTTGCGTGTCTTGGCAGCGCCTTGCCAATGTCCTCTTGCCCTGGATAATTTAAAAAACAAAAGTCCCAAAGACCCGGCACTTTATGCCTCACACCTTGGGTGCACTTTTTCAAACATTGTTCCGTCAATGTTGCATTTAGGGCCACTTGAGGCGAAATTTTTTGATACATGGCATTTGGGTCAAGAACTTAAGAGGTCGACCAGAGATCATCCACAACAATATAAGGACAGTAAAGAGGGTGTGTTGTTGCTATTGATCTCAATATACAGTAAGGATTGTCCAAAGATAATTTTGTTCGAGTGCTTCCATTATTTCAGATGACCTAAATGACTCCACGTCCTCATGCCACAATGTCATTTGCTCAAGGATCCTTAATCCATGTAGTAAAACAAGATGTCATTGTCAACCCCAAATCAACAAGCCCCCATCATCATCACTAATTCAAACCATAGCCACCTTGTTGATACTTGACACTTGACATTAAGAAATAGACGGTTGGACGTTTCCACATGCTCAGAGTAACCAATAGTGTGCCTTGTAGGAACATGTGTATGCATGATGGAAGACTACAGATGTGCAAATATCGCCCTTCCACCCATATGATGGTGACAAATAGTTTATGGAATGGACCAATTAGGAAGGACAGAAGATGGTCTACCAAGCTAATTTAGCTTTCTAGAATCCATTAGGATGTTGCCTCCAAATGAGTTGTCTAATCTGCCTACAAGCCCAATTTAAGAATATAAGAAATGTGATATGAGTTGAAACTAGCAACAACTTACTCTATTCCACCATAGTGGCTTCTATAATAATAAGCAACCAACATTAGTAATGTTGGCTAGTAAATGGCAGCAATTAACCACCCTAAATTGTGATGGTGTTTCAATTGAAGGACCGTGCCCACCATTGATAGATTCTTCATCATGCACTTGCCAATATGTATGAAGGTTCAATATATATCATATATTTAATAGATCTCTCCAAGTAGGGATATTCATAGCATGGCTTTATGTCCCAAATATTCGAGGTCGGTTGAATTTTTTTTATAGAAGTTAGAGCCAAGGGTGTGTGAGATTGGAGAGTAAATGCCAAAATAGTCTGAGCTTTACTCACAAGCTCATATTGCCATACACAGTGTCCACCTTGTTTCTTCAAAATACAAAATTGATCCCATGCAACGATGGGCATATATAAGGCTGTAAATGAGCTGACCCACTTCGGTTTCGGCTCGGCTCATTCGTTTAGTTAAATGAGCCGAATTCAAGCCTCACTTTTAGGCTCGTTTAATAAACGAGCCAAGCCTGAGCTCAAAAAAGCTCGGCTCAGTTCATTTTTTGGCTTTGGCTCGTGAACTCAGCTCGGCTCAGTTCGATTCGGCTCGTGAGTTTAGTTAAACAAGCCGAACGCAAACATCATTTTAGGCTCGTTTAGTTAAACGAACCGAGCCCAAGCCTAGGGGTATTCGGCTCAGCTCAACTCGTTTACAACCCTAGGCATATATAGTTTCCCATCAATGTGATTCAGTCAAAAATTCTTGTGTTGCTTTGTTAGATTGTCCAAGAAACCATAGGAAAGTATATATATTGATAAGTGATAGATCGGGATGGATGAAAGGGTGGATTTATAGCTTATTTGACGCTAATTATCAAAAGTAATTGGAAATTTTGATAATTATTTTTGGTAAGTAGCTCCAAACAAGGGGCTAATCAATGACAATCTTCAAGCTTGTGATAATAGTATCTATTTCCGCCCTTGAAGGCATATCATACAATTAAATAGCAGCCCTACTACAGTATATCAGTCGCCATTTAGTAAAATCTAGGTCAACTAAAATGCAAAATGGCTGAAACACGGAGGATAATAACCAAATTTATCGCCCATTGGGATTGCCAATAAATTGACAAAAAGAAAAAGAATTGCTTTTTATTCGGACAGCCTAAATCTTCTAAAAGAAATGCAGATAATAATAAACCTTGGACCAAGCGACCACTAGTAAAGCATTGATATTCATTAACTTCACATCTACCACTAAATAACAAATCTTGTCTTGTTTTTTATTCCACAACAAATAGTGAAGTTAGGATAATTTATCATATGATGACTCATTTAAATGTTTCTAATATAATAAATAATTATATTTAAATAGTTAATAAATAAAAATTAGAACATATTGTGAAACAAAAATAAAAAATTCATGATACTACAATCACGACATATAATTTTATTGTTCGTGACACTAGGATCCTTTAACATGACAACCGCAATAGCAACCAAGATTTTATTGTAGGCAAGGCATCGCTCCCTTTTAGATAGGAGAGTCATAGGTATGACCGTATGACAATAATGCTTGTGCTTGAGGAGAAAATGGCCAAGGTAATTGCCATTCATCATAATTGAAAAAACACCAAAGAGAAAAAAGGTATGTACTTTTCGTGATAGAAAAAGTCCCACTAGTAAGGGTATTCACATAACTGGTAAAAAATTTCAAATATCCTAAAGATCAGATATCCTGAAAAAAAAAATCCAAATATCTAACATTTCAAATATACAATATTTTAGATCGAATAAAAAAATTCTTTGATAAAGATTTAAACCAATCCAATTTGAACTTATCAGATATAATGATTTGATTCGATAATATTTAAATATTTAATAAAAATAATAATCAAATTTTACTTACAATAAAAAAATACAATACATAAAGACATGCAACAATATTTGCAAATTATTCAACTTGATCAAATTTTCCACCATTAACTCTCCTTTTTCAAATTATACAAATACACACACACATGATTATATACGATAAAAATTTAAGAAAAATAAATAACTTTTAGAGTTTACAAGTATATAATTGATTAGATCGAATAGATGATTTATTTGTCTTTTTATTAATTGGATTGATTATTTGATCTTTTTCATTTTTTGGATCGTATTGATTTTGATATCAAATAACATGAACAGCCCTAGCCACTAGAATATAATTATAATTTATTGAAATTGATTTATCTCCCAAACCGAATGTCAAGGACTAAAACATCAGCTTTATCAAAGGTCAATAGATATCACATAAGAAAACAAGGGACTACATTGATTGATCCAAAGCCCCTGATAGAGTCCATCCCATTCATAAAATGGGAAGATGCATGTGAGGATTTGAGAAAAACTAGCATACGCACTCCATAACTAGACAAGTGAGAAATCCATGATTGTTGAAACCATGAAGAACATACTTCAAGAATTCCCAATCAATGTAATCTCATGAATCCATGATTGAGCGATTAGCATTGAAGGTGAAATCATTACCATAGAAAAACATTTAATCAATAACATGTCACACATTAATCATTCTAGGCAGGAATGGCCTGACTTTTAGGGGGCTCTAAACAAGATAAAAATAATATTAGAGCCTTATATATGCATCAATTTCATTTATATATTTATGTATGTATATATGTATATATAACATTGTATGGTTTGTCTCATGGGTATCCTTGGACAGTTATTTAGTGTTTAATTTCTTACATAAAATAGCATAACTAGTGAATGAATTACAAATACATTAGTTAGTAACATTTAATGTTAGTTTTTTACACTTATAGTAACCCTAAAAAGCATCATTGAACACTCATTAAAAACTTTATAATGGCGGGGGCGGGGCGCTTGTAATACCCTAAATTTTATCTAATATTAATATCGAGTAATTATTACATTGGCCCAATTCTAATCTCAAGAAGTCGATATTTTTACCTTAACTTAATTTCTTAATCCAAAATCTTAACATAAACCCAATATTTATTCCGACTCATTATTATTTTTAACCTAACCCTAACCCAGAGGATTAATATCCTAATCCTACCTAATTTTGTTGATCACAAAATTTTAATCTCATCTTAACCATAAGCTCACACTTATCCTTTTTCCTTCTTCCTTTTTTCTTTTTCTCCTCTTACTTTCCTTCTTTTTCCTTTTCTTTTACCCACACCCGGCAAACCTTCTTTTTCTTCTTCTTCTTCCTTCTTTCCCTACATAAAACCCTCTCAACCATGGTGCCATGCCTACCTCCCCTACCTTCATCATCATCAACCATCATCTCCCTCATCTCATGGGATGTCCCATTGAATTTTTCCCATCAACCCATGCCCCGATCGTGTGTACCCTACCCTTCTCCTCCCCAGCCAATCCACCCCACCTATGCACACCATATATAAGATATATCACTCTAAGCTTTACCCCATTTATTACTCAACCAATTCACTTCTCTCCCCCCATTTCTATTGAGCAAAACCAGCCCGACCACCTTCCTCCTTCCTCTTCCTTTCTTGCTCTGCTTTGAAGTCACCAACAACCATCACCACACCACACACCACCATAAACCACCAAGCACCACCATTTCCCTAAAAAAACCGACCACCAATACCACACCATCATCCCCCCTCATCATCGCCAACCATCGCTGCCACCCTATGCCACTTCATTTTCCTTCTTCCCCATCGCGCTCTGTTAGTTTTCATTAAGGTGCACGGCCATGCACCCCCATACGCCCTAGTCGTGCCCTCTCATAGAGTTTTCGCACCAAGCCCTTGCACCCTAGCAAACCCTAATCGTGTGCACTCGCACAACCCATGCATGGTTCCGCAAACAGCCATGCAAGCCTCATTCCTTCTTGCCCATGCACTTCATGTATGACCATGAGAATCTCACACAAACTGCCCATGCACATTCCCAGCTCTCAACCTGTGCATACGCTACATATTGCATGCCATTGTTGCTCCTTGGTCACAATCATGCTAACCCTCTAGCACTGCCTTTGCACCAACATACATTCTGCCATATTTCCCTGCAACCCAAGCTTTCCATTGATTTTGGTTATTTTCATTTCCACCCTCCTTTACCTTAAATTTTCCCTCAATTCGTATTCTTAAATTCTAATTATGAATTATTCTTGTTTTCGTAGGTAATCTTTTGGTAATCTCAAAGGATGCGGTTTAGGATTACGTACTTAGAGCCTAGTGTCTTTGGTAGTAGGAATACATATCGTATTTAAGCTTGTATGTGTATCATGTATTTGTATGTAAATATCCTTTTAGTAATGTTATATGGATGTTGATTATAATATGATGTCTTGAAAGTGAGGAAAATGTGAAAGTATATATTTGGGTATAATGTTAGATATATAGCATTCATATATATATTTGGAGTTATGTATCTCATATAAATATTGAGGATTGAAATATATTAATATAGGGATTCATAATGCCTTTGGAAAAGTATGAGTATCATAAGGGCATTATGGTCATTTGATGATAATATGGAAAATAATCTTGGCCTAATAATTTTTGAGGGTGTTATCTCATATTCCATAAATAATATGATTAAATTATGGATTGAGTAAAATACAAGTTAACTAATATGATATTCTAAGGTTTTAAGAGTATTTTGGTCAATCAGGGTTAAAATAGAATTTTCAGTATTTTGGGAGGGGAAATGGAACATAAATGTGATAAGAATTATACCCAAAATATTTTTCGAATTATGGTCCTATTCCTTAAGGATGGACTTGATAACGATGTGGTAGTGCTTACATGTTCCCAATTATATGTTGTGCATATCTATATGAATCTTGCTTGATGGTCTTGAATATAATCAACATTAAATAAGATAATAATTATTTAAAATGAAAGATCATGTGAGTTGAGCTAAGGTGTTTACATGGGTCTGTTCCACCGGACGACAATAGTAGCTCAAGTGCGTTTTTCCCTAAGAATTACATCAGTCTACTCCACCAGATTAACAATAATGAGGTCCTATACTCAACGTGAATGAAAATATAATTCAAAGATAAATAGTGATGGATAAGAGATTAATCATTTAAAATGAAAGATTACATGAATCAAGACCGAGGTGTAGAATCCATTCCATCGGACAACAATAGTGGCTCGACTATGTCGTCCCTAAGAGGTACCGATTTAAAAATAGTGGTTAGGTGCGCTTTACCCTGAGAGGTGTTGGGTCCGTTCCACCGAACAATAATAGTAGCTCAAGTGTGTTGTCCCTGAGGGATGTTTCAAACCATTCCACCACTTTAAAAATCATGGGGTCCCTGAACTCAACAAAAATAAAAAAATGAAATATGATGTATCTGTTCATAAGATCTTGAGTCGGTATTTACCCTACATTGTTTTACGTTAACACGCCTGTATGTTTATTTTCTTTATGCCCCCTTACTTGACTACATTGTTGCCAATACGTAGCGTACTGATCATCAGTTTCATGGGTGTTGCTCATTCATATGAGCAGATGACCTGGATGTCTATATGTAAGTCGATGACGACCTGCTGAATGATTTTACAACTTATAATACCCTATGTGTGGAGGAATGATTTATGTATCAGGATTGAAGCATAGAGTCATAGTATCTGAATACCTTTTTAGACTCTTAGCTCCATGGTATCACTTTTTGTATTTTTGGATATTATATTTAGAGTTAATCTCCAACTCATATTTATGTTTATGAAACTTCTCTTATTTTCTATTAATCATGTTTTATAGTCTAATCGTTTTATCTTGTAATTGACGTAAGGATGATATGATAAACTAGATTTATGTCGATTATGGCAGTAACACCCAGTTATTTTGGCATTATACTTTTGCTAAAATTAAAATTTTCAGTAGTAAATATTTGGGTGTTACAGGGCTATAGAGCCCCCTAATTTGTTTGTACTCAAAACTAGACTCAATTCTAGGACAAAAGTATTCTAACACCCAGTTATTTTGGCATTATAATCGACATAAACTAGATTTATGTCGATTACGGCAGTAACACCCAGTTATTTTGGCATTATACTTTTGCTAAAATTAAAATTTTCAGTAGTAAATATTTGGGTGTTACAGGGCTATAGAACCCCCTAATTTGTTTGTACTCAAAACTAGACTCAATTCTAGGACAAAAGTATTCTAACAAACATCAACAAGAGAAATCAACAGTACTCACCATATTAACTGGAATACCAAAAAATTGCCAGCAAAAAGGACGAATAAGTTTGAAAACATTTAGCTATCAAGTTTTGCCAACAAGTTGTAAATATTACCTCTACGAGAGAGAAATAAATTAAAAAAAATAGGCCCAACCACATAAGAAGATAGAAAGATAACAGTCCTCAAATTTGCCTATACTTAGAACTAGACCCAGTTCTAGGACAAAAGTAGCCTAACAAACATCAACAAGAGAAATCAACAGTACTCGCCATATTAAGAATACCAGAAAATTAACAGCAAAAAAGGATGAATAAGTTTGAAAACATTTAGCTATCAAGTTTTGCCAGCAAGTTGTAAATATTACTGCTAAGCGAGAGAAAGAAAGAAAAAGACAGGCACGGCAGCACAGGAAGATAGAAAGGTAACAGAAAAAGGAAATAGATGTGGCCCAGTAGCCTCAAACTGCTTCTATTACATCCAAAATGTAGTGCACAATATGTATGAAGTAGTAGAAGCAATGACTCAATGGCCCATGACATTATGCCAACCAAACAACTAACAACTAACAACTAACAATTCTATTTCACATAAGGAGCAACAGTGTAGATCTTAAAACATAGAGAACCATCAAATAACTAAATTCAACACCTTTGATATATACTCAACATATTTTGTTATAAACACACATAAAATGAAACTTCGATCAGGATATAAACAGGAATAACAAGTTTTTATCATCACAACAGATTTACCTTATCAACATGCCTCTATAAAAAATAGGATAAAAGGGAGCAAAAGGGTTTTGGGAAAATTGATGAGCCTACTAACATTCATAGGCTGATTACTGCCATGATATTCTTTAAATTAGATTGTCAGAGAGATTTTTATTTTTTATTTAAAAGACAGTGCCATTAGTTTCATTGATGATTCAAATTGTTCAACAGTACATCAAACATAAAATCAGGGAAAGATACATGACATAAAGATGCAGTTTTGAATGTTCCTAACACATCTGTTTCCCATTTTTTCACAAATTACAGCTTCCCAGTCCCAACCATAAAATGCAGTGATATATCTCGGACCATCATATCAGAGAACTTATCTGAAGAAATAAAGGAATAACTTATGAGATAAGAATCCTATCTATCTACGATCCTTCATGCCATTTCTAAAGGTCAACCCTTGTATAAAAGTATCAACTTCCCATTTAACAAATTCAATATTTCTAGTTGGATGTCCAAATGCTCTAGAAAGCAAAGAAGGGTCTGTATGTCAGATATATGGTCCCACATGAGTTAATTATTGACTCAATTGTTTTTATACAATCAGAAGCCCATTCCCAAGATCCAAAATTTATCTCATACAGATAACGTGCTGTGAGAAGAGCAATTACCAAAGTTTAGCGTGACAAGCAAATTCAAGATCAGCTCCATATGGCAATCACAAGCCAAACTCTCCTGATAGCAACTAGGGCATGAAAAGTTGATCCTTTGTTGGGAAAGATGCACATGTGATGTGAGCAAGTAACTAAGAGCAACTACTACAGGCATATCTTTTTATTTAATAATGTCACAAAAGAAATTAACCTGTCCAGACTGGCAGTCCCAAATTCTCACAGTCTCATCTTTACTGCCCGAATACAGCTTATCTGAACCCGATGGCAATGTAATTCCAGTAACAGCCTGCGCATCAGATCACGATCAATCAAAATTCCAAACAGAAAACAAATACCAAAGCTAACAAAATCAACAACAATCAATCAAAACTATGAATTTAATTCCACCTTCTGATGCCCTTCAAGAGTAGTCAATAAAGAAATCCGATCCCCAATAGTCCAAGAATGCAAGAACCTACAGTTATCACCAAAACTACAATTCCCTTGAATCCAGTAATTACAAAGTTTCTCCGTCTTCTTACCATCCCAACCGCCTCTACCACCACCCCCTCTACCACCTCCTCCCCTACTACTACTCCCTCCACCTACTCTACCCCACGCATTACTTAAATTAGGGTTTTTACGCATCGAGAAGCCCTCATCAGCACCACCGCCTAAACTATGCGGCCGTTTCGACGAGGTCGGACCTCCACCCACTCTACCATTTGATGTAGTAGGATCACTGTGAAGATAAGGGCATGGATATCTGCTGCATCTACCAGCTTGCCAATGGTAACAAACCTTCGCCTGCGGCTGAGGACGTTGTTGCTGGGAGTTGTAGTAGTTATTGACGCCCGAGGATAGACGATTGAAAACCCGTTTGCTTCCGTTAGGCTCGAGGTCCATTATAAGATGCAATTTTGGGATAAATAAGAGAGAGGAGACTGAAAGGTAGGGTATGGGATTCAAGACTCTAATTAATCAAAGATGGTTTACAGCGCATTGATTTTGGGACTGGCGCGAAAAGGGAAGACGAATTAGAGCTTGTAGGCGGGTCAAAATATCAGAAACCCCTTTGTGGACAAGAATCGAATGGAAAGTTTCTTCTCCGCTATGACTGTTTCTCTCTAGGTTGCGCCTGTAATGACAAGAGATCCCGGCAGACGGAGGTGGATGAAGTTCGCTGGAAAGAGTAAAAATTTCCGCGTGATTTGTGAAATACGGTGGCGAGTGGCTCTAATCGACAGTAAAGACTCGTCGATTAAGGTATTTTGGATGAAGTGAACTCCGTGGGTTTCTATATTCTCGTTTAATAAAGGGTAGATTTTGCTCGGGTATATTTATAGTTGAAAATTTTTCAATACAAATCTTATAATTCTATTATTCAAAAATTTTCAAGCGAGTTATAACCCTAGGAATAAATATAAAGTAGCAGAATTGCGATTGAGTTTTATAATTTTAAATAAAAATATTATGATTCTAAATACTACTATGAATTTTTGAATTAAAATATAATGTTTTCTTATTCTTATTATATTATTGCCTTAAATTTAAATATATTGAGCATTAATTAGTGTAAGTGAAGATGAAAAAGATTTTAATATTCCAAAGCAACTTATTGTTAGGGAAAAATATTTATAAAAGAGTCAAAATCTACATAAGTATACCAAATGTATTAAAATTTGTGATGTTAATTTTTTCATTAAATTCTAAGTTCACAATTAACCTTTTAAAAAACATTTATGGGATTGTTAGCTTTTTTATGCACAATTTATATACCAATTTTTTCTTATACATATAATTCAATAATTTATATTGATTTTTACTTGTTATACTTAATTAGTGACCAAAAGAACTAAAAAATGAGGTTTTTAAAGTTTTTGTAAACTTTGACTAAGAGATTTTATAACATATATGTGATACTCCCAAATTTTGAAGTAGAGAATTTCATTTCAAAGTCAATGTAGAAGCAATTTAAGAGTAAAATCAGGGGATATTATTACCGCATCAACCATAAGAGAGGTGTACTCATCACTTAATCAAGTCTGATGCAAGGCAAAATAGACAATGAACGAAAGAATGCATGCTTATAATAATATTACAACAATACTAAAGATCACAAGATTAAAAATGATAATATATATGGAAGAAATAGTTTACAAAATCCAAATACAAGAACTAAAGTCAAGAGTTTGAATAACCAGAACAGCAAAAAACATCCTACGCAATAGGCCAAAATACATCTAACTAGTTAGCCTAACTTTCAACTAAATAGGGATATAATCTCTCAAACCCCAAGCAATGGCTAGCTATTGGCATATGAAATCATCATCAGCATACTCTAGCTAGGAATCATAACCCTACAAATCATCATCTACTCACTGAATAAGAAATTAGATTATCACACTAACCATACAAATGTAGTATCATTACAATAAAGTACTGGCAAAACAAACTACCTAAAATATAGTAAGGGTTTATGTTACACATTGAAGTCACATAAAAGTACGATGACAAGCATACTACCATAATACAACACTCAGGCTCATGTTATCAATATAATAAGTTATACTTGTACGGAAATCATAGGAGAACAATAATATAAATTGTGCATTAGAGCCACATATTGTAAACCATATTATAAATCTTCCTTTAGTGACCACATAATTTTTAGTTATTAAAATAATATATTTGACGACACCCAATTTTCTACCATGAACAAGAGTCATGGCAACATATACACACAATAAGATACCACATTTACCACATGGGGTCAAGATACATCAAAGCGGCTTTTCCCTAGAGATACCATACCCATGACACATCGATTGCACATATCATGAGAGCTACACAATATAGTATATCACACCCACCACACATGGTCAAGATACATTGAGGGGTTATACTAGATTACCTCACCCACCACACCTTGGGTGCATATGCCACAAGGATTGAAAAGTTGGCATACCACACCCACCTAAGCAATAGACAATACAAATTGCCATGTCAACTTACCATAGTATAATCTTATACCTCAAAGATATGCGCATGCCCCCTACCGACCACAACTTGGTAACGAAGAAAATAAGTACTGAGTGAAAATAAAAAATACAAGGCAACCCGCTCATTAACTCTCAGCTAGCTACCTCGAGAGTCAGAGAAAAAGACTTGAATAAAACCTTATTCCATTAATTATTAATTACTAGGTGATATCACAAATCATAATTAAAGTTGATTAATAACTAATTGGGGTGTTTTCAAGTGTTAATACCAAACACATCACAAGGTATATAAGCCACCAATTGGATGTTTAAAGATGACACCAAACTTAACCATTTTAAATCCTAAATATCATCTGCTTGATCCTTATTAAATTCAAGTTAAACATAATTGAAATCATGTTTATAATGTGGTAATTATATGGAAACATTAATATCGATAACCCAAAGGAAGAACAATAATTAAAAAACAAACATAGTGAAGTAGAGACAGACCAATCGATCGGTCCCTAAGACTAATCGACTATTCTGGTCATACCAAACCTGAATTAAAATAACACTAGCGGACCAGGCAACTAGTTGGTCTTACGGATCAATTGTTTTTAGGAAACCATTCAATGAGTTTAACCAAATCGATCGATGGGTCTAAACAGAGACCAAACCACCATAATCACAAGGCCACCAATCGATAGATTTGGTAATTAGATTGTTTGCTCAAGGGAACTAGTTGACTGATTCATCAAACCAACCAATTGATCGCACAACTAGCCGATCAAAATCTCCAAACCGAGCAACTGCTCATACAACCAAACAATAAGTTCAATGAACCGATTAACTAGTATGGGTAAAGTAATACCCAGACTTGTGATTCACATACCAAACTTTACCATATCAATCATAGCATGTTTCTATGTCATAAAACACATAAGGAGACATGTTATATACATAGAATCATATAGATACATGGTAATATTAGCATTCAATGAAATCATACTCAAAACTACCAAAATTATGTTTAAATTTCAAGAAAAAAACTCTACCATATACTCGAATCCTAGAATACAATTAACTAATGCTCAGCACAAAACCACCAAGAGCATGGAACCACAATAAGCATAAAAAAACCTCATTCATGTAAAAGATAATAATTCTTTATTTCCAAGTAATTCTTCTAGCACAAAATACTCCTAATTTGATTCCTTTCTGCTAGAACCTCGATTTCCAATAGATCAAGCATCAAAACCATTAAAAACTCATTTTTAAAACTTAAATAAAAACAAAAATTAGGAGAAAAAGGAGAAGAAATATGGCAATACACAACCTTTTCTCATAATTGAAATCAAAGACCAAAAACTAAGATCCTCATCCTTTCTAAAAGCTTTAATACTTCTTTTCTTAAGATAAATAAGGAAGAGTTAAAGCTAATATTAGGAGAAGAAAGAAGAGAGGGTGAGGGTTCGACTAAAGGGTGGGGAAAACCAGAGGCAGCCTCTATTTTCTCAATGGAGAAGAAAAAGGGAAGAAAAGTGAACAATGTCCAACACTTGAAAATTTTCATAAAGGAAAAGGGAGAGAATGAGCAAGTGCAGAAGGGGATGAGTAAATTGAACCATGAATGGAGTGCATAGGGGAGAGTGATGGTTGACAATCTCAAATGGGAGAGAGAGAAGTGTGACCTAAGTTGAGTGTGGGAAATCAAAGTGTAAAAGAGTGCATGATGAGGTGAGGGAGATGGAGTGTAGTTAGGGGGACATTGTAGAGGGTTGGTAAGTTAAGAAAGGAGATGTAAGATGTTAAACATGTAACCATAGCTTCCAAAAGAAAGAGGAAAGTGAGGTTGAAGAGAGAGGGTGAGATGTGCCTCAAAACGCGATTTTGGGGAAATTTTAGTTAAATAAAATCATAGAATTATCTAAATAATGTAAAAATTATCCCAAAGTGCCAAAATATAATTATTAGGACGAATAGATTCTAATTAGAAGTTTTTATAAACATTGGAAAGATATTCAAATCAAAATAAAAGAAAAGGATCCAAAATTACAGGACAGCCAGTTAATCGGTTTAAGTAAATCAGTCAACTAGCTCATCGAAAAATAAAATTGCCAATCTTTGGCCTTACCAATCAACTGGTTAGGCAAACTAGTTAATTGATAAACCTAACATTCACACTTTTATTAGAATTTCAATCCACATATCAATATAATTTCAACACATATTTTGAAGGATTTTAGGATGGGGTATTACAATATAAGTATATTAAGGTCATACTTTTGTAATATTCGTAGGATCTTATGATTCTACAACTTGATTTTAATCACATGTATCGATTCTAGGTAGAAGCCTGATTCTAATAACTTTAGATACATTACACAAATCCTCATAAAAATATTGTATTGTACTCCCTTAATTTTAAAAAGAAAATTAATGCACGTTTTGAAAATGAACTATAAATATTAATTTTTTTTAAATATAATAAATTATGAAATAAAAATATACTTTTATCTTTCTATTGAAAAATACTTTCATAATATTATTTTTTTTCAAATTTTATACTCATATGTACTAAAATATATTAATGGTCAAAGTTTATTTTAAAAATAAATGATGACTTTATTTTTGAAATATATGGAGTAAATAATTATATGATGAAGTTATTAATAATAATAGAAACAAAATCCTAGTACATTTAAATAGCCATAATTCATGTCCTTACCTCAATCCCAAAATTAATTCACTCTAAACCATGTTTGATTAATAAGAAATTTAAATCCCTTCCCCCACCTTTTAGTCTCCTCATCTCTTTTATTTATCCCCAAAAGTGCATCTTACCATGGTCATAGAGCCTAACAAAAGTAGATAGGTTTTCAATCATCTATCCTTAGGCATCAATAATTACTATAGCTCATAGCAACAACATCCTTAGTAGTAGCTAAATGTATGTTACCATTAGTGAGTTGGTAGATGCAATAGATGTCCTTGCCCATATATTCATAGTGAACCTATTACATCAAATGGTGGAGTAGGTGGAGGTCTAACCTCCTTGAAATGGTCATATAGCATAGGTGGAGGTGTTGATGAGGGCTTCTCGATGCATAAAACCCCTAATTTAAGTAATATGTGGAGTAAAGTAGGTGGAGGGAGTAGTATTAAGGGAGGAGTTGGTATAGGGGGGTGGTTGTAATCCCTTGAATTTTTAAAAACCTATATTTTAATAAATAAATTTTATTTGGGATAAATTAGCCTTTAAATCTAATTATTTTAATTATTTTATGGATTTTTGAGTAAATAAAATTGGGTATAAATATTTAATAAATTAAAATAAATATTTTGTTATTTTATTATACTCTTATAATTTAAATAAATTTTCAAATCCTTATTTTACTAAAATTACTCTTTTTAACCCTTATATTTTAATTGTCTTAAATTAAACTATTAAATCAATTTATTACCCAAAATTATTCTATTTTATTATTTTATAAATTAAATTATTTGTTCCATCTTCCCTTTTCTTTTTCTTTTCCCTTTTCCTTCTCCTTTTTCTTCTTTTTCTCTTTTCTTTCTTTTCCTTTTCTTTGGGCCGCCGCTGGCCTAAGCTTGGCCCATCTCCTTCTCCTGCGTCGAGCCCAGCTGCCCCCTCCTTCCTCCTTTCCTTTTTTCCTTTCCCTGACCCAGCTCCTTCTTCTTCTTCCTACACATGAGGTGGCCGCCCCTTTCTTTTATTTTCCTTCTTACTCGACCAGGCCGGCTCGTTTCTTTCCCTTCGGCCGGTCTGCTCGCCCGCCCAGCACCAGCCCCTCCCCCGATTATCTTTCTTCTTTCTTTCTTCTTTCTTCTTCCCCACTCCTTGCCATCGCCATTCCTTCTCCCTCTCCTTGCAACTCCCTCTCCCCCATTGACCTCCCTAACTCTCTCTCTCTCTCTCTCTCTTGCCATTCTCTGCCCCATACCAGTGTAATCCCCCAAAAATTTCAAAACCTATATTTTAATAAATAACTTTGTTTGAAATAAAATTATCTTGTAAAATTATTTATTTTAATTATTTTATGGATTTTGGAGTATGTAAATTTGGATAAGAGTATTTAATAAATTAAAAATAAATATTATTCTATTTATCATATTATTTTATTTAAATAATTTTTCAAACTAGTATTTTACTATAATTATCCTTTTTAAGCCCATATATTTAATTATACTAAATTAAATTATTAAATAAACTTATTATCAAAAATATTACATCCTATTATTTTATAAATTTAATTATTCTCAATTTTTCCATTTTTCCCCAATTTCCTTTTCCTGCCTTTTCTTTTCTTTCTCCTTTCCTCTATTTCTTTTTTTTTCCTCTTCTTGGCTTTGGGCCGCCAGACCGCCCAGCCTGCTTTCTCCCCCTCCTTGCACGCTGGGCCATAGGCCCGATTCTCCTTCCCTCTCTTCCTCGCACGCCGCCCAACACAGCCCACGTCCCTCTTCTTTTTTTTCTTTTGGACCGGCCGGCTCCCTTCTTTCATGCGCCGGTCCAGCTGCCCGCCAGCCTTCTCCTTTCCCTTTCTCTCTTCTGCCACGCCCGACCACCATTTCTGCCATGGTCGAGCACACCGCCGCCTACAACTGCCACCGGCCACCACCTACCTCCCTACCCTCTCTCTCTTCCTCTCTCCCCCGTCATTTTCTTTCCCAATTCGAACCAAACCGTCCCTGTACCATAGCCCGCATACCCCTCTTCCTTTCCCTCTTCTCCCCTTCTCTTTCCCCTGCCAACCGACCACCACTTGCCACCCTTCGTCCTCTCGTCGGCCAGCCCCTTCCCCTCTCTTCTCCCTCTTCTTTTTCTCCATCTCCCCAGCCTTTCATTCCCCTCATTTTCGAGCCTTCTCCTTCCCCCGAGCTCCCTCCTCTCTCCTTCCTTCTTCCCCATTTTTTTCCCGGTTATTGATCACCGCCGCACGCCGCCGCTTGAACCACCAAGCCCAACCCCTGCACCGCCTTCTGCCACCACCTACTACCACCCTGCACCACCACGAGACCCCCAAGCCCTTCGAGCCCTACACTTCCTCCTTCTCCACCTCTTCCTTTTTCTTCCCAGTTTTCCCCTTACCGCCGAGCCACCTGCAACCGCCACTTCCGCCGCCTTTCGGCCACCTCTGCTGCCACCCAACCCACCGTTCGACACCCTACAACCCCCTCTACAACCGCCATGCATTAGTTGGCCAAAACAACACTTGAACCCCTCCATTTTTCCCTCTCCTTTTCCTTCCTTCACAACCCCTCCACCTCGACCCATCTCGGCAGCCAACTTCACCGCCTTGCTGCTGTGAAACCACCCTTAGCCTCCACCTACACCCCCTCTTCACTTCTACACCATTCCCTTACCTTGAAACCTCCCCCACCTACCCTCTTTTCTAGCCCAAAGACCCCAACCCGAAAATGACTTATTTTTCTTCCTTCACCCTCTTCGAGCCCTTTTCTCCCCATGATTTTGCATGAGACTCACGCTGTTCATGCAGCGTGAGCTCCCCCTTTATTTTGGAAATTATTTGGCTAATTTTTAAGGTATAATAGTATTTTATGTTAAGTGTTTTATTAATTGAATTTTATAAAGTTTTATGCTTGGATTCTTATTTCTAACATAAATATGATGGATATTATTTTTAGGTGTTGAGTTGCTAATTAAAGCTTAAATCTTTAACCGGGATACCGGTAAGATTTGATATTTTATGGGATTAAGGTAACCGTTAATCCTCCCTTAAATACATGGAAAAACATATGCTAGCACATTATGGATTTAGTATGAGTTTATGCATGGTTTGTGTGCTTAGCATGATATATATATATATATATATATATATATATATATATATATATATGGTTGCTTATATTGCTTGATAAAAAGGAAAAGTATGATAACCTTTGTGCCATGTGTAGGTATGATAATTAAGGAAGAAGTTTGATTATTGATGGAAATATTAAATGCTTGTTTATGATGTATTATGTGCTAATGCATGAGTAATATGGTAATTGGATAAGGGGTAATTTGGTAATTATGCAACCTAAAGGGTAATATGGTAATTTATCAAGTAAGGAAGGGATGGCTTAGCAATTATATAAGTAAGGGGTAAATGAGTAATTTGTACCTAACATGTCGTTGTGATTATGGACCATTATAATATGATTTAAATAATGATGATTAGCCAAGTAAGAGTATTTGGTAATTAGTATGGCCTTAATGGTTTTTTCTGTGATATCCTAGATAATCATCTAAATAAGAAACGATTAATGATATCGGAACGATTGAAAGTGAATAAGTATTCGATTGTTGTGCTTTTCGTGATCACTTTAATTAAGACACTATTACTTAAAGTGAAAGACCTCGAGATCGGGAATAGTGACTCCTTAGGGGTCGCTACCCTAAGTACGTGGTTTAGTCCACGAATATTCTGGTATTTGCTGGTGTGTCTTTGTGCCCCAGCTAGGCCCTATATCTTACTCTTTCTAGCTCTACGGACCTAGTTAGGGGGTATGCATACTTATAGATTAGGTGTCCTTGTCGGTAGGGTACTGAGTAGCTTTATGCACCAGTACGACCAGGGTACCTTTGCGTCCTTGGGTTCGTGGTTGAAGGGTACTGAGTAGCTTATATGCACCGGTACGACCGGTGTACCTTTGTGTCTCGGGTTATTGATCTCCCGTTCGAGGCAAATAAATATGATTGATGTGCTGATTAAAGAAAGGAAAGATACTATTATTGAAAGTGGAATATTAATGATCCGGGCCCAGATGATTATGATATTGAGTACCGGTCCACCGGTTATAATAGTGGCCAGGAGCGTTGTGCCCTGGATGATGATTTTATATATATTCCGGTCCACCAGCAATAATAATGGGGGTCCCGAGCTCAATAAAACCAGTATTGTATGTGACTAAAGTTATGAAAAAATACTAATCACTTATAGTGGAACACCATGTGAGTCGGGGCCAGTTCGGTCCACCGGTAAATAATAGTGGTCAGGTGCGTTCTGCCCTATGTTTTTACCTTCCGGTCCACCGGAAATAATAGTGGTCAGAGGCGTTCTGCCCTGAGTGTGTACTTTCCGGTCCACCGGCTATAATAGTGGGGTTCTCGCACTCACATGGATATAAAATATGATACTGATTGAATGGTGATGGAATAATGGCTTAAGGCCGAATGTATTGACTTTACACTATGACATGGCTTATGGCGCAAAAGTGTCAATCATGACTTATAAATTATTATGTATGTTATTGTTATGTATGCACCTCTCATTATTTATGTGTGTAGCTTGCATCATGTGTCGTATGCGGGCCTGTCTTTAAGTATGGTATTAAAGGGTTACTTAGTACCGTAGTATTGAAGGGATTCCCTTTGTGGGGCCCCTGCCTATTCAATGGGCAGTGCCCTTGCAGGTATTTTCAGGTGCTACTCAAGTGGGCTGTGGAAAAGAGAGTAAGGAATTATCCGGTACCGTTAGAGTTTTCTCTTTTTCTTTTAAATTTCTGGTTTTTAATGTTATGTTGTTACTGTAACCACCATTGGTGGATTTTAAATTCTTATAAACGATTTGATGCGCTACTTTTATTTGTGTATGATGAATTCCTTTCAAACTGTATTTCATTTTCTTAGCCTTAGCACTTGGTACTGGAACGGTATGAGTGAACCGGTCTGGTACTAAGTGTGGCAGTAATACTCCCAAAGTTCACGCTTTATTTATTTGCTTCCGCTAATTTTCTTTTAACTAAGGAAATTTTTCAGTAGTGAATTTTGGGGGTGTGTTACACCAGCCCCACCATTCTCCTTCCCCATTCTCTACCATTGCCATTCCCTTCTCCCTCTCCCTGCCATGGCCATTCCTCTACCACCCTAATGCCATCCCCAAGCTCCCTATCACCTCCTCTCTCTCCTTATTCTTTTTCTTCTTCACTTCCTGATCCATTCGGGCATTTTTCGAGCCTATGTTCCTTGCCCGAGCCTCCTCTTTCTCTCCTTTCTTCTCCTTCTCTCACCCTCTCTGTTTTGTTTCGCTGTCACTGCTCTGCTGCTGCCCCCGCCTTAAACGCCACCTGAACCACCTCCTGCCACCCTCTACCTCACCCTCGAACCATCACAACCCCCATACAGCCACCCCGTAGCCCCATTCTTCCTCCTCTCCTCTTTTTCTCTTATCTCCCTCCCTTATCGGCAGCCACCCTACACCACCGTATTCCGCCGCCGTTCCACCGTTTCTGCTGCCAACTGAGCCACCACATTACTCCTTGCAACCCCCTCTACCACCCCAATCCTCCTTTGGTCAAAACTGTCACCCAAAAGCCTCCATTTTCCCTCCCCATTTTCCTTCCTCACCAGCCTCCATCTCGACCCCCTCTCGGCAGCCCCTCTTCACGGCCTCTTTGCCGCCGCTGCCGCCACCTTTAGCTGCCTCCAATGCATCCCTAACCACTACTTACACCCCCTCTCCACCTCTGCATCCTTCCCTTACCTTAAATCTTCCCCCACATGCCTCTTTTCCTAGCCTAAAAACCTTAACCTAGAATTACCCATTTTGCCTCCCTTCACCACCTTTGAGCCCCCTCCTCCTCATTCTTTGCATGCAGCTCATGCTGTATTAGCAGCATGAGTTTCTTCATTTCTTGATCTATTTGTTTAATAATTTTAAGGAATAATAATATTTTAAGTTAATTATTGTATTAATTAAGTGTTATAAAGCCTTATACTTTGATTTTTATTATTTCTAATGTAATAAGTCTTGATATTATTTTTAGGTAATGGTTTTGATAATCAAAGCTTGAACCTTAAACTGGAATACCGATAAGGTTTGTTTTTATGGGAATCGAAGTAATCGTTAAATCATACTTAAACGCATGGATTAACATATGTTAGTATATTAGGATTTTTAATATGTTATTATGCTTGGTTTATGTTGTTTAATATGATATATGGGGTTCTTGTGTTGATTGACGAAAAGGAAGCATAATAGATTATTGCTATGTATGGAAATATTAATTAGGATAAGAGTTTGGTTGTTAATGAAAATGTTAAGTATTAACCATGTTATATTATGCTATTTGTGATTCTTAATGCATGATTAATATCTTGGAAGCCTTAGGGGATTTTAGTAAGGTATCTTGTACAAGAATATGGCCTAATATATATATGGGTGCTAATAATGTTATATTAATTATAAGAGTGGTGGATGAGGAGTTAATATTAATATTTTATGTAGTAATAATAATAATAATTTAATATAAGTGGTGTACTAAGGGCAAAAAGGAAATTCTTAATTAAAAAGGGTATTATGGTAAATTTTGGAAGTAAGGGTAAAATAGTAAATTTGTTAATAAAAAGATAAAATGATAATTTTGGAAGTAAGGGATAAATTTGTCATTTTGAAAGTAAGGGGGTAAAATGGTAACTTCGTAATTAAAGGGTGCAAAATGTTAATTTTGTGAATAAAGGGTAAAATAGTAATTTTGTGATTAAATGGTAAATTGGTAATTTTGTAAGAAGAGGGCAAAATGGAAATTTTATAATAAAAGGGTAAAATTGTAATTTTATTATTAAAGGGAAAAATGGTAATCTAGAAATTAAAAGAGGTAAAATAGTAATTTTGTAATTAAGGATAAAATGGTAACCTTTATAAGTGAAAGGGTGTTATGGTAATTTTTTGAAGTTAAGGGGTAGAATGGTAAAATTGAAAGTAAAGGGGGTAAGACAGTAATTTTGTAAATCAAAGGGGTAAAAGAGGAAATTGGAAAGGAGTAACTTGGCAATTATAATAATTAAGAAGGGTAAAATAATAATAACTAAAGGGTAATTTGATAATTTAATAATGGAGAAGGGTAAAATGGTAAATATGATAAATGTGAGGGGTAATTTAACCGACTAGAGGGTATTTTGGTAATTTTGATAATGGAGTAGGGTAGTTTGGTAATTATGACAATTAAGAAGGGCAATTTGGTAATTTAGATAACTAAAGGGTAATTTGGTAAATTTAATAATGGAGAAGGGTAAAATTGTAACTATGATCATACAAAAGGGTAATTTGGTAATTTTGATAATGGAGAAGGATAGTTGGTAATTGATAATAGGGGATGGTAATTTGGTAGTTAACTAAATAAAAGGTTAAATTGGTAATTAGGATAATGAGGAAGGATAATTTGGTAATTTAACCAACTCAATGATAATTTATTAATTATAATAAAGGAGAAAGGGTAAAGTGGTAATCTAACCAAATAAATGGAAAGTATATTAAGGGGTAATAATTATGAAGGGGGATTAGTGACCTAATAAGTATGAGCAATAACTTGGTAATTTTGTAACAAGAAGGGTATTATGGTAATTTGTCAAGTAAGGAATGGATGACTTAGTAATTTTATAAGTAAGGGGTAAAAGAGTAGTTTGTATCTAATATGTCGTTATGATTGTGGAAATTCGTAATATGACTCAAATAACACTGATTAGCGAGATAGGAGTATTTGATGATTAGTAAGAATCACGAGAACGAATTCTAATTCGAAATTAGATGAGATTAGGACGGCCTTAATGAGTCTTCTGTGTTACCTTGGACGACCATTTGAATAAGAAATTTATGATGATATCTGAACGATTAAAATTGGATAATTATCTTATTGTTGTGCTTTTGTGATCACCATTAATTAAGACACTAATACTTAAAGTGAAAGACCTCAAGATCGGGAAAGGTGGCTCTTTAGGATTCGCTACCCTAAAGATGTGGTTTAGCCCATGATTATTTGGTATTTGCAGGTGTGCCTTTGTGCCCCAGCCAGGCCCTATCTCTACTCTATCTAGCTCTACAGACCTAGTTAGGGGGTATGCATACTTAAGGATTAGGTGTCCTTGTTGGTAGGGTACTGAGTTAGCTTTATGCACCAGAACGACTAGGGTACATTTGCGTCCCTGGGTTGATAGTTGAAGGGTACTGAGTAGATTTTATGCACCAGTGCGACCGGTATACCTTTGTGTCCCGGGATCTTGATCTCTCTATCAAGGCAAATAAATAGAACTATTGTGCTGATTAAAAAGGGAAAACACTAATCGTTAAAGTGAAAGATTAATGAGTCGGGCCCAATTGAATTATGTATTGTGAGTACTGATCTACCGGATATAATAGTGGCCTAGGATGCTTTACCCTGGATGATGAATATTTTGTAACACCCCAAAATTCACTACTTTTTTTAAAAAGAAAGTAATTAAAATACTTAATTTAAAACTCGTGAATTCTGGGGATGTTACCGCCACACATAGTACCAAACCTGTTCTCTTCGAGCGTTTCAGTATCAAGTGCTAATGCTAAGAAAAAAAATAATTAATTATAAATCAATACAATTCAAATTCTAAATAAGCATTACTCGGTTGTAAAACAAAATTAGAGTACGCATCAAGAATTGTAATTCATTTCCAAAAGAGAATTAAACTTACAACCGATAAAAGGTTAATTAAAATACTCAATCGAGTAATGAATCATAAAATGGTAATTACTATACCAAAGAAATAACAAAGGAAATAGAATCACATAAAGACTGAAATACGGCCACGGCACTCTCGAACTTGAGCCAAAACATGCTCAACATACAGTCTCGATTGATGTCTCACCCATCTGCACAAAGTCAAAAGGGCACACTACTCGTGGGAATGAGCAGCACCCATGAAAAGAGTGATCAATACGCTACGTACTGAGTAAGGTAACCGAGCAATAAGGCCAACACATAAGCACATAATCCATGCAGAATAATAACAGAGCATAATCACCAACACAATAACATAAAGGCAAATGAACGATCAGGTGAAATGCCAAGATCCAATATAGTTTAGATTAATTACTTCATTAATCCTTTATCGAAATATTTTCACACCATGCTCTTTATCAAGTCCATATGAGTACGGGAACCCCACTATTTTAGCCGGTGGATCGGTCGCGAGGGTACATGCCCTACCACTATTTTAGTCGGTGGATCGGTCGCTAGGGTAACATACCCTGCCACTATTTTATGCCGGTGGATCGATCTGGCCCCTTTCTTGTACGGTGTTCCACTGTAAGTAATTAGTGTCGTTCCCATGTCTTAGCAACGGTAAGGTTTGATATCGTTGAGCTCGGGATCCCCCACTATTATAGCCTGTGGATCGGTCGTGAGGGTACATGCCTGCCACTATTTTAGCTGGTGGATTCACATCCCTTGGTCAACCTCTTTTCCTATCCTCCTTTTTCATCCTTTCTCCCACACAAGTCATATCAACACCCTCACATGCATGCCTTACAGGGTCACAAACCATTCATCACATATACATAATACACATACCATGCAAATGCACGAAAGCATACTTCAACTCCACATCATACCATATACGACATAAATAATAATGATAGACATATGATACATAACATGTGAAACACATAATGCATATAAACACACAAAAGGCCTTAGTAACACCCTTACCTGAAATGACATCGGTCTTGGAGCACGCTCCTACGCCTCCTTAAGGCTTTGACCAAATAATAACATACAAATAAAAATAACATTAACAAAATTCTAACTTTGCTTAAGAAATAGAAATAATATAAATATTATAAGATTTGATAATATAGGGTTAAATACTTTACCCTAATAATAATAATGATACTAAAATAATAATAGCAAAGATACTAAAAATAATATCAATGAGAATATAAATAACAACAATAATAATAATAGTAACAATAATAATAATAAAAAGGATATTATTCAAAAACAAAGTAAAATGAAGGCTTCGGCCCCTTTACTAAAATAATACTAATAATAACATTAGGGGAATAAATAACAAAATTTAATAATAATAATAATAATAATGAAATAGTAAAAATAATAATAACAATAATAATAGCAATAATGATAACAATAACAATAATAATAATAATAGCAAAACTAATAGTAAAGTAATTGTAATACTAATAATGAAATAATAATAATAGTAATTTGAAAAAGTAATTATAAAAATAATAATTATAATAATAATAACATATTAATAGTAATAATAGAAATAATACGAAGAATAAGAATAAAATTGAATTAAAAATACAATAGGGCTTCAGCCCTCAACATAAATAATAATAAAAATATTAATACTAATAATAATAATAATACATATTAAAAATATAAATAATAATAATAATAATAATAATAATAGTATTTATATGCAAATAATTGAAATAAAATAATTTAAGGGTTATAAAAATAGGGAAAATGGCTGAGAGGGTCTAGGGTTCAACCTTAGGCTGGCGGGGATAGGTGGCATCGGCGGTGGTGCACGGAGGTAGCGACGGCGGCCGGAAAAAGAGAAGAAAAGAGGAAAAGTTTCATGTTGGGAAAAAGCTAAGGAGAATTAAGGTAGGAGTTGGGGTGTTTAGGGTTGCCCAAAAGGAGGGGGACATAATAGAGGTGGTGGCACAGCCAAAGGTGGCAGTGCATGGCGGAGGTGGGTGGTGGCCGAATGGAGGAGAAGAAGAAAGAGAGAGGAGGAGAGGGAGAAAGAGGAAAAGAGAGGTAGCGGAAGGTAGCAGGTGATTTGCAGAACATTTTAGAAGGTGAAAGAAGCGGTAGCAGTGGCGGAAGAGGTGGTTAAAGGTGGTTCGAAGGGTGGCGGAGATAGAAAAATAGGTTGATCGGAAAGGCTATTTCGCACAGCCGGGGTGGCTCGTGCAAGAAGAATCGAGGAATATGGGACGTTTGGCTAGCTAGAGGGCGGTGCAAGGAAGATTTTGGTAGGTGGATTAGGTGGTGGCGTTAGCCAAAGGCGGTAGGGCTGGCGTCTAAAGTGGTTGATGCAATGTCGTCAATACAACAAATTTATTAAATAAATCCTAACTTCCAAATACGTAGTATATGCCAAGAAGGAGTCGAACCCACAAGGAATGACGTTTTAATCACAGATTTTGTTATTGATGTTATAACCTCGTTTATAAAATTTCATTGATTCTAATAATAAATCTAATTATACTAAGTCTTAATCACTAATTGATAAATAAGGGAGGAATGAATTGATGATGGAATCAGAATACCAAACATTCAAATAAGAAGAATGATTCTAAACGATTTAATGTTGACTTTAGGAAATTCATAATAACAAATTCCTTTACTTCCTCTTTACCTTAATAAATTGACTATGCTCTCAAATTATTTTCTAACCATTTAATAACCTAGGTTACGAATGCTAGATTCAATTAATGGTAGAATTATGAACGGAAAGCAGCCAACTACAATCATAATCACATAAGCTCGGATTATGCAATTGTACAAATTAATGGATAAGATTAACAATTAATCTTCTTGCTACTTTAGACAAATTAATTAACAAATACGGGTTAATTGCATTGCCTTAGCAAAGATTAAGTTCTAAACTAAATAGGTGATCAATCTAATTAGTTCAAAAATCTTAATCTATGATACAGAATCATTCAATTCGATCCATTAATTCAATTAAACTTCATCTAGAATCAAACATTCAAAATATGATATTGTATTTAGGATATAATTCCATCCTCAAATCATCCTACCCTGTTCAAATTACTCAAATATCTGCATATTTAAAAATCACACACTTACATATAAAAATCAAAAATTAATAACAACACATTCACATAATCTACTATTGATACAATAAGATGACAATAGAATGAACACAAGTATAATTGCAGATAATATACTTATATTTAAAAAAAATGAAGAGACTGAAATTCATAAAGGAATGGAGAAGACTTATCAATTGAAGTGCAGATTGTCAATTGATCACTAGAATTCAAGAAGATCAAAAAGTTGGAATTGTGCATTACATGTATATTCTAGAGGAATAGAGGAAGAAAAATACATTCCAATTGTTTTGATTCGTTCTCTCTGTCTCGAACCCTGTTTTGAAATAGAAAATATATCAGAAATAGGTCGCGCGGACAATTACAAATTTTTAAATGGAAACATGGGACCTTCGTGTTTTATTCCAACTGTTATGTTGACTGAAATTTTAAAATCAATGCTCGAGGTCATTAACACGGCCCGTGTTTATGAAACACGGGGGTGCCATGTTTTTGATCCTTCCACTATATTCCTTTTGAAGTTTCAGCACAACTTCTCTTGGTGTATTTGCTCCCTTTCCAACTTTGCTCTCTTTGATTCAACATTTCTTTGATTCAGCAACCTACCACCTCTGCCTCCCTCATCACCATAATCTCCTCCACTACCGCACACCTCCCCCAACCACCACATTCAACAACTTGCATCACCACTAAAGCCTAGCCCATCTGGCTCCTTCTTGCATGCTTAGGCTCATGCTATGAGTTTGGCAAAATTTACCCCCTTTTTCAACCTAAAGGTATTTTAGTAATTTTTCTTGATAAACATTTTAATAAAAAAAATTATTTTATTAGTTAAATATTAATATGGCTAATGTGGTGTTATTTTTAGGTATAAAAGGTTGATTAGTGGAGCCTAATAATTTTATTAGGTTGCCTATTGTTTGTGATTTTGTTGGAAATTAGTTAATGGCATGATAACATATGAAGGTTTTTGATGTATAAATTGTATGAAGTATGTTCATTATGTTGTAATTATATGCCTATGAAATGTTAGCATGAAATTTAGAAAAATCGAGCATAATGATTTATATAAAGTATTATATGTATGAAAGTATGTTAAAATGGGTTTCATGCCAAAAATAAAGTATGTATAGGTTGAGCATGCTTAGACATACTTTTAGTATAGTTATTATTATTGTGTTCCCTAGAGGTAATTTGGTCTTTTAAGAATATTGTGATATTTATTCAGATAAGAATGCCTAATATGTCATAATTATTATTAAGTATGGAGATATGTGATTTGACATTTTAGGAATGCATGTTAGCATGATTATATTTTGTACCCTAGTGATAATTTGATCTTTTAAAGCATATCATGATATTTATGCCAGTAAGCATGTTTAATATGTATTATTTATTATTGAACAAGAGAATACATGATTGTAACACCCCCTTTTTTCACCACTAAAAAATTTTATTTTAAAAATATTACGGAAGTGGAAATACAAATCTAACCTATGAAAAATGAGGTGCTACTGCTATGTCTGACATAAGATAGGCTTCTCACTGCCTACTTCACATTAGAGATAAGGCTAAGTATTCGACCAATTAAAACAAAAGAAAAACTAGAGTGTGCAGGATAAGAAAAGTCATGGTTTGCAACCCAACGCTACATAAACCCAAATTTATACAAGATACATATGAAGAAAATACTTAACTAAAGCAAATAGATTTCAATGGATTGCACCATGGTCATTCAAGGACTATAGAAAAAATTCTCCAAGAATGCCTACACTCAACTAACCAACTATGCTCAAAGGAGGATGGACCACTCACTAGTCATCCGCAGGAAAACTTGCAACAAACCTCTTACTTGTAGGATTAATAGGAAATTGTAACAACAACCCAATTAGTATGCATACATATTGAGTGAACCTATCTATTAACATTGTGTAAATCTTGGTACAAGCAAGACCCAAATGACACACTCATGGTATAACTCACCAAAATGTGCTTGTGAATTTCCTACTATGTCATTCATGTACAATCACATAGGTCATACTAGATATGATTGGATCCATTTAATCATGCATAGTTATAATCATGCCAGCATACTAGGGTATATAAATTTTTAACATGCATATTGTCTACTCATGAAACGTGAATCACTTATATTATCCATTGAATAGTGGTTAAAGTATAACTTGCAAGGTAACGAGGAATTAGGGTTACATATACGACTTCCTAAGCATGGATAGATCATGATTGTAAGAGTAATAGATCACATGATAATTTATGGAAATATGTTGGAACACATGAATGTACCACAATAGCCATTCAAGAGCAACATATGATCATACTCAAATTTTAGGAAGGTGAGCATGAGTTATACCACATATCCATAGCTTATATGAGGTGTGAGATTTCAAGTATTTATAGAGCAAAGCGAGTATCATGCTAATAATATAACCATAATCATATAACAAGAGTAGGCCAGTTACTTCCTCTTCAGATCTCATTTCGGTCATTATTTTGCTTTAGGTAAAAATAGTATCCCTTTACAATTTCCTTAAGAAAATAAGTGAGCATATAATTGAGCAACATGTGGGATTATTCACCATGGTCTTTCAATACTCGGAAGCTCCACCACACATTCCACTACACGCCTTATTTTTTGATCATGCATCCCTATTTTTACCCCCAAACATTGTCTAAACACTATCAAAATTTTACCACAGCTCCACCACACACCCACACATCTCAAGCTTCCATTTGACTACGGTTATTTTATTTTTTTTATCCTCTTTACCTTAATTTCTTCTTCGATTAACCTCTTCTAGCCTAACTATAGTTTTTATTATTTTTCATAAGCAGTATTCCGGTAGCTTCGAAGGAGGAAGTCTAGGATTTACATGCTTAGAGCCTAGTACCCTAGTTGGTAAGGATACTATTTAATGTTTAAGATTTTTTGTTATTGCTTATATGGTTATTTATGTTTTGTGATATTATTGATAGATGATTTAATATATGTTGATTATAATATTCTGTGACGATATTGTAATAATATAGATTTTATGTTATTAAAAGAAAATAAGAATGGGTAGGATGTATCATTTTGATTTTGTTTCAATAATGATATATTTATGGGAATGTTTCTTATGACATAAAATATGGGCTAAATGAGCTTTGATAAATGGAAATAAGAATTTTTACGAGGTATGATGATAATTGGTGGATTTGAAAAATAATGTGTGTGGAAGGTACAAGAATTTATAAAATAAATGTTATTATTTGTGCTTAAGGGTAACTTGGTCATTATGGGGTAATAAGACAAATTTGGTATTTTATGTGTTAGGTACATTAAAACATGATACTGATATCATGAGAAATGCTTGGAATTATTATTGTTTGTTTTTTAGTCCTTCATTGAATTCATGGTTAATGAGGGCATAATATCTTATAATGAGGTTGTTTATGGAGCTTAGTAATCATATGAGTCTCATGGGATGCATTATAGCTAATATGTGGAATTAGGGTTTTGGATATTTCTGTGAGTGGTATATTGGGATAAGATTATTATTGTATGTGTGTACAACATGGAAATTAGACCATGAATTATAGGTACCATAATGATGATGGTATATAGGAATGAGGTATTATAAATTGTGGTTGAATAATAAATATGGGAGGATGAGTGCTAAGGGTGTGTAATTAGGGTTTGAAGGGATGTGAGAACTATGACCTGAGTTATGTGTCTATCTGCTTTAATGTGTTCGATGCCTAAGAGTTAATCTTGAATAAGATACTAATCACTTAAATTGAAAGAGCATGTGAGTAGGGATAAGATGATCTATTTTCATGTATATATATATATATATATATATATATATATATATAGAAATTGGTTCATATGCGAACCATTATTTTGGTACAAACGTAGGAATAGTTTTCAACCGTTGGATCTGAAAGATCTGACGGTTGAAAACGATTCCCCATTTTTTTTTCCTATTCCCCGTCCCTGTATCCCGCCCCGCCTCTCTCCCTGTCGGCTTCTCTCTCCCGACCCAGCCCCCAGTCGCGTTACCTCTCTCCCGACCCAGCCCCCTTCGCGTTCCCTCTCTCCCGTCTCCCTCGCTCTACACCTCCCGTCTCCCTCTCTCTGCACCTCTCCCTCGCTTTGCACCTCCCGTCTCCCTCTCTCTTTCATAGTATAATTTAATAGTGTCGGCCATCTCGGTCCAGACTTTGGCCGAATTAAAGAGGCAAATCGTGAACGGGATCTTCGACATATTCATCCCCTTCACTCTCTCGCTCGGTTTGCTGCCATCGTTGCCGACCTTAGTGTTGATAATAAACGCCACTGCTCGTCTGTACTCTGTTCCATTTCATTTTGGTTTCCTTTACTCAGCGTCGATTTCCATCCGAGGTAAGTAATTTGATTTATTATTTGATTCAAAACCGGCGACGGCTACTGCTGTATATGGAATTGGTTACTCACTATTTTTGTTTGGCATTGTTGGATTAGCAGAAGCTCAAAATTCCTCTGCTACCATTACAGCTCAAAACCGGCGATGGCTACTACTCTACGGGAAGGTAAGCTCCTTCTCTATCTGTCTCGCTCATCTGCTTTCAATTAAATGATAATAACTATATATGATATGAAGTTAACACTAGCAGATTAGAGATTGTAAAAATACAGTAAGTTATAAGAAGTATAGTCCATCGATAGATTATGTAGATGGACTGTATTTGTATAGTCTCATATGTACGCGTTGATTTTGGTGGATATTAGAAGAATTAGTCTGTTTGTTGCTCTCGGTTGTCTCCCTCGTCAGCTGTGGTGTTGAATGTTGAGTGAATATTTTATACTTCTTCCTTCCGACGGCCTTTCGTTTTTAACTTTTGTGAAGCTTTTACCTCCGGCTTCTTAATTTATTTTTACTGGTAGGATCTTAATCAAGTTTAACAGAAATATTGAGTTATGTGATATTTTTATTGAATTTAACCGAAATTTCCAGCCATGATATTATGCGTTTGTATTCTACGAAATTGATTATTGTATTATAATTGTTGTTTGTTAGTTTGATAATTTAAATGGATTAGATAGTGGCCATGAGTTTGAAAATTTATTGAGCAACAAAAGAAGATGATAAGAAAGTGCAAGGCATGTGGAGAGTATGCAGGCCATGATAGTCGGAACTATCCCACAAAATCAAAATTAAAATCAAAGGTAACATCAATTTTTTTACTTCTCCATCTAAATTTGCAATATTTTGTTTAATTTGTTACTTCAAATTGTAACTAATGCCAATTTTTTATATTTGGATGACAGATTTTGGAATGAAATACCGAAGTTGGATGTAAATTTAAATTCAACTTCATGAAGGTATTGGTGATTTATGCTTTTCGTTGTAGTTTACATGATAGTGTAAGGTTTCTTTCCAAACTTGTATAAGGTTTAATTTAAGAAATTGTCAAATTTTGAATCATGGAAGATTGTTTTCCTTCTAATATTGTATAAGGTTTAGAGGGTTTAGGGTTTAGGGTTTGGGGTTTAGGGTTTAGAGGGTTTAGGGTTTATGGTTTAGGGTTTAGAGGGTTTAGGGTTTAGGGTTTAGGGTTTAGGGTTTATGGTTTAGAGGGTTTAGGGTTTAGGGTTTAGGGTTTAGGGTTTAGAGGGTTTAGGGTTTAGGGTTTAGGGTTTAGAGGGTTTAGGGTTTAGGGTTTAGGGTTTAGGGTTTAGGGTTTAGGGTTTAGGGTTTAGGGTTTAGGGTTTAGGGTTTAGAGGGTTTAGGGTTTAGAGGGTTTAGGGTTTAGGGTTTAGAGGGTTTAGGGTTTAGGGTTTAAAGGGTTTATGGTTTAGGGTTTAGGGTTTAGAGGGTTTAGGGTTTAGGGTTTAGGGTTTAGAGGGTTTAGGGTTTAGAGGGTTTAGGGTTTAGGGGGTTGAGAGGGTTTAAGGTTTAGGGTTTAGGGTTTAGGGTTTGGGGTTTAGAGGGTTTAGGGTTTAGGGTTTAGGGTTTAGAGGGTTTAGGGTTTGGGGTTTGGGGTTTGGGGTTTAGGGTTTAGAGGGTTTAGGGTTTAGGGTTTAGGGTTTAGGGTTTAGGGTTTAGGGTTTAGAGGGTTTAGGGTTTAGAGGGTTTAGGGTTTATGGTTTAGAGGGTGTAGGGTTTAGGGTTTAGGGTTTAGGGTTTAGAGGGTTTAGGGTTTAAGGTTTAGGGTTTAGAGGGTTTAGGGTTTAGGGTTTAGAGGGTTTAGGGTTTGGGGTTTAGGGTTTAGAGGGTTTAGGGTTTGGGGTTTAGGGTTTAGAGGGTTTAGGGTTTAGGGTTTAGGGTTTAGGGTTTAGAGGGTTTAGGGTTTAGGGTTTAGAGGGTTTAGGGTTTAGAGGGTTTAGGGTTTAGAGGGTTTAGGGTTTAGGGTTTAGGGTTTAGGGTTTATGGTTTAGAGGGTTTAGGGTTTAGGGTTTAGGGTTTAGAGGGTTTAGGGTTTAGGGTTTAGGGTTTAGGGTTTAGGGTTTAGGGTTTAGGGTTTAGAGGGTTTAGGGTTTAGAGGGTTTAGGGTTTAGGGTTTAGGGTTTAGGGTTTAGGGTTTAGGGTTTGGGGTTTGGGGTTTGGGGTTTAGGGTTTAGAGGGTTTGGGGTTTAGGGTTTAGGGTTTAGGGTTTAGAGGGTTTAGGGTTTAGGGTTGAGAGGGTTTAGGGTTTAGGGTTGAGAGGGTTTAGGGTTTAGGGTTTATGGTTTAGGGTTTAGAGGGTTTAGGGTTTAGGGTTTAGGGTTTGGGGTTTGGGGTTTAGAGGGTTTAGGGTTTGGGGTTTGGGGTTTAGGGTTTAGGGTTTAGGGTTTAGGGTTGAGGGTTGAGGGTTTAGGGTTCAGGGTTTAGGGTTTAGAGGTTTGGATATTTGGTTTGGATATTGGTTTGGATTAGTTTTTTTGTTTGGTATTAGTAAAATCTTGAATGTGATTAAATTTTGATCCAATGGATGAGATTAGTTCCTATGTTTGTATATTAATTATAGTTTGTATGTGACCCCTCCCCTATATATATATATATATATAAATTCCCATTCCTTTGGGGAGAATAGTGGCTCGGGAGTATTTTGCCCCGAGAAGGTGATGTTTTTAATCTCCATTCCACCAGATTAAGAATAGTGGGGTTCCTACACTCAACATATATAAAAGAATAAAAATGGATTATATCTAATAAGAGATCTAGATCATTTTTTGTCTTATGAGATGTTTTATTTAGTTGTTTATACACTTATTATCTGATGTGAAAGTATGTGCTAATTGTATATTTATTTTGATAATATTGTTTCCTTACTCAGTATGTAGTGTACTGACCACCTATTTTATGGGTGCTTCTCATTCCCACGAGTAGGAGGCTCTGATTCTTATGTGTAAGACTCAGAAGATCCGCTAGATGATTATCTACTACATTATTACCTCATAAGTAAATCCCACTATTTTATTTGAATTAACCTAATGTTACAAATAATTTGGATTTGAGAATAAATAGATTTTGAATTTAATTTGTCATCTTATTTTGATTTTTTTTCATATATATATATAACATATCACTTCTAAAGGTTGAGATGTTTAATCCATTTTTGTTTAAAATTTGGCTATATTAATATAGGTGTCAAATTTAAAGGATCATTTTCTTAATATGTAGTTGTGCTACTATATTTATTTAAAAATAAAACAATTATTAACAAATATATTGTTTTGTGAATTTTTTTGATGAATAATTGTGTACTGACTTTTGTAAAATAAACGAAAAATTTTCATTTTGAAATATGCATTCATTCACATTACTACCTTATTCCCTATATTTTGTCCAATTTTTATTTGTTGGGCTTAATAAAAACAAAATTTCACCATTATTTTCAATAATTATATATTAGTAAAAAAAAGAGTTAATAATATCATTAAAACATTCATATAAGGTAATCTTTTTTTTCACAATTGAATATATTTTTATAGATATTTAGGTATTCCATTTGAGAAAGTTTTGAAGTCAAAAGTCAAAATCTAAGAAAAAATCTTATGAAGGTGCGCATTATTTTATGAATTATAAATTTTAATTTTAATTTAAATATAGTAATATGAAAGAATAAAATTATTTCCCTTTTTAGTGTTCATAGTGAAATTTTGTTTTTAATATAATTATATAAATGAAAAATTATTGTTAACATATTCTTTTAAGGAAATAAAATATTTTATTTATTAGAAAATTTAATAGAAGTTATTTAATAAGAACAAGCAAAATATTATTTTTATAATAAAAAATGTCTCAAATATATGAAAATAAAAGTTCACTCCTTAAAAACTAATTATAAGTCATTCAATAACAATGAAATCCATATTTTATGCCACAATTTAATCATTTAATATCTCCTTATTAACTCGTTACATAATATTAGTTAGCTAAAATTAGATTGTCAATACTTCCATACAACTTATGGTTGAAAATATAGTTGGACATAATATCAACAAACGCATATTTTGTCATAGTTGTTTATTATGAAAAAGCTATACAGTAAAAAGAAACTTTAGCATGAAAGAAGAAGTATCTTTTGTGAGCACTTTTTGTTGCTTATATAGCTGTTATTTGGCATGAAAGAAATCTTAGAATTTTTTAGAACAAATCTAGACAGCTAGGAGCTCTTTTGAAATGTATTCTTGTGCAAGTTTCTAGTATTTTTATTACCCCTCCTCTTTCTGTTAAGTTTGGGCAGTGGCTCGGTTTGTTGGATGTCATTGCATATAATGCAAACTTGTAATCTCCTTTTCGATTAGTAATACAAATTCTACTTATCGAAAAAAAAGAAACTTTAGCATGCATTATTTTTAATAGTATATTATTATATTGGTTAATTTTTATCTATCAATTTTTATCAAATAAAATTTTGCTAATCTTGAGGATAATTTTGTTATTTACATGACATTCTATGAGTACAATTTCAATTTAAAAAAAAAATGTACTCCATTTGTTTGATAATATAAGGCATATTAGGGTTTATGCCCATATTATTAAGCATTAAGTTCTAGACAAAAAATCATCTATTTTATAAATATACTTGCATATTAGATTTAATACTCTTTATTCATTTAGTTAGAAAGTGTAATACACCATTTCTCAAAAATCATGGTCTATTTAGAATCTTTTATATTAAAAAAATAAAATTTTATTACACCAAATATTTTATTAAATCCTTTATCAAATTGGAAACCCTAATTTCATTTTTAAAATAATTCACTTTTGTTTTGTAACTATTTCTAACAAGTTTGTTTTTATGAGATCTTCTAAGTAACCTTAGCCTATTAAACTTATCCAGATCATTTTAATTATTTTTATTTTGAAATCCTCATACTTTTATAAGCCCTATATATTCTTTCAAAATACCAAACTGAGGCGTTGGCAAAAAAAAAAATTCATCGTACAAGTGTGCTTTAAACTCATTTTAAGCTTTTAATTGACCATTTTAACTATCCAAAATTTACAAAATTTTAGGAATCAATATAATTAAGTGTTATTGAGCTAAAAAGGATCTCAAAATGTTATATAATATTTTTTTCATAATTTTGGATTTTATTCGGTTAGTTTTTGACATAATAAGTTAACAAATGTGACTTTTCTTTCTCTAATCTTATTCATTATTGTGAATATCAAATGTAATACCCTGTTTGTATAAAACATCATTTAGATATACTAAATATAAAATTTATTATTATGGATAATTAGTTATAGACATTCTCTTAGGGTTAGATGTCTCATTATTGTGTGTATTATTAATATTAATATTAATATTATTATTATTATTACTATTTTGTGTTAATAATATGGACAAGCATATTAACATTTAAAATAAAATAATAATAATATATTAATAGGGTAGAATTTTTGATATATAATAATCTCTTTAATTTAATTGTCATTATTTATCTACTTATTTAATTAATTTTGGCCTTAATCTTAGGAAAAATTAGGTTGAGGTCCACTTGAGTGGAATTAATAGAATAAAAATCAATATGGTCCTAAAGTATTTAGTTCCAAATACAAAAGATTATGTACATATAATTATATTAATATTTACACCTAAATATGTATAAATGTACGGATTGTATTATCTCTATATACATGTAAATTGAATACTACTAAAAGTGAACTAAATGCTAAATAAATTATTCAACTTTAAATAGTTTGATTTAATTGGACTTCAAAATAATTTTCCCTTAATCTTATAGTTATTATTTTTCCCTAGACCCAAACATCTAACGAAAGTAACCCCAGACTCACTTGTTGCAGCCCAACTAATTGGTTGGTTCTCAACTAAACCAGTTCCTGCGCAACTTCTCCACTGGTTTTGGTGTTTCCCATGCGCTGACTCCTGCCAAACAACCCCCCTACTCCCCTAATTTTTCCCTCATGCACCAAACACCCCGTACACTGCACTACACCACCCTACACCAGTCTCGCCACCGATCGCACGCATACCTTAGTCGCATGGTTATTTCTCATTCTTTTGCACCAGCTTGTTCTTGCCCAAAGAGACCCTTTGCCATGCTCATCTGGTTCTTCTCTACCTTAACCTATCTAAACTTACCAACCTCCTTCTAGTCTTTTATTTTGCATGCCAGCAATTCCTCATAACTCCCTCCTTCCTCCTTCATTTTTCTTCTTGTTTTCGATCCTCTCGCATCTGACCTCTTTCACTCTTCTCTTCCTCTAGTTCAGCTCCTTCATCCATCACAATCCCTATTTTTTTCTTTTTCCGGTGACAACTTGCACCTTCCTCTCTGATGCACACCACTAGTCCGAGCCAGCCAACAGAATGTCGCATTCTCGACTACCACCACCTTCGCGCATTGAACCACCGTCACCTTCTACCTATGTCTTGTCTTGCTACCACCACCTCGATAAAGCTTCCATGTGGAACATAATTCCCTCCATCGAGCATTCCTTGCTTGAGTTCTAGCATATAACACCCCTCCACCCAATCTGTATTACCAGCATACATCATCACCGTTCTCGAGTCACAAGCCCTACAAGCTTCCAACCCTATAATCATTAACCCCTTTTTATCGATACATACCTCCCTAGTCGAGCATTCCTTGCTCGAGAATCGGTGAAAAGTAGCTTCAACACCCCCGTGTTCGAGCGACCACCACCATCCCTCATTTTGTTTTGCCAAACACCACCGACCGGGCCACAGTCCATCACCTTTTGCGGAGCAACTTGAGCCCATCCACCAACAAGTTCCTTCCTTTGCATGAATTCGACGCGACCCTATGTGAGTTGGTCCTTGTCGTGCCATGCATCCGTAGCCCTTAGTTTGATTGCTTATTGCTTTGGTTATTATTCTTTGTTTTAGTTTATTTTATATCTTATGGTGTAGATGCTAATGTATACGTGTTATTGGTTGTGGTTTAATTAGGTGACTCTTGAAGTGGCTTTGGAAGAGGCATTTTTGTGGCACATTTTGTGTAACTTAGATGTACATCCAACCATTCCGTAGATGGTGAAATTTGAGTGTAAATATGATATGTTTATTCTTCTTTTTCTTTTTTGAATGGAATCCTACTAGGTTGATGTTATAGAAATTTTTGTGTTTTGCCATTAAATTAAAGTATGCAATATCACATTTCTAAGTAAAATTTTATGATTTATAAAGCTAATGTACATTGGCATGTTAGCAATTAATTATCATGTATGCTTTGATAGTATTTAAAACATGAATATTTCTTCCTACTTGTCCTCCCTTCCCATGACACATGGAGCCAATAAATCTTCTTCTTTTGGTTGCCCATATGTGTTAAAATATTGGCCTTTCAATCCTTAACATATTTAGATATTTTCCTACACTTCATGTTTTTACATTTTAACTCTTCTTTTCTCCTCCGCCCATTTTTCTTTCATTCTAAGTAGTGTATCAATCTAAGACATTATTTTTCTTCCCCCATGTGACACCATGGCCTCCATTCATTCCTTTGATATTTTGGCACAAATATCTCATGAAACCGTAAGATGTAAGACTTCCCTCCCTTAACTTACCTCACGATCCTCCATCCTTTCTGCTTATTAAAATTTTCTTTCTTTCTCCCATCCTCTTATTCTCCCCCATGAAATTACCTTCTTCTTCCTTTCAATTTTGTTGCTCAAGATCTTGTTTTCCATCATGGTTGAGGTTATTTTTTCTTCCAAAATTTGAAGATAAGTTCATTTCTTTCCTTTTTGACTCTATCTCCTTTGATTATGATTTTGTGAGCTTTTCCTTCTAATCTTTTTCATGGTTTTCTCTAGGTTCGTGGAGGCTTATGGAAGATTTGGTTTGGTCTTTGAATTCTTTTTTATTTTTTATTTTTTTTTATCTTTTGTTGATTTATAGTTTATTGTAGGTAAGATCTTATTATTTCATATAAGCATGTTAAATTTTGTGAATTCATGGATTTATGCCATGTTTGGGTGATTAAGTATTTTTGGTCAAATTGGGCCATTTTATCCTTGGGTTGTTTGTTAAATCAATGAGACCATGTTGTAGATATTGAACTATAGATGAACTTTGATACTAAACATGCTTTGATTTAAGTATGTTTTGATGCTCTAAATTATGTTTAAAGATATGATGAGTTTAGATGAGTTTAAATGTTCCAGAGTGTTCTTGATGTTCTTGTAGGATCATGATGATTTTGTGGAGTTTGATTAATGATATGGAACCATGATAATCTTTGTAATTAATATATAAACTTTGATATATAACATGTTAGATAAAAGACATGATTAGGGACTTTAATTTTTTATTAAAAGTTTGAATGCTCTAGCATGTTCTTCATGGTTTTGATTATCTTCAATGTATTATTGCCTAATTACCCTCTAATCACCCTAATTAGCATTTAATTATGGTTAATTATGTTTATGGCATTGTGTCATTACCATTATCAAATTAAACATATTCCTAATACAAATAATAATTAAAAATATAGTATAAGGTAAGAAAGGATCGTTCCCACGAGAATGATGATATTCTAAACTCTAAAATATTTAGTAAAAGATTAATATTTTTAATTACATAGAATAAATAAATAATAATTAATAATTAAAATAAGAAAATAAAATTGTTGTTTGCAATATTAATAAGGATTTGAGGGGTCTATATGAGAAAAAATAAAAAATAAAAAACTAAATTAATAATCAATCTAATATAGTAATTAAAATTATCAAACAGATAAATAATTAAAATAAAAATTAAAAATATAAAATAAAATAAATTAATAACTAAAATAATATACACATATCCTACCCTTCCCCTCCCCAAAATCTATATCAAATTCTTATAGCCAATTTTTATATGAAGTGACACGTATATAAATAATCAATTTGAATATGCTATTTGTAAGGAATTAACCTACTAACTCTGCCAATTTCTATCTTTCTATAACAAGGCCAACTCTCGCATTTTTCCTAATACTAATTAACCTCTTTAAATTAATTTTTCTATTCAATTAATCTAGAGATAAATTAATTGTATTATGTAACACGAAAACTCATAAGCCTTAGCCAAATTAAAAAAAAATCATCATTTTCAACACAACTAGAATAAATCATATTTTTAATTTAGGTTAGTTACTTGTGAAGACCCCAGAGTAAGTTAATTGCTACTTGTTTTGATTATTTACTAACCCGCTTGAATTAACCAAATACTTATAACCCTTCACCATAAATATGAACTTGATTAGGTTTCATATAAAGGATAAGAATTTGAACATTAATTACAAATATAGTTTATATATCAAAACATAATAATTTATAATCCGTAATATTTCGGTACGATAAAAATCAACGCTTAATAAAATATGACTACTAAAAATTAATACAAATAACAAGTATAATTAGAAATACATAAAAATTAAGTAGAGGATTATATAAAAAGAAGAAAATTAAGAATAAATATAGGAATTACCCGATTGAAGTGCACTTATGAAGATTTATTCCGCTGGGTGGTTACTACCTATAGTATCACTAGTCTGGTGGCTTATAATAGTTATTCCCTCGATTTATATGAATCCTAAACTAAAAATTAACGGGTTCATAATTTACATATGGGGTGGAGTGGTGAGGAGAAAGAAAATTCTCGTTTTGATTCCTTCTACAGAGACTTCATCCTCCAATATGTTTTCTAGCGGTGCTTCTCCTCGTCTCCTTTTGTTACACACACACACATGTGTGCATAAACAGGGATTCATATCTTTCTTCTTCTTTTTTCTTTTTTTTGACAAGAATTTCATTGACATTTTCTTGGTTTGTCACAGATTTATACGTTACCCTATGTATATCTCTGCTTGATAAAAAAAATAATAGTAAAAAAATTCTTTCATAACAAACCATTATTTTAGGAGATATTCACAATGCATTAAATCTCAATTTTGACCATGATATAATTGAATTTAAGAAAAATATCTAGAAATAAAAGTTTTATATATCATTTTCACACACATGTACATGCATACACACACGCGCCCACACACACATATGTATGCACACACACACACATGCGCGCCCATAGGAATTCATATATTCTTTTTTCTTTTTTTTTTCACAACAATGCCATTGAAAATTTCTTGGTGTGTTGCAGATTTTATATGCTATCCACAATATATCTCTATTTGATAAAAAAATAGTAGTAAAAAAAATCTTTCATAACAAACCATTATTGTAGGATATATTTATGGTTGTACATTAAATCACAATTTTGACCATTATATGAATGAATTTGAAAAAAATATCTAGAAATAAAAGTTGTAAATCTCATTTTTATCTTTCCATAAAACTTCACCTAAATTTGAGTTCAAAGTTATGGCCAAAATACAAAACACTATCTATATTCCTACAAATTTATCATTTTGCTCGACTTTAATTAAATAAATGATATTATTAAAATTTAAGCATGTAATTATAAATAATGTAATTAAACTCATATATTACTTAAATAAATGACCACAAACTTAAATTAAGAGGACATAAAATAGATAAGAATATGTGTTCATCAGTTTTTCCTACACTTAAAATTTTGTCACACGTGCTAGGAAGAGGGAAGGGGGATGTGACCCATGCATCTAGTATAAGTTAGGGTATTTATTTAGGTAAAGAAACACAATAAAATATCCATTAACTGGAATTGGGGTTATCAAACATAATAGGTATTATAATTTAAATTTTAATAACTCACTCTCTAACAAATTTTAACCTAATTAAATTTGATATCTAATATATCATATTACACACACACACACACACACATAAATGATATGTTTAATACAAAATACCCTGAAATAATTATTACGACTAATACAAATAATTACAGATTTATAATTAGGGTTTTTTAAAATAGGTTCTTATTATAATTCCCCACATTTTTGTATAATGGTTGAATGATAATTTTTCTCAAAATTTGGGCCTTTGATTTTGGTTTAATGTTATGATTTTGTTTGGAATATAATTTGATTTGAAATCATGTTAAAAAATTAATTTTATTGAGTTTTGCAAACAAACCCATCGATTGGTTCCATGAACCAATCAATTGGTTTGTCGTTCTAGAAAAATTGGGTTCCTCGACTAAATCGATAGACTTGTTAAGCAAAATTGATCATCTGGTGGATGTACAATTGACCAGTAGACCCAAATCCATCGAGTTGGTCACACTTTTGAGCTTGATTTTTTTGGAAAATCCCTTACAGCAAATTGGAACCTTACCAACCCATGTGAGATTTTCCCTAAGATATTCCTAACCATTTTTTATAATGAATTTAACTTGAAATATTAATTTAATTTAATATGGATGTCAATTAGGAAAAAAGAGGGGGAGAGATGACCTTAGCAGTTGTCTTCTTCCTCCTCTCTTCTCTACACGATTTTGAGATAGAATGCTTCAGTCTCATGCATACTTCTAATTAGCTAGAAGATTCCTTCTACACCGACTTCTTATTACTCTATTCGTGAATGTGAACTCTGGCCTAATTGAATTGAATTCTCCAAAGACACCATTTGAGCTCTAGAGAAGAGGTCAACAAATCCAGGATAAATTTGTCCATTTTAATCAAATTCAAACGGTTAATGGTAGGGTTTTGAGTCGATCTCCAAACCCTCCGTAATTCTCTTCTATTGGTCGGCTATAGGTAACCCCAATTATCCCTACATTTCACCTTTCTTTCGATCACAAAATTTCGATAAATCTTGCATTCCCTCTCTTCCTTCCACTTTACAAGCCTTGTTTATCTACTTGTGCACACTATTATGATCTTGTCTCTAGCTCTTTCTTGTGTCGATTCTTAAGCAAGGCAAAGTTATATTCTAGGAAAAGATTGAGTAGCCCAGTTAGCCTTTCTTTGTTTTGACCTTAAGTTGGTATATTCTTATCATCTTCTATTTTTAAGATTTAAAATTAAATAATATTTTGGTATTATTTCTCAGTTTAAGATTTTGATTTTAAGGTTTTCAAAGTTAAGAATTTTAATAGTTGGAATTGCTATTTTTAAGAGGATTTTTCTTGCATCAAGTAAGTGAGTCTTTCTTCTGAAATGATTAGTCTGTATTCCTGCATGATAGGGGTTATCTTTAGTTGATTGATGCATGTTGGCATGAATAAATGTAGTTGTACATATAATTTGCATGCTTAAATGACATGATTTGAGTAAAAATCATGATAATGGGTAAAAGTAGGCTATGATGATGAGAAATGCATATTGACTTCATTGGAAATATGTTAGTTGATGTTGAAACATATTTTAATATGACTAGAAGTGAATTATATGAAAGAATTTACATGAAATTTGTGATTTGGTGTTGTATTAGGGACAACTAATTAATTGATTAGGTCAAACTGACCAAATGGTTCCTATAACAATTGACTAGTTGACCCAACCCATCAATTGGTGTGTCCACAGAGAACTTGGTCTTACTCTCTGCTTAAATTCATTGACTGGTTTAGCAAATCAATCGAATTATCTATTAATAGTAGACTAGTTTGTTTAAACTGATCTACTAATTTGAGGGAATTATGGTCTAGTTGAGTCAAGCAAATCAACTAGTTAACCGCAATAGATCGACTAGTTGGGCTAGACCTATCAATAGTTCGTGGTTTTCTTAATTTTCTTCTTTTAGTTAGGTTATGCTTTGAGATTATGATTGGTACTATACCATGGTTATTAAATGAAAAAAAATACAAATTTTATCATGGACTATTGGTCTAATTAAAAAAATAAAAATAGATCATGGGTTATGGTACACCTTATGATTAATGGAAGGACTAAATGGGTATTTCACTTATGATAAGTGAGGCTAATTAATAAAAGAGTAATAAAATTCAACTTAGGCTCAAATTAAATATAATGGTGGATATGCATAACATTGGCCAAGGATAGATGGTAAGCCCACATGGTTGGGAATAATGGAAAGAAAAGTACTAATATGGATTAACCAGAAAGTTGACTTGCTTGATTTGTATGGGCCTTATATGATTACCCATCCTTACAAATGAAACACTAATCATGTAAAGCGAAAGAAAGTTGAGTTGAGTATGAGTCTAAGTTACTAGATCCTCCATTAGCTAACAAGGGCTAATTTGCCTTCGTGTGTTTTTGGTGCCTTGAAAGGGAATCATGAGAGGTCCTGGTGCTTTACCTACTATAGACACTAATGAAGTACTAGGGGTATCAATACTAAAGTGTCACATTACCTAGGTGGTTGGCTTTAGCCTAGACTTATGTCCTGATTAGTTAGCTTTGACCTACACTTATGGCCATTTTGGTGATTGGCTTCAGTCTAGACTTATGTCCATTTAGTGATTGGCTTCATCCTGAACTTTATGTCCCTTATTAGATAGGCTTCCATGGTATATGAGACCATGGGGTAGTGAACAATCCATCTCTCAATGATAATAAAAATATAGTTGGCAAATATTGATGGATAATTATGACTGGTAACTAAATGAATAGTTAATGATTGGCTAGGAAATGGAAGTAATGATATGATTGACTATAATGATTAAAGCTAGTGTATGTCTTGACTAATTGGTTATAGAATGGAATATTAATTGAGTGATTGGCCTATCTCTTATATGGATAAATGGATAACATATCTTAAAGGAATTGGATAATGGGAATAACCCTTGTGGTTGTTTAGCTACTCTCTACTATTGCTTATGGTATCGTTTTTGTGAAAATGTTATGATTCTTAAGAATGATGTATTCTACTATGTTGAAATTGTATATGATAGCATGATTTATGTACTATTACCTTTATAAATAGTCTTATGATATTACATGCTCTAATTTATACTCATATATGGTAAGTTGGCTTATTTGTATACATTGAGGGAGAAACATAGTTTACTTAGTACGTAGCATACTAATGTCCTATTTGTTTGGTCACCTACTCATTCCCACAAGTAGAGGACCATGTGTAGGTCTTTGAGGACTGTCAGTAAAGGGCCTAGCTCAATTGGGTCGAGGCTTGTGAGCTAGGACATCCAGAAGGTTTTGATGGGTTTTGTGGTGGACCATGCTTTTTGATTTGGGTATCATGCCCTTAATTCTGTTTCATAATCCCATACTTTACTCATATGTAATTTGTAATGGTTTGATCGGAACCCGTTAGGATCCTCTAGTGTAAACACTTTTGGTGTTGTTTAATTAAATTGTTAATTGCACACTCTTTTGTTTTAAATATTGGTTAGTTTAGCCTTGTACTTGGTATGGGGTAGGCAAAAAACATATATCCTATGTTAGGTATGGCAGTAACACCCCATTTTTCCTTAATGTTTTATGATGCTGCAATTATTTTAACGAAATTTTTCAGTAGTAAAAAATGGGAGTGTTACAATTACAATTAGGATTACCTAGAAGGTGGATCTCAAGTGGTTAGTTTTGATTGCTATTGGATGTCTTTATACTTATTTGCTAGATAGCCCTCCTAATTGGGTTTTTCCCACTCAATAAATGAAATTGAATTATATGTTTATGTGATCACTAATTTAAGAGGCTTTTATAAATGGTGAACTAATATTTACCTTATCATCTGACTCATATGTGGTTGTGTTTGACGTGTTATAGTGCTTCTATAAATTATGATATTTTCCTTCTAAATAATGGGTTGCTTAGTTATTACCCTAATTAACTTGTTATTGTTTTAAATGAAGTTGCAATGATCCATATTGTATATGGTAAGCGGATAGTCATGCACAGGTAGGTTATGACCATGCTTGATGATTAATACATGCTTGCTAGACAAGTTGAAAGAGTATTTTAGCTTCCAGATTTCTATCTTTCAATGTTGCTTCGATTTCAATAGGTTATAAATATATTATAGTTATTTAATTTACTGATATGTCATTAATTAATTTTGACATTGTTATTTAACTTTATGATGGTGTTCCATTACATTAAGAATGTCGTGGAAATTTATTTTTATTTCAATTTTAAGTTCTAGCCATAACATCTAGTGCAAGCGGAAGAGGAGTGCCTGCTTGCATAATATGTGGTGGTAATATCCTTGTTTATATTCAATTTCCGCTTTATTTTATAAGTATTTTGTGTCTTAGATATGGGAGTGTTACAATAATAATGATGATGGTGGTGGTGGTGGTGGTGATGATAATGATAACAACAACAACGACAATAGCAATAATAGAAATTTCTATGATCTAATCTGATCAATGCTAATATGATATTAAAATAAATTGAAGATAATATATTTTTAATAGTTTTGTTTCATTTGTTGTTATGTGAGTTGCATATTTTTGTTTGCATAAATTTTTATTAATAAGATAGTTTATTGACATTTATGTATCAATTTATATAAGATAAAATTTTACATTTATGGATTAAATTTAACTTTAGTTTGGATCACGTTTGAAATTATATTCTGGTATGGGTCGTGTTTGAGTCGGAACATTATCCAGTTTTTTTTTCTATATATGGGTTAGGTTCGGATTGAATTTTTTTTAGGTTAGGTTATTTCGATTTGGGCCATTTCAAATAAAATTCACTATCGGATTAGTTAAATTCAGGTCAGGTTTAGATTAATTTGGATTGCTTTGGATTTTAGATTTGAGATTAGGTTGAATATGTTTAGTCCATATTGGGTTTCAGGTCAAGTTATTTAGGTTGGGTTGGGTCCACTTTACAAGATCTACATGTGGGTAATGAACATGAAGCAAAATGAACCGGACAATGTTGCTAATTTTCTAGGATTCATAGATTAACTTAATTTAATATATTTAATTTATCAAAATAGAATCATATTTGATTGAATGGAGCTAGATGAATAAATTAGCTTAATTTAATTAAATAAAATTCTAACTAATTTTAATTGGATACTGATCTTGATTAGGATAAAGCCTTATTACCAAACCCATGTGACTACCATATGAGCCTAAAATTAGATATGACAAATTTGTCATACATGTTGAGGTTATAATTAGATTATTATGTAAGTGGGTAGGGTTTGAGTTTGGGTTTTGATGTCCTTTAGATTTGGGTTCAATTAGTGTAAGCGTTTTTAAAGTTAGATATGTACTATATAAGGTAAAGACAATATCGGATCGGGTGGAATAATTTTTCTTTATATTATTTCAAATACAGAATATTATTGAATTAATTAAATTCAAATTGAATTTGAAATTATTAGGACCATTTTAAAATTTTTGATTAAAATAAGATTTTGGATCAAGTTAGTCGGGCCAGACTAAGTTTTCTCAATCTCCCTAAAACTCATTAGTTAATGACACCTTCTTCTTATAAATAAAGGCCTATTATAGAATGCTTCCAAGCCCTCAAAACTCAAGTTTCCAAGCTAAGATGACCACTAGAACTTCCAAGTTACACCATATAATGAAGCTCCACCCTAAATATTGTATGCAAGGAAGCAAAGATGAGGAGTCTTAGAGAATAAATAATATGAATTAGAGGGTAAACTTTTTCCTATACTTGAAATTTGTCATTGTCAGACAAGTCGCTGAAGGAAAAAAATTGAAAAAAGGTAGGAGCCTCCTAGAATCAATTCACACCCACCAAAGCTTCTTAATGGAAGGACATTTAAGAAATTAGAAAGGCCTTTATGTGGCATTTAACTGGTACTCCATCTAAAAATATGAGATAAATAAGGATAATATTTAATCTTGTTAGTTAGAGTATTATATGGGTTTAGTTGTAAAATATCTTTTATGTAATATCTTTTCTAATAACTTTATATCTTTTCTAATATCTTTATTCTTTTTAAAATATTTTAGAATATAAGCTTAGGGCTTATATAGACATAAGAGTTTGCATGGAATTATCATTTGAATATATTGATTCTAGTTTGTACTGCTTTCGTTTGTTCTTAATGCAACAACGAGCATGTTCAATTCATCTTACTCTCTTTAATCTTTGTCAATTTTTTTATTAATTCATAATAATCTAGTTATACTCTTAACTTGGTATCAGAGTAGTGTTTACTTATGATCCTGTGGTACTCTCTCTTTCTGGTTACGGCTCAAGAGTTTGTAGTTTCTATAAAGACTCCAGAAGTTTAAGGTTCTCTTAATAACTCAATTGACCAGTCACAACTTCTCAAAAGTGATGATCCATTAAAACTATTTCTCACGCCTCTTAGCCAACTAATTACATTTAAGCTACCATCAGTGGATATGGGTTGGATGGATATATTTTTAGGACACAGAAAATTCCCTAGCAAGCTGTTATGGATGATCAAGACATGATTGTTACTAACCCTACCTTTGTAGCTTATCAACGACAAGATAAACTTCTTGTATCTTGGCCACTATCATCCATATCTTCCTCTTACATTCTCTAATTAATTAGATGTAAATCATCCTATGAGGTGTGGGCTACTCTCGCAGAACAATTTGCTTCTCAGTCAACTACCAAGGTTATATATTACAAACGACAACTAAAAGGATGTAGAAAGGAAGGTATGGCAATGATAAAGATGTTGGTTGATCTTCTTGGAGAAGTAAGTCATAAGCTAAGTGAGACTGATCATGTACTTGCAGTATTAAATGGTCTTAGAGATGAATATGAGGTAATTGTTGTTTTCATTGCTTTAAGAGATACTCTTCATGATTTGCAAATGATAGGCAATATTCTTTTGGCCCATGAAGGGAGAATCAAGCAATGAATGATAGGCCAGATGGTAGCTAATGTTACAATATGGAGGAGAGGTTTTAGTAATAATACTAGGAATCAAGATTCCTAGACTTTAAGAAATCAATAAGGGTATAGAGGTAGTTTTAGAAGAAATAGAGGTAGAGGCCATGGAGGTCATAACAAAAACAATAGACTACAGTGTCAATTATGTGGAAGAATAGGTCATATGGTTATAAAGTGCTATTATAGATTTGATCCAAGTTTTACTGGTTTTAATAATGACTCTAGTGGATTTAGTAACAGTACTCAAGGTAGTAGTTAAGGGGGTGGTAATCAAGCATAGCCAACCTGGATCAATAACAAGTTAATCTTTCTTTAAGTTCCATTATGCAAGTTTTAACAACACATGCAAGTTTGAAGTTTTCAAGCTGGTATCCTAATTTAGGACCAACCAATCATTTCACTAATGATATGATTAATCTCAATTTTAGCACCGAGTTTGCCGGTAAACATAAAGTCTCTGTGGGCAATGGTGTTGGTGTTGGTTTAAATATTACTCATGTTAGTTATTGTCAACTCCCTTAAAGATTATCCAAATCTTTGTAGTTGAATCATATTTTTCATGTTCCTTCAATCACTAAAAATCTCATTAGTTTTTCATAGTTTACGAAGGATAATTCTATGCATTTTGATTTTCACCCTTATTCTTTTTTCTTTTTGTGAAGGATCTAACCAACAAGGAAATTCTTCTTGAGGGTTGAGTTATGAATGGCCTCTATTAGTTTAGCTTGTTGAGGATAGACAACTTAAATCCAAAGAAGATAAGAGCTTGTAACTAGGTGACAAGTCAAGTCAGTTAGATACTTAGTTAATTTGCAATCAACATAGTTTACATAGAGTAGATGACTCTATATACATATTTTGGCATAGGAAACTATGGCATCCCTCTATAAAAGTTGTGAAGAAAGTCCTCATTAATTGTCATATTCCTTGTAATTTCAACAAGAGTAGTGTTTATGAGGCTTGTCAATTAGGAAAAAGTCATAAGCTATCATTTCCTATGTCTCAAACTATGTATACTAAACCTTTATAATTAGTTGAATATGATATCTGGGGACCATTACCATCACCATCAGTTTATAGGTTTCAATAGTAATTAAGTTTTATGGATGCTTATTCTTAGTTTACTTGGTTGTATTTTCTCAAAAACAAGGTAAAGGCACATGTGTGTTTTGTTCACTTTAAGTCACAAGGGGAACTTCAGTTTAATAAGAAGATTAAAATGCTTCAAACTAATTCGGGAGGAGAGTTTAGTAGTCCATATACTCTCTTAAAAAGAGATAGAATTTTTCATAGGGTGTCTTGCCCACACACTTCAAAATAGAATGGAATTGTGGAAATGAAGCATAGGCATGTTGTAGAAACTGGATTGACTCTATTGGCTCAAGCTAATCTGCCTCAAAACTATTAGTCTAATGCTTTTTTCCAGTGTTGTCTATCTCATCAATAGGTTACCTACTAAGGTCTTAAGACAACAATACCCTCATGAGGCACTTTTCAATGTCAAACCTGATTATTCATTTTTAAAGGTCTTTAGTTGTCTTTGTTTTCCTTATCTAAGACCTTATAATGCATATAAAATGGATTATTGATATGCTACCTATACCTTCTTAGGTTATAGTCCGATATATAGAGGCTACAATTGCCTAGATAAGTTTTGAAATGTTCTTATCTCTAGACATGTTGTATTTGATGAGTATGTTTTCCCTTTTATCACTTGTTCACAAGGTGTTGTGAGTTCTTCTTTACAACATTCTTCTGTAACATCTAATAAGGAAAACAAGTAAGCTATGATGATTTGCATGGGTGTGCAATAGGAAATTTTAGTGTTCCATAGCTATGCTTGAGGCCATGTGTAACACTCTCAAAATTCACTACTAAAAAATTTCATTTATTAAAATGTTCTATGGAAGCAAGCAAAACAAAACTTGTGAATTTCGGAGATATTACCACCATAATCAGTACAAGTCCGGCCCCCAGCTAGTCTCATACTAACTACAAGGCTAAAGAAAATTACTATCTATCATTAGTCAAACTTAAATCAAGACGTCATAAAAGCATTGAAACATTCATAATGTGGAAATTAGAGTACGCGTAACAGAGTTTACAATCCAAGAGTATATAATTAAACTTTTCCAAAAGGGATAAAAGCTATAGTACGATAAAACAAGTCTGAATAAACCAATACAAGAAAAAGGAACATTAAGAAGGAAATCTTGCCACATCACTCTTGGTCCCTAGGCCAAGTCTAAGCTTAACTCTCAACCCTTCTCGATGCCTCGTAAGTATTGAAGGCATAAAAAATAGCATCACCTACCCACACAAACTCAACATGGACCTCTACTTTTAGGAATGAGCAACACCCATGAAACGGGTGGTTAGTATGCTATGTATTGAGCAAGGTAACCATGCATCTAAGGCTAAGCACACAAGCACATATAACACAAGCATGATTAAATGAACATCATATCACCAATATAGATAAATAAAGGCCAAGTGATAGTCCGGATAATCATATTCTTTAATCTTTGATCAATACTTATTTTACACCATGCTTATTATCAATCCATGCAAGTGTGGGAACCCCACTATTATGGTTGGTGGATTGGAAACATACAGGGCAGAACACACTTGACCATTATTATATGCCAGTGGATTGGTCTCTAGGGCAAGACGCTCCTAGCCACTATTATGTCGGTGGATCGGTCTGGCCTCGACTCTTATGGTCATGGTGTTCCACTGTAAGTACGTCGTGTCTTTTACATGTGTTATCATAACTTAGAGTTTGGTTTATTGAGCTTAGGACCCCCACTATTATAGCCAGTAGATTAGAAACAAACAGGGTAGAACACAACTGGCCACTATTATATGCCGGTGGATCGGTCTCCAGGGCACCTTGCCACTATTATTCCAATAGATCAGTCTAGGTGCGGCTCAATAATCTTCCACTTTAAATTATTAGTGTCTTACCGTGTCTTATTCAGCAAATTTTCACCCTAAACATGCATGTCTCAATCCATCTACTCTTATCCTCCCAAGAGGGCCTGTCTCATATTTTGAGACTTCTGCACCTCCTATCACGCCCCAACATCCTTTCCTTCTTCCACTCACTCACATTGGAGGCCCAACTCCTAAGTGTGTGGGTTAAGGTCCACTACCTTATGCCATCCTAGTCCACTCACTATCTTCCCCTAGGGTTTTCTCCTGAAACCCTAATTTAGGCCTATGTAGCCCATCCTTCTTTGCCTCATGCAACTAAGGCTGCTTTAACACCCCACACATCACATCACTAAGGATGTCATGTGGAACTTAAATTGGTTAAGTTTGGTGTCATCTCTAAATACCAAATTTGTGGCTTTTATGCCTTATGATATTTTCTCTCCTTTAACTCATCACCTTTCTCATACTATGAGATTGTGACTTGTATACGAGAGTAGGAATAATACTTTGGTAGACCATTATAGTGTTAGTGCTTGTATAGAGGGTAAACCTTGATTGTTGGAGTTTCATCTCCTTTCACTCAGTACCTTTCCTATACTACGAGTTGTGGCCTGTATTGTATATGGGAGTAGGAATAATACTACGGAAGATCGTTATGGTGGTAGTGCTTATATAAAGGGTATATTATTATTGGTGGAGTTTAATCTCCTTTCAACCACTACTTTACCTACCCTATTGATTTGTGGCCTATATGCTGGAGAAGGAATAATGCTATGATTGACTGTCTTGGCATCAGTGATCATGTAGGGGGTATGCCATGATGGGTGGGTTTATCCCTTGCATTTGGTGTCATCACCTAAACATCCAATTAGGAGGTTTGGATCACCTTATATGTGTTTGGTGTCATTACCTAAACACCCAACAAGTAGGTTTAGATCGCCTCATATGCTTTTGATGTCATCGCCTAAACACCTATATTGGGATCGGTGCTCTAGTATTGGAGGTTATTCCCACGATAGGGACCTATATACCCATGTTTTTCTTTCATAAAGTGTTAATTTATATTGGTATGCTTATCATTATACTATTATATGACTTTAATGTGGTGCATGAGCCTTACCATATTTTAGGTAGTCCTTTTTCTAGTACTTCATCGTCCTGACACTACATTTATGTGGCCACTGTGATGATCCAACTTCCAGTCTGTTAAGCGGAAGATGATTTGTAGGGTTATGATTTTCAATTAGAGTATGCGGAGGATGATGAAGTGGTTTAGTAGCTAGACATTGCTTGGGGTTGGATATTTATGTTTTATGCCTAAGAGTTGGGATATCCGGCTAGAGATGTTTTGCCCACTGTATTGGGAAGCTTTTTTTCTTCAAGTTATTTAAACTCTTAGATTTGATTCCCTATATTTGGATTGTTAAACTCTCACATTATTCTTTTTTATATTATTGTTCTTATCTTTGTTATCATTAACATTTTTTTTAAATATTATATCGATCATGTATCTTTTATTTTGTTGTTCTATTTTACCTTGCATCAGGCATGTGTTAGGTGATGATCATACCTTTCCCATGGTTGATATGGTATTAACATTCCCCATTTATTATTTTCAAATTATTCTACATTATCTTCAAAATAAAAATTTTCAATTCAAAAATTGTGGGGGGGGGTGTTATAATATCATTATTAACAACATATCCAAAAATCAAGGTTTAACTCTAAAGTTTTGCATATACAATACCGATCATGCTCCTTGGGGTACCATTCCTAAGTTAATATATTTTATTATTTTATCAAACTTATGTTGCTCATAATTAACCTAATTATTTCATATAACATAATTATCATATTTTAACCCAATAATACTATAGAAATGCCAAAATTCCATATTCAATCCACACTAATCAAAATACACATATGTTGTCTAAATGCCTCAAAAGCTCTTATCAAGTATAATTTGCACCATAATCAACCAATAATATAAGATGTTAAATATGAAATTAATTATAAAAACCTTAAAGATTACCATTCCATATTCATTTTCTTGTAAAACTCATAAAAAGACTCAAGCACCCTTATGATCGAGAACCACCTAAATATTTCACAAAACCAACAAGTCCTAATATTTGTGGCTTCCAAGTTCCAGTCCTCAACATGTTTCATCATGATAACACTTATTAATATTTATAACAACTCTCTAAAACTTAATTAAATCAATAGATCATGCCTACATGATTAGGGTTACGAGATAAGGTTTAAAATAAGTAAGGCTATAAAAACTCATAAATTTTACATAATGATCATGCTTTCATAATGTAATATAATAAGATAATATAATAACACCAAAAACATGATTTCAAGCAATAGAAATATACTGACATAATATTGAATGTTGTTCACATATAGTATCAAAACCCATTATTTTATGACATGCATCATTACCCAAAACTCATTGGTCACTAAGCAAGAAAAATACCTTAATCCCTCTCATCTAAAACCACAAAATATCACATAAAATCCAAGAAGAACCACAATTAAAAAGAGTAGGAAACAAAGGAAAGGAAAAGGAAGAAGGACAAGAGAAGAGGACCGAAGCAAATAAGGGTGGCTAGTTGTGTGAGTGGTGGGCATTGATGGGGCTACATTTGTGTGACATTATCATGAAGGTAAAGGGGAACATAAGGTATTTACTATGTTTTAGGGTCACAATGTGAGGTGTAGATATTGGGGCTTGGTCTTTGTGTGAAAAGCTAATGGAGTGAAGGTGGTATAACATGGCTATTGGGTGAAGTTGAGAGTGTTTATGTGGGTAACTCATGTTGGTTGAGGGTTACAATGTAGAGTGTGGATATTGCTAGAGGTGATGTTGCATGAAAGTCCAAAGAGAATAGTGGTGTGTAGCATAAAGACACAATGTTAGGATGGAGTTTTTCTATGAAAAATGATAAGATCTTATTAGGAAAACATCAAAGGGGGATAAGAAGGAGGATATAGATTAGGAAGTTTGGTTGGCGAGGAAATAAATGATATAATGAGGAATGGAGAAGAGGTATAAGGCTAGTTTGTGTACAAATAGGGTGACATGAAGGTGATGAGAGTTTAGTGAGGCTGAGGTCAGGTTATAGGTAGTAAATACATGGGGTGGGATTTGGTGTGAACAAAACATGAATGAGGAATGACAATGGTTAAGTGATGGGTTAGATTTAGTTGGATTTCAAGGTTACTCTAACCCAAAATGAGAAAATAAGGCTCATTTGGGTTTGGAGAAGGGGTCACACAAGAAGGGTGAGGCCTGGGGAAAAATAAAAAATATTAAAAAAAGGAAATAAAAGAAGAATGAGAGTTTAGGGTTGAGTTTAAAGATTAGGAAAATAGTCAAGAGATTAACTACCCGGGATTAAGGTTAGGTTAAATTTGGGATATTATAAGTTTGGTATCTTCTAAACACTCAATATGATGGCATAAATGACTTATTTATTATTTGGTGTCATTTATTATAAATAGCTAATTGGTTTAACAATGGAATTAAGTTATGATTTATCATACCACTTATAATATCTTAGTAATGAAATTAAGATTTCATTTGAGAATTTTACTCCAACTCTCAGGGTAGCAAATTGGGAGTTAATAGGTGGGTTACCCTTGTGTTTTTCTTTTCACTCAATATCTATTTCTTTCTCTACTAGGTTTAGTTGGCATGGGTATGCACATATTAATAAGGGGTAAGATCAACACTATAGCAAGCTTACATGACATTGTTGTCTAGATTAGGTTGGTGTGTTATCCTAATACAAGAATATAAGCACTTTGTGTTTCCATAACTTAGGTGAGTGTGGTATTTCAATTGTATTTTCCTTTCACCATAGGTATAGTTAAGGTACGATGGGTGTGTTATCCCATATGAAAGCCCTCTCAATGTACTTTAACCACATGTAGTGGATGGGGTATCCCAACTATGTATATTATGCTACCATAACATTCATTCGTGGTGAAGAAAAGGGTGTGATTGCTATAATATCTTGATAAATGGAAATCATATGGTCACATATTGGAAGGATAATAATATATTTTTTGTTAACTTACTTGCATTGTATGAGTTAATCTATTTTATTATCTTATTATTTATGCCACGGTATGTTTTCGATCATGTTCTACATTTTGTTCTTATATGACCTCAATGTGCATCATAATTACTTACTATTTTTAGGTAGTTTATTTTACCAAACTTGATACTACATTTTTATGGTTACTATGATGATCCAACTTTTTTTTTTCCGGTCAGTAGGGGACAATTTGTATGGCTATAATTTTTAGCTAGAGTATTCTAAAGATGAAGATGTAGGTTAGTAGTTGTCCATTATTTTGGGATTAAGATTTATATTCTTTTTATATATTCATGAGTTAGGCTAATAGGTATAGATAGGTTTTACTTGCTATGTTTGGATATTTTTGTTTTTTTTTGGGTTAAATAAGCTCTTGGCCTTGATTCCCATATTTAAATTTTGTAACTCCCTACCTTCTATCATAGTGTTATCATTATGATTGGTAGTTGTTAGTGCATTCTAGTATGTGATTGTCTTTTTCTTTAACTGTAATCCCCCAAAAATTTTGAAAACCTATATTTTAATAAATAACTTTTATTTGAAATAAAATTTGCTTTTAAAATTATTTATTTTAATTATTTTATGGATTTTAGAGTATGTAAATTTGGATAATAGTATTTAATAAATTAAAAATAAATATTTTGCTATTTATCATATTATTTTATTTAAATAATTTTCCAAACTAATATTTTACCAACTTTATCCTTTTTAAACTAATATATTAGATTATAATGAATTAAATTATTAAATTAAATAATTTATCAAGAATATTACATTTTATGATTTTATAAATTAATTTACCTTATTTTCCCTATTTTTCCATTTCCCTTTTCCCTCTTTTTCCTTTTCTTTTTTTTTTCCCATTTCCCCCTCCCTTGGGTCGTTGCCAGGCTAGGCCTGTCTCCCTTCTCCCCCATGCGATTGGGTCTTCAGCTCGCTTCTGCCCTCTTTTGCTTCTCCCATGCCTGACGCACGTCCAGCCCGCCTCTCCTTTCTTTTTTTTCCTCTGGACCGGCCGGCTCCCTTCTTTCCTGCACCGGTCCAGCCGCCCAGCCCCTTCTTCTCCTCTCTTCTTCTCCCACGCCCCGACCTGCTCCCGTCCTCCATGCACGCCCGACCACCGCCTGCAACTACCGCCGCCTGCCACCGTACCTGCCCCCTGCTACTCCCTCTCTCTACCCCGTCCTTTTCTTTCCTATTTCGAGCCAAAATACCCCCCTACACCCTCCATTCTCGCCTGAATTCTTTCCTTCTTCTTCCCTCCCTTCCCCCTGCCAACTAACAGCCCTACCACCCTTTGTCCTCTCGCCGGCCAGCCCCTGCCCCTCTCTTCTCCCTCTTCTTTTTCTTCATCTCCCCAGCCCTTCATTCCCCATATTTTCGAGCCTTTCTCCTTCCCCGAGCTCCCTCTTCTCTCCTTCCTTCTCCCTCCATTTTCCCCATTTTTTTTATCACCACCGCAACCAGCCCCTGCGCCGCCTCCTGCCACCACTCCCTACTGCCCTGCACCATCACGCCACCCCTCGAGCCCCCTACACTTCCTCCCTTCTCCACCCCTCCCTTTTTCTCCCCATTTTCCCCCTTACCACCGAGCCACCTGCAACCGCCACTTCCGCCGCCGTCCGGCCACCTCTACCGCCACCCAACCCACCGTTCGACACCCTGCAACCCCCTCTACCACCACCATGCATTAGTTGGCCGAAAACAGCCCTTGCACCCCTCCATTTTTCCCTCTCCTTTTCCTTCCTTCTCAGCCCCTCCACCTCGACCCATCTCGGCAGCCAACTTTTCCGCCTCGCCGTTGCCGTCTCTGTCGCCTTCTACCACCGTGAAACCATCCCCAGCCACCACCTACACCACCTCTTCACTCCTGCACCATTCCCTTGCCTTGAAACCTCCCCCACCCACCTTCTTTTCTAGCCTAAAGACACTAAACTGAGCCATCTCCTCCTCCTTTCTACCTTACCCCATTCGACCCTTTTCACCCCATTATTTTGCATGAGACTTACGCTGTTCATGCAGCGTGAGCTCCCCCTTTATTTTGGAAATTATTTGGCTAATTTTTAAGGTATAATAGTATTTTATGTTAAGTGTTGTATTAATTAAATTTTATAAAGTTTTATGCTTGGATTCTTATTTCTAACATAAATATGATGGATATTATTTTTAGCTGTTGAGTTGCTAATTAAAGCTTAAATCTTTAACCGGGATACCGATAAGATTTGCTATTTTGCGGGATTAAGGTAACCGTTAATCCTCCCTTAAATACATGGAAAAACATATGCTAGCACATTAGGGATTTTGGTATGATTTTATGCATGTTTTGTGTGCCTAGCATGATATATAAATGGTTGTTTATATTGATTGAAAGAAAAAGGAAAAGCATGATAGCCTTTGTGCCATGTGTAGGTATGATAATTAATGAAGAGGTTGATTATTGATGGAAATGTTAAATGCTTGTGTATGAGGTATTATGTTGCTAATGCATGAATAATATTATTGTCTAAGGGTATTTTAATGATATGCTTGTGAAGTATGTGATCTAATATATGTAGTTGCTAATGAGTATTATGTTGAATAATGACAAGTTGGTGGACTTAGATGATAAAAATGAAGTACTAATATCATTATTTTATGTAGTGGTGTTAAATTCATAAAAGTTGTGTAAATAAGGGGTTAAGTGGAAATTGTATAAGTGAAAGGGGTATTTTGGGAATTTTTGAGTAAAAGGAGTAAAATGGTAATTTTTGTAAGTAAAATGGCATTATGGAAATTGTAAAAGAAAAGGGGCAAAACAGTAATTTTATAAGTAAAAGGGTATTTTGGTAATTTCAAAAGAAAGGGGTGAAATAATAATTTTATAAGTAGAAGGATAAAATTGTAAGTTGTGAGAAAGAAGGGTATTATGGTAATTTTTGAGGTAAAAGAATAATATGGTAATTTTATGATTAAATGGCAAAATGATAATTTTATAAGGGGTATTACGGTAATTTTTGGAGAAAAGGCTAAAGTGGTAATTTCGGAGTCAAAGGGCAATATAGTAATTTTATAAGTAAATGGTAAGAATGGTAATTTTAGAAGTAGGGGTAAAATAGTAATTTTGGATGAAGGAGGGCATTATGGTAATTTTTCAAGTAAACGGGCATTATGGCAAATTTTGGAAGTAGAGGGGCAAAATAGTAATTTCATAAGTAAATGGTAATATGGTAATTTTATAAGTGAATGGCGAAATGGTAATTTTATAAGTAAGGGGTATTATGGTAATTTTGGGAGTAAAGGGGTAATATGGTAATTTTGGAAAAGAAGGGAAAATGGTAATTTTGTAAGGAAAGACAAAAATGGTAATTTTGGATGTAAAAGGGCAAAATAGTAATTTGTAAAGAAAAAAAAGGAGTTTTATGGTAATTTATAAGTGAAAGGGTATTGTGGTAATTTTGTAAATAAAAGGATAATATGGTAGTTTGGGAGTAAGGGGTAGAAGAGTAATTTTATAAATAAAAGGATATTATGGTAAACTTGGGAGTAAGGGGTAACTTGGTAATAATGATAACGACGAAGGATCAATGGGTAATTAAATTATGATTATAAAAGGGTAATTGGATAATTGTGATAATAGAGAAGGGTATTTTGGTAAATTAATCAATAAAAGGGCATTATGGTAATTTTCATAATGGAGAAGGGCAATATAATAATTATAAATAGGGAGAAGGGTAAATTAATAATTATAAATATGGAGAAGGGTATAATGGTAATTATGACAATGGAAAGGGTAATTTGGTAATTCAATCAACTAAGGGGCAATTCGGTAATTATGATGACGGAGAAGGGCAATTTGGTAATTTATCCAACTAAAGGGGCAAATCGGTAATTTAAGCGACTAAAGGGTAAATTAGTAATTCTTTAACCAACTAAAGGGGTAAAATGGTGACTATGATAATGAAGGAGGGTAATTTGGTAATTTATCCAACTCAAGGGCAATTTAGTAATTATAACAAAGGAGAAGGGCAATTTGGTAATTTAACCAATTAAAAAGGGAACTATGTTAAGGTTAATAATTATGAAGGGTGAATGGTGATCTAAAAAGTGTAGGAGACAACTTGATAACCTAAATTGGATAAGGGGTAATTTGGTAATTATGCAACCTAAAGGGTAATATGGTAATTTGTCCAGTAAGGAAGGGATGACTTAGCAATCATAAAAGTAAGGGGTAAATGAGTAATTTTTACTTAACGTGTCGTTGTGATCGTGGACCATTATAATATGATTTAAATAATGCTGATTAGCCAAGTAAGAGTATTTGATAATTAGTATGGCCTTAATGGTTTCTCTATGATATCTTGGATAATCATCTGAATAAGAAACGATTAATGATATCAGAATGATTGAAAGTGAATAAGTATCCGATTGTTGTGCTTTTCGTGATCACTTTAATTAAGACACTATTACTTAAAGTGAAAGACCTCGAGATCGGGAATGGTGACCCCTTAGGGGTCGCTACCCTAAGGACGTGGTTTAGTCCATGATTATTCTGGTATTTGCTGGTGTGCCTTTGTGCCCCAACTAGGCCCTATATCTTACTCTTTCTAGCTCTACAGACCTAGTTAGGGGGTATGCATACTTATGGATTAGGTGTCCTTGTCGGTAGGGTATTGAGTTAGCTTTATGCACCCGTACGACTAGGGTACCTTTGCGTCCTTGGGTTTGTGGTTGAACGGTACTGAGTAGCTGATATGCACCAGTACGACCGATGTACCTTTGTGTTCCGGGTTATTGATCTCCCGTTCGAGGCAAATAAATATGATTGATGTGCTGATTAAAGAAATGAAAGATACTATTATTGAAAGTGGAATATTAATGAGTCGGGCCCAGATGGTTATGATATTGAGTACCGGTCCACCGGTTATAATAGTGGCCAGGAGCGTTGTGCCCTGGATGATGATTCTTTATATATTCCGGTCCACCAGATATAATAGTGGCCAGGAGCGTTGTGCCTTGGATGATGATTTTATGTATATTCCGGTCTACCGGCTAAAATAGTGGGGTCCTGAGCTCAATAAAATTAGTTATGTATGTGACTAAAGTTATGGAAAAATACTAATCACTTATAGTGGAACACCATATGAGTCGGGGCCAGTCCGGTCCACCAGAAAATAATAGTGGTCAGGTGCGTTCTGCCCTGTGTGTTTACCTTCCGGTCCACCGGCAAATAATTGTGGTCAGAGGCATTCTGCCCTGTGTGTTTATCTTCCGGTCCACTAGCAATAATAGTGGTCAGAGGCGTTCTGCCCTGAGTGTATACTTTTCGGTCGACCGACTATAATAGTGGGGTTCTCGCACTCACATGGATATAAAATATGATATTGATTGAATGGTGATGGAATAATGGCTTAAGGCTCGAATGTATGGATTTTATACTATGACATGGCTTAAGGCCCAAAGATATCGATCGTGAATTATAACTTGTGTTACGTGTGATTGTTATGTATCCACCTCAGTTTACATATGTATATAGTTGCACTATGTGTTGCATTGCGGGCCTGTCTTTAAGTGTGGTATTAAAGGGTTACTCAGTACCATAGTACTAAAGAGATTCCCTTTTGGGCCCCCTGCCTATTCTATGGTTGTGCCCTTGCAGGTCTTTTCAGGTGCTACTCAAGTGGGCTACCGGGAAAGAGAGTAAGGAATTATCCGGTACCATTAGGCCTTTTCTCCTTCTCATTTAAATTCTTGGTTTTAAATGTATATGTTATCACTGTAACCACCATTGGTGGATTTTATTCCTGTAAACGATTTGATGCGCTACTCTGATTTATGTGTGTTGAAATTCTTCCAGAATGTATTTTACTTTTCTTAGCCTTAGCACTTGGTACTGGAACGGTATAAGTGAACCGGTCTGGTACTAAGTGTGGTGGTAATACTCCCAAAGTTCATGTTTTATTAATTTGCTTATGCTAATTTCCTTTTAATTAACAAAATTTTTCAGTAGTGAATTTTGGGGGTGTTACATTAACATTTCATAAAAAATAGATTAGGTGATGATCTCAACTCTCCCATGATTAACTTGGTGGTGACATCCCATAGTTTTGTTTTCAAAATGTTTTCACACTTTCTATAAATGAAAAATTTTAAGTCAAGAAAATTAGGGTTATTATAGTTATAAACTACATGGAAGTAAATGGGGGCACTAGTTACGACATCATAAATCATATCTTGAAAGCTAAAGATGATAAATAGATATTAGCTAGCAGATAGTAGCAATATCGAGTGTGAGGTATATGCAATGAGACATATGGGAACCATATGTTGCTGGGGGTTTCAACTAGATAGAGGATGTGCAAGTACATATTTTTTCACCGTATATTCATTAGTTAAATAAGAAAAATCTATTAAATTTGATACAATATTCCCTTTTATAAAATATAATATTATCAAAATAGAGAATATGATATTCTATAAAAATATTGTTGCATGAAAGCAACTGGTTAAGGGAATAAATAAGGAAATATGTTGAATAATATAAGGAATTGCAATAGAATGAGACATGATATTCACATATAAAGCTCTTGAGAAGTGAAATAGAGAGAAATTTCTTTTAAGATTATACAAATGCATAGGATTAGGTAGGAGTGGAAATACTGGAGAGGTAGGGGTAAGGATAAGGCAAGGGTAAGGATGGGGCTAATGATATCTAATAGTAGGACTAAATTTTATTCTATTTGTATATTTATAAACTATAAAAAGATAGGGCAGTGTACTTATGTTAGTTTTAATATACATAACTCAACTCTTTCTTAAACATATTAAGTTATTAAATAAATCTATATGAGTTATTATTCTCTAAACTCAATAGTTATATTAAATGAATATTCACATTCAATAGTATAAACCTAATTATTATATGTGATGAACCTAATAATTAAATGTTATGAAAATAATTGTTAAATGTTATGACCCTATCTTAAAGTACATTTTGAACATATGTAGGTGATTTGTTAATCAGGCAAATAAATATATGAACCTATGTTAAAGTACATTCTAAACCTATGTTAAGGGTTATTAACATGTTAAACTGGATGAACCTTTATATATAATATAATGGATGAATTATCTTTCACAATGCATAATATTTTTTCTTGATTTGTAGAAGAAAAATGTCGGCCAAAATTAAAAGAACTTTGAAGTTGGGGATGTTCTCAATGCAACATATAATTAGACGTTTTTGATCTTCTCTCAGATCAAAAGATTTCTATAGCAAAAAAAATAATTTCTCTATAGAAAAACTTCTAAAATCACTCAAGATTAACTTCACTTGAACATAAAAGAAGGAAATTCAAATCTCCAAGAGTTTCAGTTTAATGCTCTCAATTATTCATTTCATTCCCATCCTTTAGCGAATATACATGTATACACTCACACACACATATGGGGATGAGCTTAACCTCCATTAATTAATCCCAAATCAATATGCCTAATTAATAAAGAGTTAAACTAATATATGTCCATATGGTGTATATAATGAGTTACAATTACAATGACAAGATATTACAAAGCTTACATAAAATATCAAAGTTACATAAAACCTAATCATGATAATACATTAAATGATCAAGTAATAAAGTTTCATGTCTTATAGACTTTTCTTCCATACAATTCTTAAACCCTTGTATTGTCATTTTCTTGTACATTAGAGATCATTGGTGGAGTATTCTTCTTAAAAAAATATATAATACATGAAAGAATCACTTAATGAAACATTATTAGATTTATTATAAAGGTGTTTGAGATTTTAAAGAACATTTGGTACCATATCAAAATATGCTAACTCTTTCCCTTCAACATGAGAAGAATGAGATGTAGATGCTCCCACATCATTCTTCCCTTGTAAAAAAGAATTTGTCCTAAAATTAACATCATTATAAATTAGTTGAAAGTCCTAGAAACTCCTCTATAAGATTCTAGTAATTCATATTCACAAGTATTATTTCTAAAATTTTTTAAGATTTCAAATGGTCCATCTGCTCTTGGTATTAGTTTTTTTCCTTAATTTTGGAAATAGTTTTTTTCTTAAGTGTAACCATACCAATTCTCTTGATCAAAATATTTATAATTCAATTTTTGTTTGCTTGGTTTTGGTTTATAGCATTATATTTCTCAATATTATTCTTTATTTGCTCATGTTGGTTTTTAAAGAATTCAATCATTTCTTTAGAATCATAGTTCTTAATATCACCTTTCTTTATTGACAACATATTAATAGGAAAATAAGGATTAACTACATAGATAACTTCAAATGGACTCGATTGAGTTGTATTAGAAGGACTCCTATTGTATGCAAATTAGGTGTGTGGGACTTTAATATCCTAATATTTTGTACTTTTATTAAATAATCCTTGTAGTAAATTTTCCAAGGTCCTATTAGTCACTTAGGTTTGACCATCCATTTGCGGATCATGACATGTGCCAAGCAACAACTTAGTACTTAACATATGCAAAAGTGTCCTCCAAAATTAACTCAAAATTTTTGCATCTTTATCTAATACTGTACTTTTGTGAATACCAATGAACCTTACTATTTCCTTGAAATATAAATCTATCATATGATTTGTGTCATCGATTTTATTACAAGAAACCAAATGTGCCATTTTAGAAAACCTTTCTACCACCACCATAATAGAATCCTTTTCCCTTTGTGTCTTTGGAAAACTTAAGATAAATTTTGAAAAGTAACACATATCCAAATAATAGCTTGCACTGATGTTATCATTTATGGTTAATATATATCTTCTTTTAATATTTCCATAGTTTTATGAACACCAACATGATCAGCTATACCTCCCTCATATACTTCGTTAACAAGTAAATCATGTATAAGAGAATGAGGTATATACAACTTATTTAGTTTAAAAAGAAAGTAATCTTCAAGCACATAATTACCTTAACTATGATTTTTCTTGCATTCATTATAAATTTCAAATAAATCTTCATATTTTGCATATAATTCTTTCAACATTTCACAACCTAATAATTTATCATCCAACATGACAAGTATCATAGATATCCTCAATAATATATCTAATACTACGTTTTCTTTACCATTAAAATATTTGACAAAAAAGATGAAGAATTGATAGAACATAACCTATTTTTTATGCCTAGGACTAATTTTATTTTACCCATGCAAGTATTTTAGACTTTCATGATCCAAATGGTCTAAAATAATGACTCCACGTTTCTAAGCTTCTTATGATGGCATAGAATTCCTAATTATATTTTGAATAATTTATTTTGGAACCATTTAATTTTTTCACTAAAAAAATGTAATGGACCTTTTTTGCTTGTGAAAGTACGCCTCATATTCCTAACCCACTAGCATCACTTATAATTTCAAATAATTTATCGAAGTTAAGGAAGGATAATGCCAATATATTACATAGCTTGTTCTTTAAAGTCTCAAAGGCTTTAGTGGCATCTTTTCCCTGCTTGAATTTTCCTTTCTTCATAATATGTGTAATTAGCACAGTAATAGTTGAAAAGTCTTTAATGAAGCTTTTATAGAAACTTGCTAGTTAATGAAAACTCTTAACTCATGAATATCTTTAGGTATTGGCAAGTTCTGAATAGCTTGAATATTTATAGGATCCTTTTTTATACCTCCACTACCTACAATATAACCAAGGAAAATAATACTTGAAAGCATAAAATCACATTTTTCTATATTTTTCATAGAGTTTAGCTTCCCTTAGCATTTCAAATAATCTCCTCAATTGACTAAGATGATCTTGCTAATTTTTAATGTACACAAGTATATCATCTAAGTATACCATAATGAATTTTTGAATAATAGGTTGAAGAACTTTATTCATTAGTCTTATAAACAAACTAGGAATAGGAAATTTATAATTCATAGTTATACTATTCATAGCTCTAGAGTCAATACACATGCACCATATACCATTCTTTTTAGGAACAAGTACTACAGGTACACAATATGAACTCATGCTTTCTCTTATATATCCTTTTTATATTAGCTCTTGTATTTGCCTTTATAATTCTTTAGTCTCTTTCGGATTACATCTATAGGCAGGTCGACTAGGTAAAGACATACAAGGCATTAAGTCTATAGAATGTTCTACCCCTTCTTTAGGTAGTAATTCCAATAGTAATTCATTAAGAAATACATCTTTATATTCATCAATAAGCTTATCTAATCGAGGATAATTTTTATTTTTCTCCCCTTTTAGGGATTCCTTGATAATCATAGCATAGTGACTACCTTCATCCTTAATACATTGTATCATAACCTTTTAATGCAAAAATAAACACTTTTTTTTAATTTTGACTATGTTATCTTTATTACACTTAAAAGGTTTAAGTTTATGCTTTTTATTACCCTTTTCAACAATATATTCATTAGTAATAACACTATGAATAACACCTCTATCATATTTCCATGGTCTACCTAATATGATTCCACATGCATCCATAGGTAAAACATCACATAGCGCATATTCATGATAATTACCAATTAGAAATGAGATTAGGGTATGTTTTGTTAACTTAACTCTTTTTTCCTTATTAATCCATTAAAGAGAAAAATTCCTCAGATATGATTTGACTCTAACCCTGATTCCCTCACCATCCCCTCATTAGCTACATTTGTACACAGTCCACTATCAATAATAACCCGACAAATTATATCTCCCACTCTTTCTTTAGGTTTGAATATCTCCTCTCATTCTTGAATTTGAAGAAATCTTGAAGGACATAAAAAGAATTTCCTTCATCCTCTAAATCACTTAAAAAAAAAGCTTATTTAGCTTGAACTTAGGGTATTCATCAAAAGTCTCCATAGCTCCAATCTCTTATATTGATAATACTCTTTAGTTAAGACATTCTCTAGAAAAGTTTCCGAATCCTCGGCACTTAAAGAATTGTTTTATATAGACCTCTTGACCTTGTCCTTTCCATTCTCCTCTTAGTTAAGTCCTTGTCTCTTCTCAACATTAAAAGAGCTTAAGGTACATGTCTTGTGCTTAGTATCTTATGTATTTGGGTAGTACTTTATAGAAGAAGTACTTTGCTTGGCATGAGGCTTAGTAGATTTATTTTCTTTTTAAATCTCAAATATAGCATAATCATATCATCAAGATAATCATATAAACAAGTTTCAACTTTATCTTGAATCATCATGTTAGGGCCACGTATAAATATAACACATGTTTATTCCTTTCTCTTGTGGATATCACATATAAGTTCTAATGTTTCGAATTCCCTAACATATTATTCAACACTTAAAAATTCCTTGTCTAAGAGTAGTCAATATAATGTAATTATCTTTTTCATATTCTTTAAGTACAAATTTTCTTCTCAAATTTTTCTTAAGCTTATCCCAAGATTTAATTTTAGATCTACCCTCTCTTTCCCTATTTCTCTTCTAGTTATCATACCATATCGTAGCAAACTTATGAAAATTAAGAGAAGCTAATTTACACATTTTCTCATCATCATAATATTAATTTCAAAAATATGCTTTACCTCATGTAACTACTCAAGAAATAATTCAACATCAAGTTTACCATCAAAACTCGAAAAATCAAGTTTGATATCTTTATCTTCTTTATGATGATACCTTGATTGATGAACATAGTTCCTTCGATAAATTCCACTCCCTTGTGACTCTAATTCATAATATACTCATCATTTAAAATATCTTCCTCTTGCTAGGTTGATCGAATTTATATCACTTCTCATTCTATCTCTAAAGAACTCCTTTTATTCTTAAAAATTCTACACCGAATCTTGCTCGGCAAATCAAGACTCCATCTTTCACAATTGAGTTTGCATTGTATAAATTTGTTGAAGTTGAGAATTGGTTGTGGATAAATTTATTGATATCTTTTGGATTGCCTCAAAATTATCTTTAACATTTCCTTCTCCTTCCATACTAATCAACTTAGTAACACACTTAAAAAAAAGATTAGTAATCCTTAGGGTTCAGTTGGAACCCAAATCACTTCAAAGGTTTCATTCTATTTTGAGTAGATTCTTGTAGAAAATTTTGATTTTAATGAATCAAACACATAGCTAATAGTCCATATTATCATATGCACAAACAAATCAAGACATTTTCCACATTTCTTGTTAGGTTCTTGATATAGAATTTAACAAAATAAAAACTAATCATTCGACATCTTCCAATAAAACTTATGCTTGTATTCTATGTTCTTATATACAATATGAATAGAAATTATTCGCAACATTAACCTATATGCATTAGGTATATGTACTTCAAAAACAGTCGGTTTAAATGAAGGACTTCACACCACTTTTACTTAAACAGAAACACACACTTGACAAAAATTTTAAATGTAGGAATGTTGTTTAGAGTTGAAGGTTTATTTGAATTTCATGCAATTTAAACAATCATCAATGATTTTTATTCTACATGCAAACCTATCCTAATCATGTACTATAACATGCAAACTATTTCTCTTAAAAATCAATCCAGCATAAGTAACACATACATGGTGTAATACCCTAAATTTTGGTAACTTTACTTTTGAATAGTTAGCCTTTTATCTACAAAATTAACCTTTAAATATAAATATAATTATTTTTGTTAACCTGTGACCTAAAAATCTTGATATATTATTTAATAAATTATTATAGTTATTCTATCTTACCCTCTAAACTGAGAATTTTACTTGATTTTTTTTTCTTAATTTGATACCCTAAATTTGGATAAATTAATATCGTCCTAAAAACATAAATTTAACCTAATTTTAATTCTAACCCTAAACCTATTTTCTTTTTTCTTTTAATTTTTTTCCTTTTTTCTTGTTTTCTTTTTATGATTTTTGACTCCGCATTTAAGCACAACAAAATATTTTGTTGGTTCACATTGGTGTTGGAGAAGTTTAGTATAATTTAGAGTCATGTGTGAGAAACACGAGTGTATCATATTAATAAACGTGGACCTTGTTTCTCTGTAGAATTCCTGATATTTTTGGGAAAATTTCAAGAGTAAGGAAATAAACATGGAGGTCTTGCGTTTCCAAAATACTGATCGTGTTTTTGATATATTTTCAAAACATATTGTTTTGCTCTATAGGGTTTCTTCTTTTATAAAAGGAGACATGTTGAAACCTTAGCCATTGAGAGTCGTGCATCCCAACTTCTTCTTCTCCTCCATCGAATGTTCCCTTTAAAGAGAATTATAGATTTGTGTAATTGAGTGATTGATTGGTTTAATCATATTATAGTTACACAAGAGCATGAATAAAGATCTCTACTTTATCCTTAATTATTCTGTTTTGTATGTGAGTTCTCAATTGTGCATAATCTTGTGAATCTTGATTTGGTGTGGATCGCTCTAAATCCACATTATTTCCAAAACAATTTAGTATTAGAGTTGCATTATTGAAGAGATCCAGTTATCAATATATATACAATATTTGATATTGAGAAGTTTAATCAATCCATTAATTTTAAATTATGAAAATTGAAGATAAGGGTAATTCTAATTTAGAGCGAATTGGAAAATGCATTATTCAATCATTCGAACAAGCTATAATTGATGATGCATGAAATATTTGAAGAAGTAATCCGAAGGCCCTATCCATAATACAACTATGCTTGTCTAATGAGCTTTTGTGGGAAGTGGCAAAAGAATGAATAATAGTGGCCTTGTAGTTGAAGTTGGAGTCATTGTATGTGAAGAAGTCAGTTGCAAATTAGCTACCATTGAATAGTCAACTTTATGACCTGAAACTAGGTGAGGGTCAATCTTTGAAAAGTCATCTGGATGAATATATCTTTATCATTATGGATTTGCATAATATAGATGTTAAATTAGATGATGAATATTTGGATATTATGTTGTTATGTTCTTTGCCTGCTAACTTTAAGCATTTTGTTGAAATAGTTTTGCATGGGAATGATGATTTAGTCCTTGAGTATGTGAAATCTACCCTACTATAATGGGAGGTGATTAATAGTTAATTGATTGGTAATGGTACTTTTGGTGACTCATATAATGAGGGTTTGGTAGCCAGGGGAGGCCACAGGAGTAAGCTTTTGGTGATAAGAAGATGTCCAATTATAAATTGAAGAGTTAGAAGAAAAATGTGACATGTCATGGTTATTGTATGAAAGGCCATATTAGGAGATATTGTCCCAATAAAAAAATCAATAGATACTGCTAATGATGTATCTGATGAGCATGATGCTACCATAGTTGGGGGCAATGATGATGGAAATATACTAACTGCCATAGATGGAAAAATTAGATTATCTTATAGGTGGATTTTGGGTTCTTGGTGCTCCTACCATGTATGTCCCAATACAATTTGGTTGTAGACATATGAAAGTATTCAAGGTGGATTTTTTATCTTAGGAAATGATACTTCTTGAAAAGTTACTGAGATTGGGTTTATAAGGGTGATAATTGTTGATGGTGCTACTAGGACATTATCTAGTGTTCATCATGTTTTTCACATGACCAAGAGATTGATTTTGCTATGTTCCTTGGATATCAAAGGTAATAGGCGTGTCATTGAGAATGTCACATTGAAGGTTGCTAAATGGGTTGTGGTGGCAATTGTTGGCAAGTGGGTTGGGACATTGTATGAGCTTGTTGGCAAATATATTAAAGGTACAATTAGAGCAACATTGAGAGTGTGTAACTCAGATGTTGTTGGCCTTAATTTGACGTGACTGCCACATGTAAGTGTCATTAGCACAACTCGTGGGTCATTGTATTGTGACCCATTTACCTCTAGATCTATTAAATTTTGTGAGTTTGAATTCCTTTTTGACAAGAAGATAGAGTAGGAGAGTCTGTTGGGTGCTACAAACAAGTTAGAGTTTGTTTATTGATTTATATGTTACAAATTCTTCTAATGAGGAGGAATCTAGGCAGTAGGTAGAGCAAATGGACATTTCTTTAGGCAGATCTCATTATGCACTTTATACTGAGAATAATATTAGTGTGTAGGAGTTGGTTTTAAACTCAGATGTTATTTTGGGTGTTGATTCTACCTTGTGGTATTATGCCCACAATGACAAGGAGATGTGGTCACTTTGGTGAACTAAAACTGTAACACCCCAAAATTCACTATATTTTTTTTAAACGGAAGCAATTAAATTAATAACACTGAAAACCTGTGAATTCTGGAAATGTTACCGCCACACTCAATACTAGACCGGTTCACTCCTACCGTTCCAGCATTAAGTGCTAAGGCTAAGAAAAATGACTTGAAACATTAATAAATAATCCAAATTTATGATTACGAAAATCAATTACGTGCTGTTCCTTACACAATCCAAAGTACGAGAATTAGTTCATCAAGAAAGGAGATAACTGCAATAATAAAACTGTTTCCTGATTATTCTCTTAAAAATTAAAGGAAATGGAAATAAAAATCTCAAGGAGAGCCGGCCACGTCACTATGGAAACAGGTCCCGCCCCATCATCACTCGACTCATCCTGATGTCCCATATACATCGATATCATCGTAAAAGACATCTCCTACCTGCAGTAAATCAGATGGGCCTTCTACTCGTTGGAATGAGCAGCACCCATGAAACGGGTGATCAGTACGCTACGTACTGAGTAAGGTAACCAAGCACTGAAGCCAACACATAAGCATAGAGATTCATATATAGAACATAATAGAGGCATAATCACGGTAACATAATATCGTACGAACAATCGGGTAGATACCTAAAGTCCCAAAAAAAAATCCAGATTAATTACTTAATTGATCTTTTATCGGAAATCGATACACATCATGCCTTTTATCAAATCCATGCGAATACGGGAGCCCCCACTATTATTGCCGGTGGATCGGAGGCACATAGGGTATCATACCCTAACCACTATTATAGCCGTGGATCGGACACACATAGGACTACGCGTCCTAACCACTATTCCTGACCGGTGGATCGGTTGGCCCCGGTTCGCATGGTGTTCCACTGTAAGTAATTAGTATCTTTTAGGTACCTTGCAAACTATGGTTTATTTTTATTGAGCTCGGGAACCCCCACTATTATAACCGTGGATCGGTTTCGCATAGGACATCATGTCCTAACCACTATTATAGCCGGTGGATCGATCACACATAGGGTAACACCCTAACCACTATTCCGAACCGGTGGATCGGTTGGTCCCGTCTCAATGATCTTTCACTTTAAATGATTAGTATCTTAAGTATCTTATTCAACAACTTCATCCTAGATAATACCCTAGATATGCATGATCAACACTATACAACCCTAGCTCCACGTAAAATACTCTTCCAATCAAACCCTAATCCCCACACAAACCATACTCACATGCGAACCCTAACTCCACGTAAAACATAGTTCCATGCAAACCTTATCTCCCATGCGAACCCTAATTCCACGTAAAACATGTTTCCATGCAAGCCCTAACTCCTATGCAAAACCCTAACTCCACGTACAACATATTTCCATGCAAATCCTAACTCCCATGCAAAACCCTAACTCCACGTACAACATATTTCCATGCAAATCCTAGCTCCCATGCAACCCATTTTCCATGCAATCCCCACTTTTAGGCAAAACCCTAATCCTTATACAAAACCCTAATCACCAGACAACCTCATGCGAAACCCTAATCCATGCAACTCCCTATCAATATTTTATAACTCCATCATGCATATCTTGAGGCCACATTATACAACAATAATAACATAAATGTACACATGATTCTCATGTCATCCTTTATCCACACCAACATACTTCAATTTCATACTCATGCTGTATAAAAAACAACTATACAATATTCACACAAGAGACACTATAATTAACACCATATGACATGCATAGCGTAAAATCACATAATTTAAGTATGGCCTTAGCACCCCTTACCTGAAATGTCACCGGTCTTGGAGCAAGCTCCTATACCTCTTGAGAGTTTTGAAAAGGCTCGCCTACTTTGGGAGAAATACTAGGATTAGGCTTTTCCTAAGAATGCTATTATTTCTAAATTAACCCAAGACCTTATTATTATATTTTTTTAAAAAAAAAATATTATATTAAAATTTACTCTACAACATACTAGTAGAAAATAAAACTAATGCAATTCAAAATACAAAGGGTGATATAAGGGTTTCTACCCTTCACCAAAATAATATTATAAAGATAAAATAATACTAATACTAATACTAATAATAATGATAACGACTAAATGTTATAAATAAAGATAATATTACTAATGGTTAATAAAAGTAGACTTAAAAATTCTGAAATACCAAAGTGCGAATATTAATATAACAATAGGCCTTATACTTTCCGGAATAAATAATAACATAATAATAATAATTATTCTAATAATTATAATATTAATAATAATAATAAGAACGATAATAATCATATAATCATTCAATTAATAACTTAAGATTCAAAACTAACAATAATATTATTTTATTGCTACTTCCTACCCTGCAAGTAAAATTTAGTATAACTATTATATTAAATAATAATATTATTGTTAGCAAAGAAATAATTATTATAATCAACTAAATACAAATAACTAAAATAAAAACAGAATAATTTACAATAAATAGGAAATAAGGGTTAAGATGGTCTAGGGTTTCACCTTGAGTTGGCAGGAAGTGGCGGCACGGGCGGTGGTGCACGGCGGTGGCCGGAAAATGGGTCTAAGAGGGAAAAGATGAAGCACAAGAGAGGAATAGCAAGGGAAAAATTAGAATAAGGTTATGGTTCGGTAGAGGAGGATTATATGGAGTTTTTGGGAGGTTCAGATGGCAGTGGAAGTGGTGGAAACGGCGGCGGACGGCGACTTAAGGGTTTCGGGATAAAAAATTCAGGCGAGACAGGCAGTCAATTTGGCACGGCTATGGAGGTTCGTGCAAGAAGAATCGAGAGGTGAAAATGGTTTAGTTAATTAGAGTGACTTTCAGGGAAGAAAATGAAATGTTTCGGTGGCGCTGAGGTTGGCTAACGGTGGAGAAATCAGCGTCTAAAGTCTCGGTGGTGGCAGCCTTCGTCGAGGGTTTTCGGGAAGAAAATCTTCCACAACTCCTACTACGAGGCTATTTATAGATTGAAGATGGTATAATAGGGTTTTGGGGGTTGGTAGGAAGCTAGAGGGTGCGAGAATTTGGGCAGCCGGCGGCGGAAAACGATCGGGTATCGTTTGGTATATTTCAGAATTTCGCGAGGCTGGGGAGAGGAAACGGGCGAGATTTAACGCCGAATAATTATGCAAATTTATTTCTGGAGTTAAGAGGAAGACAATGAGGCAAGAAACGGCCGGTATTAATCACCGTATCCGGAGATGCCATTGACGGGGTCCAAAGGTGTAGCAGCATCGACGGAGGAGGAAGGAGGAAGAAGGAAGAAGGAAAGGAGGCGGACCGGTCGGCCGGGGAAAAGAAAAGAAAAGGGGAGAACCGGGCGGTTCGCGCGCCGGTTAGGCCCTCACTTATCGACACGCAGCATCTCGACATTAAATCGTCCAAAACGACGCGTCTGGGAGCACGCAGGAAGAAGGCCAGCGACGCTGGGCCGCGGGAGAAGAAGAAGGAGAAAAAGAAGAGGATTGGGCCGCGCCAGGCCCAATCGGCGGAAGAAGGAGGAAGAAAGAAAAGAAAGAAAAGGAGAAAGGAAAAAGAAAGAGGAAAAAAGGAAAAAGGAAGAAAATAAGGAATTGGGTTTAAATAAATTAATTAGAATATTTTGGGTATTTAATATACAATATTTGAATAAAATAATATTTAAATCCCTTTTTAGGCTAAATTAGGATTTTTAAAAGATTTTCCATAAATTCCATTTTAATTAGCAAAACCCCCCTAATTTTATTCCATTAAATTATTTATAAAACTAATATTAATTTGGAACTATTTTATCCTCCTTATTTTAAATAAAATAATTTATTTTGTTAATTTCTAAAATAAAATCCATAACTAGCTAAAATACCCAAATTACTCCTAATTAAAAATAGTAATAATTTTCTTCTTAATTTGTCCTATTTAATTTCCTTTTATTTTAATCAAATAATTTATATTTAATTAACTATCATAGTAAATTTCATTTAAATATACTATTTAAAATTAGAACTTTTCGGGGCATTTCAAAAACATTGGTATGTCATGTTTCACTAAGAGAACGAATAAAGATCTATTTTTTCCTAAATTATTTTGTTTTGTGTGTGAATTCTCAATTGTGCATAATTTTTTTTTTAATCTTGATTTGGTGTGGATCTCTCTAAATCCACACTATTTCTGCAAAACTTTTATTCATTTTCCCTTTTATTTTTCTTCCTTAGGATAGCCCACCTCCTACCCTTTATTTTCTTTCTTCCTACTTCGGCTTAACACTCCCTTCTTTTTTCTTCTTCTACTTCGTTGGGCCATCCCCCTCTCTTTCCTTCCTTTTCTTTCTTACTATGTCTAACCCAATCATTCCTTCCATTTTATTTCTTCTTCCTTGACAAGCTTAGCCAGCTCACCACCTTCTTTTTCTTCTTCTCCTTCTCTTCTTATGCTGACTTAACTCTCTTCCTCCTTTCTTTTCTTTCTCCACACCCCAGCAACCCAACCCACCTTCCCTTTTCTTCTTCTTCCTCACTTAATCTGTACACCTTTCTCCCCAAACAAGTCCTCCCCTGTGCATCTTGCCTCCGCCATGCACGTGTGCACCCCAAACTAGTTCCCTTTCCTTTCCTAGCCAAGCAACCTACTTGTCTCCCTCATGTGTCCATTTACCCCTTCGATTTCTATCCAACACTTCCCCAACCTACACCGGCCTCCAATCATTCCCCCATATAACCTACCTCTTGCCTCTACATATACCCTTTCCCTACAAATTTTCACCTACCTTATTGTATGCCTAAGTCCCTCACTCTCTTCTTATTCTTCTTCTTCTTCTTCTTCTTCTCTTATTCCCACTCCCTCATGCCCTACTTCTTCTACCCTAACCTTTTACCTTTCTTTATTCTCCCCTGCCTCTGGATCCCTTCTTTTTTCTCCCTAAAATTGAATCCAATGCACCACTCTACCGCCACCACCATCCTAGCCTCCACCGTAAGCCACATTCTTCTTCCCTCCTTCCCTTTCTTCCTTCTCCTCTACTACCCTATTTTTCCTTCTTCCCTTCCCTATAGCAAGTTTTGCTAATCCCTTCCCTTAGTACCGGCCGCAACTCCCATATCCATACCCTAGACAATGATAGTTTTTGCCATTTCCATCTCCTCCACTCAACACATAGTCATTATCTTCTCCATCCATGCAACCTCCCTACATAACCAAACCACAACCTCACCATCATCCAACAAAATCTTCCCCTTGAATTCTACCCCTCCACTTCGACACCACCATCCTCTCTGTAGCCTTGTCCCACCTCCAAACATCCACCCCTTCAAGTCCTCTTAGTCGAGACTACTCGTGGCTACCCTTCCATTAGTCACTCAGCCTACTCAGAGCCACCTCTTTGCTAACTTCTCCCTCTTCTACTCTCCTTTTCTTATTCTCCTTTCCCTCGTCTACATCACCTCCTTTCCCACTGCCCTCACCCCTCTTACACTAGCCCACTACAACCTCTACCATTGACCGACCGAACCAATGCCACTCGACCACCACCTCTAACAATCAATCAGTCAGCTAGCCACCGAAGCCCACTCTATGTGCAAGGCTCACACTATACATGCAATGTGAGTTATTTTTTTCTCTATTTTTAAATTATTCTGGTAGTAATTAATATATATCTGCGTAGTTTAGTAATTTTGTATTTAATAAATATTTATAATAAAAATTATTATTTTATTGATAAAATATTCATATGGTATTTGTGATATTATTTTTAGGTACAAAAGTTTTGTTAGTGGAGCCTATTAATTTTAAGGAGGTTATTGGTAAATTTTACTCTTGTAGGAAATTAGGTAACCTTTATACTCCAATAAAATATTTTGGTGACATATGATAGTATATTAGGGTTTTGACATATAATTTATATTAAGTATGATATTTTACAAATGATTATATGCTTATTATTGTTATCATGAAAATAAAAAAAGAACGCATGTTATCCTATGTAAAATAACATATGTACAAAAGTGTGATTAAAATAATTCTAATATTGGGAAAGCACTTTGTATGATATGTACCTGTGAAAATATTAGGTTAATCATGTTTAGATATTCTTATAGCATGGTTATTTTTATTCATGTACCGTAGAGGCAATTTGTTCATTTAAACATATCATGATATGTAATCTGAATTAGAATGCCTAATATGTCCTAATTGTTAAGTATGGTGGTAGGTGTTTCACTATTTTAGAAACACATGATTTAACATGATAATTATTATTATATAGCCTAGATGTATTTTGATAATTTGGAATACACCATGATAATTATTCTAATAAACATGCCTAATATGTATTATTTATTTTTAAACATGAGAATAGTTGTTCTATTGTTTTAGGAACACATGTTTTATCATGATTATATCTATTATACAACCTAGGAGTATTTTAATAATTTGGAGTTCACCATGCTAATAAAATGCATGATATGTATTATTTATTATTAAGTAAGAGAATAGGCATTTTGTTATTTTAGAAACACATTTTTCAGCAAGTTATTATTATCATATATCCTAGAGGTATTTTAGTACTTTTAAGTGTATCATGATGGTTATTCTGATAAACATACACAATATGTATGATTGGTTGTTAAACATGAGAATATGTATTTTGATGTTTTAGAAATGTATGCTAGGGTCTTACATGTAAAATTCTGTATAAGGGTAAAATGGTCATTTAGCGTATTTGGTAATTTAACTATATAATAAATAATTTAATTAAGCTATATTATCATTTTTATGACAATTTGGTAAATAAAATGAAATTTGTGATGGAAATAGATGATAATGTGTAGCCTTAGGGTTATTTTGGTTATTTTTACCTAAGGTTACTAAGTATGAATAATTAAGCTTATGATGAACTTAGTAGATTTTTTATGTTGACAATGGTAATGAAGTTGATTATGGTTATCTTAGAATGTAAAAAATGAATAAAAATGGTTAAGTATTAAAGAATTAGATCTATATGATTAATATGTGCTTTCATGGTCACACTTATAAAATACTAATAATTAAAGTGAAAGATATTTAGATTGGAAATGATGGCTATTTAGCGATCGTTACCCTAAATACGCGGTTTAGCCCATGATTGTTATGGATTTTGCTAGTATGCTTTAGTGTCCTAGTTAATCCCTTCATCTTACTCTGTTTAGCTCTATAAACCTAATAGGGGGTATGTATACTATGGATTAAGTGTCCTTGTCGATAGGGTATTATGTACCTTTGTGTACCAGTGCAACCAGGGTAGCTTTGCATCTTTGGATTGATAGTTGGTAGGATACAATGTTGATTTTATGTGCTATTATGATTGGAGTACCTTATTGTCTCCAGGTTGAATTAATCTCCCCTTAAGTAATTAAAATGGAAATGATTTATATTTGATTTGAAATGATTATTGGATTGTTTTGTAGTAGCATTTGTGCCTACTTGTAGTTTGGTAGTAACTTGTGTGCTTACCTATGGTTTGGTAGTAGCTTTTGTTTCTAGTTTGGTATTAGCCTTTATGCCTACATGTGGTTTGATAGTAGCATTTGTGTCTACCTGTGTTCTGGTAGCAACCTTTGTGTCTACCTATTAAGATATGTGTTGTTATTGGTTTATGTTGGTGAGTCTACCTGTGTTATGAGGGTTGTTAATATTGATAATGAGCTTTGTGACTATGGTTATAATTTGATAATGATGTTGTTTTCTAATTATACTAAAAATAGGATCTCTTAGATGTTCCATTGGTAAGTTTCTATTTATTCTAGATGAACGAGCATTGGTAGTATATAGCATTGATTTTATATGGTTACATGAACGAGTATTGTATTTCAATTAATTTATGTGTAATTAAATGTTCATACATTGTTGTGATGCCTTATATGTTCTATGTGAACCTTACATATTGGTTTTGTATAATGGGTTACTCAATACCATTGTATTAAAATATTCCTTTTCATTGGCATTTACTTATTCAATGGAGAGTGGGCTTTGTTGTAATCCTTCAAAATTTTAAAAATATATAATTTAATAAATAGCTTTTATTTAGGATAAATTAGCTTTTAAAATTATTTAATTTAATTATCTTATGGATTTTTGAGTATATAAAATTGGATAGTAATATTTAATAATTTAAAATAAATATTTTATTATTTTAGCATACTCATTTTACTTGAATAAACTTCGAAACCACTATTTTTCCTAAAATTAACCTTTTTAAACCCATATATTAAGTTATATTAAACTAAATTATTAAATTTATTTATCTACCAAAAACATTACATCTTATTTTTCCATAAATTATTTTATCTATTTTCTCCCTATTTTTCCTTTTTCTTTTTCCCTTTTTCCTTTCCTCTTTTTCTCCTTTCTTTCCTTTTCCTTTTTCTTCCTTCGGGTCGCCAGGCCATGGCCTGCCTCCCCCTTGTGCGTTAGGCCACTGGCCCATCTCTCCCTTTCTCCCCTACTTCCCCTTTCTTTCCCTCAGCCTAGCTCTCTTTTCCTTTCTTTCCTTTTTTCTCCCATGTGCGTCACCCAGTCCAATCCCCTTTCTTTTTTTCCTTTTCTCCCCGACGGAGCCAACCCACTTCTTTCTTTTTTCCCCTTCGCCTGACATGCACCTCCCTTCTTATTCTTCCTTTCCTTCCATTGCCATACCCGACCACCTCCGCCAAATCCGGGCACCCTACCTATAACCCTCCTCCTCCCTACTACTCTCCCTACCTTCCTCTCTCTCCCCCACTATTTTCCTGTCCCATCTCGACCCAGTAAACCCTCTCTCTCCTCTTGTATGCCCCCGCCTTTCCCTCCTTTCCCTTCCCTCTCCCTACCACTCCCACACCCTACCAACTTGTTGTCGCCCTATTGAGCGACCTACCTCCCATAGTCTCTCTCTCCTTATTCTTATCCTCACCAACCCTTCCTACCCTATTTTTCTTTGAGCCTTCTCCTTTCTCCGACCTCCTTCTTATCCCTTCCTTCTCCCTCCTTTTCCCTCCCCTCTTCTTTTTTCCCCTTCTTTTTCTTCCTTCTCGGTAGCCACCCTACACCTCCTCCTTCCACCATCGTTCTACCACCTTTGCAGCCACTCGATCCACCAAACCACTCCTTGCAACCTCCTCTACCACCCCACACTTCTTTTGGCTAAAACATACCCCATCACCCTTCATTTTCATCCTCCCTTTTCCTTCCTTCTCAGCCCCTCCACCTCGGTAGCCACCTTCACAACCTCGTTGCCGCTGCCGCCTTTGGTTACTGTCAACCTATCCCTGACTACCACCTACACCTCCTCTCCACCCTACACTCTTCCCTTGCCCTAAATCCTCCCCGACCTACTCTCTTTCCTAGCCCCAAAACCCCAACCTAAAAATAGCCAATTTTCCTTTTCTTCATGCCACCTTTGAGCTTTTTCTCCCTTGTTTTGCATGCAGCTCATGTTGCATGAGCAACATGAGTTGCTAAATTCTTGGTTTGATTTAGTTAATAAATTTTAAGTTATAGTAATATTTAAGTTAAGTATTTCATTAATTAAGCTTTGATAAATTTTTATGCTTTGGTTTTTCTTATTCCTAATATGATAAGTATTGATATTATTTTTAGGTATTAGTTTTTCTAATCAAAGCTTGAATCTTTAATCAGGGTATCGATAAGATTCAATTTTTGCAGGAATTAAGGTAATCATTAAACCCCACTTAAATGCATGGATAAACGTATGCTAGCACATTAGGGTTATAATATGTTATTTTTGCATGATATATGTTGTCTAATATAATATATATAGTTACTGACATTGATTGATAAAAAGGAAAGCATGCTAGTTTATGTGCTATGTATGGAAATATTGCTTAAGGAAAAAGTTTGGTTATTAATGAAAATGTTAAGTACTTATCCATGTTATATTATGTTATTGTGACCATTGATGCATGAATAATATTATTGTAAGCCTAGGGGCATTTTAGTAATATGTCTTGTGTAAGAGTGTGGCCTAGTATGTGTGGATGTTATTGAGTATATTGTTGAAGTATAATAAATGGGTGAAATTGGATGATGAGAATGGATTATTAATATTAATATTCATGTAGTGATGACAACTTAATAAAAGTGGTGTAATAAAAGGGGTAAAATGGTAATTTTGGAAGTAAAGGGCAAAATGGTAATTTTATAAGTAAAAGGGTATTATGGTAATTTTGGGAAGTTAAGGGTATTATGGTAATATTGGAAGTAAAGGGTAAAATGGTAATTTTATAAGTAAAAGGGTATTATGGTAATTTTAGGAAGTTAAGGGTATTATGGTAATGTTGGAAATAAAGGGCAAAATGATAATTTTGTAAGTAAAAGGATAAAATGGTAATTTGCAAGTAAGAGAGGAAAATGATAAATATAATAATGGAGAAGGGTAAAATGGTAATTACAATAATGAAGAAGGGTAAAATGGTAATTACAATAATGGAGAAGGGTAAAATGGTAATTATAATAATGTAGAATGATAAAATGGTAATTATAATAATGGAGAAGGATAAAATGATAATTATGATAATGGAGAAGAGCAATTTGGAAAATTAACCAACTAAAGGGTAATGTGGTAATTATGATAATGGATAAGGGTAATTTGGTAATTATGATAAAGGAGAAGGGCAATTTGGCAATTTAACCAACTAAAGGGTAATTTGGTAATTTTGATAATGGGGAAGGGCAGTTTGGTAATTATGATAATAGAGAAGGGAAATTTGGTAATTTAACCAACTAAAGGGTAGTTTGGTAATTATGATAATAGAGAAGGGTAATTTGGTAATTAGGATAATGGAGAAGGGAATTTTGGTAATCATGATAATGAAGAAGGGTAACTTGGTAATTTGACCAACTAAAGGGCAATTTGGTAATTATAACAAAGGAGAAGGGCATATTGGTAATCTAACCAACCAAATGGAAATATGATAAGCGTAACAATTATGAAGGGTGATTGGTGATGAAATAAGTATGGGAGATAACTTGGTAACCCAAACCGAGCAAGGGGTAATTTGGTAATTATGCAACATGAAGGGTAATATGGTAAATTGGCAAGTAAGGAAGGGATGACTTAATAATTATACAAGTAAGGGGTAAATTAGTAATTCGTATCTAATATATTGATGGGATAATGGAGTTTCGTACTAAGACTCAAGTAACACTGAATAGTAAGATAATGGTATTCAATATTTAGTAAATATTACGAGAACGAATCCTAAGTCAGAATTGCATGAGATTATAATGGCCTTAATGATTCCTCCGCGTTATCTTGGATAACCGTATGGATAAGGAATACGTAATGATATTAGAATGATCGAAAGTGAATAAGTATTTGATTGTTGTGCTTTTTGTGATCACCTTACTTAAGATACTAATACTTAAAGTAAAATACATCGAGATCGGGAATAGTAGCTCTATAGGGGTCGCTACTCTAAAGACATGGTTTAGCCCACAATTATTCTGGTATTTGTTGGTGTGCCTTTGTGCCCTAGCCAAGCTCCACATCTTACTCTATCTAGCTCTACGGACCTATTTTGGGGGTATGCATACTTATGCATTATGTGTCCATGTCAGTAGGGTACTGGTTAGCTGTATGCACCAGTACGACCAGGGTACCTTTGCATCCCTAGGTTGATAGTTGAAGGGTACTGAGTAGCTTGTATGCACCAGTGCGATCGATGTACCTTTGTGTCCTATGATCTTGATCTCCCTATCAAGACAAATAAATAGAATTGTGGTTTTGATTAAATAGGGAAAACACTAATCGTGAAAGTGAAAGACTAATGAGCTGGACCCAGTTGACTTATATTATGAGTATCGATCCACTGAATATAATAGTGGCCTAGGTGCGTGTTGCCTTGGATGATGTATTTATGTATTCTGGTCCACCGGCTATAATAGTTGGGGATCCTAAGCTCAATAAATTTGATTTGGTTGTGAATAAATTATGAAAAAATACTAATCACTTATTGTGGAACACCATGTGAGTCGGGGCTAGACTGGTCCACCGGCGAAAAATAGGGGCTAAGAGCATTCTACCCTGTATGTATACAGGTCCACTGGCTATAATAGTGGGATTTCCGCACTCACATGGATATTTATAATATGATATGATTGATTAATGATGGGCTAATAGCTTAAGGACTAGAAGTATTGATTGTACATTATGATCTATTAATATTTGATTGACTTGTTAAGTATGCGAATGTATGAATGTGAATATTATGTATACACCTTTCATTATATATGTATGTAGTGTTTTATCATGTGTTGCATTGTGGGCCTGCTGTTAAGTGTGTTTGAAAGGGTTACTCCTTACCATAGTACTGAAGGGTTCCATTTGTGGGGCCCCTACCTAGTCAATGGGCAGTGTTTCTTGCAGGTTTGTTCAGGTGCTATTTAAGTGAGTAACGGAAATGAGCATAAGGAACTATCTGGAAAGACCTAGGGTTGTACTCTTTCTCTTTATAAACCCCATTTTAAATGTGGTCCTTGTTCTTGTAACCACCACTGATGGATTTTATTCTTATAAATGGTTTACCATGCTACTCTGATTTAATTATGGTTTGAGTTTCTCATAAGTTGTATTTTTCTCTTTTAGCCTTAGCACTTGGTACTGGAACGGTAGGAGTGAACCGATCTGGTAATAAGTGTGGCGGTAATATTACTAGAATTCATAGTTTTGTTATTCTACATCCACTAATTATTTTAATAAAACAAAAATTTTTAATAGTAAATTTTAGGGGTGTTACATTTGTTGGTTAGCTTGTAAGCTCAGCTGAAGGCTCCTATTTGGATTGAGAGTGTAGGGTTATCAAATGTTTTGCTTGGTATCTTTTGATCCAAAATATTTTGTATTTCTTACTGTCTTTATGTATTTCCTTTCATTGAAATTTTATAACCACTAATAGTTAGTTCTATTTGAAATGATGTTAAATTAATTTAACTCTCTTGCTAATCTAATTTACGATTGTGTTATTAATTTAAGTGGAACAATGTTTTTAGCCTTATCACTTAGTAACATAATGGTAGATGAATCTATACTTGTACCAAGTGTGGTGGTAACATCTCGTGATTTACTATTTTAGCATTCCTAATTAATTGTAAAAAAGAAAATCAATTTATAAATTTAGGGGTGTTATACACGGTTGTTCCCTCAAATCACTTGACACATTACATGCAACCGCTCATATTCTGTTCTAGTTCTTAGCATGCCATGGTTCAAGATCATCATATCACATATTCTAATCACAAATTTGACCATCCAAGATCATTCATATGCATGCAAGAATTCAAGAAAAGCATTTGAAATTCAAAGAACTAAAGCAAGAATCATCAAGAACCTCAATCCCACGTCGAAGTAAATGTGTTTGGTTGATTTCACTTTAAAGTCGAACTTCATCCACTTGTGTCAAACCAAACTTAAGCTTCAATACCAAAATTGATGTTTAAGATAATAGATGAATTATCTTTCACAATGCAAGATCTTTTTACTTGATTTGCAGAAGAGAAATGTCGACCGAAATTGGAAGACCTTTGAAGTTGTGGAAGTTTTCAATGCAACATACAATTAGAAGTTTATGATCTTCTCCAAGATCAAAATATTTCTAAAGAGAAAACACTAATTTCTCTATAGAAAAACTCCTAAACTCACTGAAGATTAACTTCACTTGAAGAGAAGTGTGTGTGTGTGTGTATAAACACATATGAGGCTGAGATTAACCTCCATTAATTGAGCCCAAATAAACTGGCCTAATTAATGAAGAGTTAAACCAAAATATGTATCTATAGTATATATAATAAGTTACTATTATAATGATAAGATATTACAAAACTTACATAAAATATTAAAGCTACAAAAAACCTAATCATGATAATACATTGAATAATCAAGTAATCAAGCTCCATGTCTTGTATATTTGTCTTCCATATAAGTTTATAACCCTTGCATTGGCATTATCTTGTACACTAGATATCATTGGCGAATTCTTATTATGAAAGTGTTCAAGATTTTTAAGAACAATTGGTACCATATCTAAATATGCTAACTCTTACCCTTTAATATGAGAAGAATGAGATGGAGATGCTCCTACATGAAACCTATTATAATATATTGCTTAACCTATTTCAATTATACATTAAACTTGTATGGATTAATTGTTTAACCTATTTGATGAACTTAAGTTAAATGTTATTATCCTATGATAAACATAAATACTAAACATAAGTGAATGATTTGTTGATTACTTGTGAATTACGTGTAGAACCTATGCATTTTGTATGATGAATCTATGCGTAAAAACTATTAAACATGAGTCAATTATTCACTTAATATCTATTGATTGATTAATCAACCTAATTGATATTGGTAAACACATCCAACACCTCATTGTCACACCCACAACGTAACTTTTATTTTTGAAAAAAAAAACCTTCACTATAATTCTATTCATAATAAAATAAATAAGATGTAAGAGGATTTAATGTGACCACAATTTCACTTCTTAAATTATATTACACCCAAAGCTTCAAACTCTCACACAAAAATGGATTGGAACCACATCGGAGGTAGAAAGCCCATAGAGGAAGTTGCAAGAAACTTCCATATGTTCCCATCACTAAAACAAAATCAAGGAGGCTATGAACAAGGGGAGGGAACTTCTATAAAAAAGAATAGAAGATGAAGAACAAGATGATTACATATAATATGATGAAGAGGAAGAGGAATAGGAAGAGGATGAACAAGATAAAATTGATGGAGATCACAATCCCATTCTTCTTTTTCTTGATTTTGATTATGCTTCAACCAAGGATAAAGAATAAGAAGACGGTACTTGTTACCCCTTAACTTCATCTTCCACCACTTCTTTGACATTGTTACTCCCACAGTCTTTTATTTTATTTTCATTTGATTTTAATTTTTTTGTAATATTAAGACTAATATGATTGTGATGTATTGGTTATTTTTTTGTTATTATTACAATGGCCAAAGTATAATATTATTGTATATTTTACAATTATGTTCCCTTTAAAAGTGTGTTCCCTTCACGTGAGTTCTCTACTAAACACATGTGAAGTTTTTTCTAAACATAACATTTAAATGTGACATATTCAAATCCTTCTCATTACTTTTTTTTACTCAAATAATTACTTATGGGATAAACATACACATCTTATATGATAAACCTATACATTTACTATTATGAACCAAATTCTCTTTGGGTTATGAAATTGATATGAACACAAAAAATTTTAAGCTATAAATATATGCATTAAAAAATATTATCATGATTTATTGAAGAAAACCATAAAATAAGAGCATGGTTATTAATTCTTATATAAATTGAGTGATCCATAGCACAAACCTAAGCACTTCATGTTATAAACCTAAGTAATTTTTTTCCCATACTTTTTTCCAATGAGCTGGACATAGTAATTTTATATGATGAACCTATGTTTTTACCATCATGAACTAATTCTTTTTGAGTTATGAATTTGATAGTTCAATATTAACCAAACAAAAAATAATTTATATGAACATATGGGTTATAAATGAGAATCATACACTATTTGTAAAAACAAAATGAAAGAATATGAATGAAATACCCTAAAACCCTAATTTAGAGAATTATAGTAAATTAAGGATTTATTAGGAAAATTAATTAAATAAATTATAATAAAAAAGGGAGAAATTAAGGAAAAATCAAAAGGAAATGATAAATAAATTAATTGGAAAAAATTAGGGTATTTTGCTAATTAAAATGGAATTTAGGAAAAATCTCTCAAAATTCCTAAATTAACCTAAAAAGAAAATTTAATTATTATTTTATTACAATATTATTATTTTTAAATATCCCAAAATACCAAAATATTCTAAATACCCCAACCCATCTAATTTTCCCCTTTCCCCTTTTTTATTTTTTCCTTTTTCATCTTCTTTTTCATTTTTCCTTCTTTTCTTCCACTCATTTCTCCTTTCCTTTTCTTTCCCCCCGATATAGGCCACCCTAGTCCTCATAACCCAAAACCCTACCCCCTCCTCTCCTTCTGCGCAGCCCAAGGCCCGCCGCACCAGCCTTCCTCCCCCGTCGCCCAGCCCCAGTCCGGTCCTCCCTTCCTTTCCTTTGTTTTCCCCCTAGACCACCAGTTTGCCGCACCCCCTTCTTCTTTCCCTTCTCACTTAACTCCCTCTCTCTTCCCGATGCCCCACCTTTCCACTTCTCAGCACAGGCACGCTGCCTCTATGCCGCCGCGCCCCAGCATACTGCCCCTATCCCCTTCCTTGACACTTCCTCTCTCTCCTCCACCCAATATTAACCTCTCTCTCTCTCCTCATACATGCCCCTATCCCCCTTCCTTTTTCCCTACCTAAGCATGCCAGATCTACAACAATGGCAGGCCTATTCCGGCCATAGGCCACCAACCAGCAACCTGCACACCTGCCACTGACCCTCCCTCTTCCCTCCCCTCCTTCCCCCTCATCCTTAACCTATAAATACCCCTCTACCTAGGGATGGCAATTGGACAGGTTTTACCCAAAACCCGACGGGTTTATCCGTTGGATGTGTAAACGAATATAGATACGGGTATGGAGGAAGGGGAGAAATATCTGTTGGGTTTGAGTATGGATATGGGTAAGGGATCCTCAAATATGTACCTGCATCCATTTATCCGATATAAAATTATATTTTTAACTTCATTTATGTAACTTTAAGTATATTTTCTAAGGCTAAAAGTGAAGATATGATTAAATTTTAACAATCTTAGTATATAATTCTAACATTAAATGATTTTTTACTTTATATTTAATGGGTTTTACCTGAAACCCGATGGATATTTAGATGGATATGGATATGGATGAGGAAAAAAAAATCTCGTTGGGTTTGGATATGGATGTAGATATAGATTTTCTTATTGGGTTTGGGTAACGGATAGGGAGTACCCAATCCGTACCCGATCCGTTGCCATCCCTACCTCTACCACCCCCATTCACCCTTTTTTCTCAACCTAGAAAGCTGCCCCCCTCTTATCACTGTCGTTGCTTCAGCTACCTGCTGCGCTGCCATCGTCTAGTGCTGCCACCTGAGCCACCCACCTAACCACTCCCTGCATCACCCCTACTAAAATACACCTTCCACCACCATCAATTCGTCTTGCACGAGCCACCCAGGTCGTGCAAAGTTTAATCCCCGATTAGCCACACCCTAGCCTCTACCACCCTTGCACTGCTATCCATTGCCACTCCTACCCCAACCACCATCCCTTATACCCTCCAAAATCACTAGCAGACCTTCCCTTATCCTCTTTGTCCCCTTCCTCCCACTCCTCATCCCTTGCTCCCTCTCCACCACTCTCGGCCACCACACCACCACCCCCTACACTGTCGCCTTTGGTTGCGCCACCACCACCATTCCAACCCTCTCAACTAGGAAATCTCCACCACCTTAAATCCCCCTCTCATTCCCCCTCTCCTACCCTAACCACCAAAATTTTCACCTTCTTTCCCCTTTTCTCCTTCTTTCCCTTCCGTCATTGTCGCCGCCGCTGCCACCATGTGTTGTTGTTGGTGCCGTGGTCACCACTAACCCTAGGTGAGCCCGATCGAAATCCTAAGGAGATGTAGAAGTGTGCTCCAAGACCGGTGTCGTGATAGGTAAGGATGTAGCTAAATACCTGTGTGTGTTATGTGCCTTGTATGCCATGTATCATGATATGCTAAGTATCTTATGTTTATCATTATAACTATTTTATATGTAGCACAGTTTGGAGTTGAGGTATGCTCATGTGTTTCTTATGGCATGTGTATAATATGTATATGTGGTGATTATGATGTGATGTGATGTGGCCCTTTAGGGCATGCATACTAGGCTATTTAATGTATTGATATGGGGTGAAAGGATGAAAAAGGAAAATGGGGAAGTAAGTTGACCAAGGGACATGGGATTGACCTAAATATCCCATGATCCATGAAAGGAAAAATAAGAGGGGACATGAATAAAATAAAAGAGTGGGTGAACTTTGCATAGGAGAATCTAGGGTTTACATGGGATAATCTAGGGTTTGCATAGGAATTATAGGGTTTTGCATGAAAACTTTAAGAGCTTGCATGGGGGTGGATGGAGTCTATATGGGGACGATCTTTATGTGTGGAAATTTACCTTAGGGTATAAGGAAGGTAAAGAAAGAGTTGTTTGGGTGATTGGAGGCTTTGGGTGAAAAATAGTATATGGGTTAGTATAAGGGTGCACAGGAGACCTAGCTAGGGTTTGGGAGGAAAATCCTAATTTGAGACGGTGATGAAAGTAAAAATAATTGAGGGTGAGTGGAGTATGAGATTAGGGTAGAGGAATGTCATATGTGGGGTGAGTATGGGTTTCATGGGAAAACAAGAGTGGAAGGCGAGAAATGAAGGAGTGATATGTGAAAAGAAGGGTGCTAGGGTTTAGTGTGGCCGCCTAGGGTTTCATAGTCACACGTATATTTGGGGGAGTAAAGTGAAATGATGATGGTTGAATATAAGGAAGGTGATGTGTGGGGTGTCAAATGACCTTGGTTGTGTAAGGTGGAGAAGGATGGACCATATAGGCCCAAATTAGGGTTTCTAGAGAAAACCTTAGGGTAAGGCAGTGAGTAGACTTGGAGTTGTAAGGTAGTAGGCCTTGACCCACACACTTAGGAGTTGGACCTCCAGTGTGAGCAAGTGGAATAAGGAGGGGATGTTGGGGGCGTGATAGGAGGTGCAGAAGTCTCAAGATATAGGATGGGCCCTCTTGGGAGGATAAGTATATATGGAGTTGGTCATGCATGTCTAGGGTAAAACTTGTTGAATAAGACATAGTAAGACATTAATCATTTAAATTGGAATGTTATTGAGTCGAGCCCAGACCGATCCACCGACATAATAGTGGCCAGGTGCCGGGGTGCCCTAGAGATCGATCCACGGGCATATAATAGTGGTTAGGTGCATTCTGCCCTGTACGTGACTGATCGACCGGCTATAATAGTGGGGGATCCCGAGCTTAATAAACTAAATCCTAAGTTTGATAAGACATGTAAAAGACACTAGTTAGTTATAGTGGAACACCATGAGAGTCAGAGCCAGACCGATCCATTTACACAATAATGGCTAGGAGCATCCTACCCTAGAGACCGATCCATTGGCATATAATAGTGGTCAGATGTGTTATGCCCTGTATGTTTCCTATCCACTGGATATAATAGTGGGGTTCCCATACTCACATGGATTGATAAAAAGTATGGTGTGAAATGAGTATTGATCAAATAATAAATAATTAGTTTATCTGGACTATAGCTTGGCCTTTATTTATATGTAATGATTATATGTTGTGATGTGATAATGCTTGTATTATATGCCTTTGTGTGTTGGCCTTATTCGCACGGTTACCTTGCCTAGTATGTCGCGTACTGACCACCCTTTTCATGGGTGCTGCTCATTTCCATGAGTAAGAGGACCCTTTGACTTTGTGTAGGTTGATGATACTGTTTTTGATGCCTTTGATGCTTACGAGGCATCGGGGGGCTGAGTGTTGAGCATGGACTTAGCCTGGGGATTTGAGAGCGCCATGGAAAAATTTACTTATTATGTTCCTTTATTTTGTATCAGTTTACTTAAACTTAAATTTTATCGTACTGTAGCTTCTATTCCCTTTGAGGAATCCTAATTATGTACTTTGGATTGTAATTTCGTGTTCTTTGATTTCTATCTTATGTATGTTTGAAAGAATTTATGAAACCTTGTTTTGAGTTTGAATTATAGTGGTTGGTAATTTTTCCTTTAGCCTTGTGGTTAGTACAAGAATGGTCAAGGTCCAAGCTTGTACTGATCATGGTAGTAATATCCTCAAAATTCACAAGTTTTGATTTACTTACTTTCGCGAAATTGTTTACTAGAAAGTAATTTTTTAGTAGTGAATTTTGGAGTTGTTACAATAAGCATGAGTGTTTTATGGCATAACCATACTTGTTTTATTTGATGAACATATTGATGATATGCACTAACTCCTTTATATTTATATGAACTTGATAATTCTCTATGTACAAAATACATAAGGTTGAAGTGAACACGTGTATTTCATTTGTTAAACATGACAATAATAGTCACCTAAACAATAGCAATAGTGATATCATTGAATAACCACCATTAAGTGGGTATGATAGGTTGTCATTATCTTTATCCAATGTTTGGGAAGAGGCTTTGGCATGTCCCAAAGCTTTAGAAAAATTCATTTTATGAGCTTTGAGTTTATTACCATTTTTTTCTTTATACTCTTTTTTCTCTAATTATTTTCACCATTAGGGTTGTAGCCTTAGGGTCCAATATCATATTATTTTGATGAGGTGAATAGCTACTATGTTCCTTGTTATCACCTCCAAGCTCATTTATAATAGAATTATATGCCTCATTATATACATCCTCGCACAGTTTCCTAAAACAAGGGTTACAATAACTTGCTAAAACTAAAGCATTATACCTCATCATTTGCATCCTCCAAATTGAAGAACCTACCTCAAATCCGTCACCTAGACCATTCATGGTCTAACTCAGGCAAAGATCTAATTTCCAAATTTTAATAAATAATTCTCTAGAACAATATTAACACAATTGATGTTGAATATTAGGAAACAATCTCACCACAATGTACTAACTTTAAGAAAAAAAACTTGCAAGTACAAGATATTTGATGATTAATTTATGGGAACCAAACTACATGTTTGATCATATCAAGATCTTAGTACCATACATTATAAGTCATTTCCCTATCAATAAATTGGACAATATCCTACATAAATGCTATGAATTTAAGGAACTATTACTCAAATGCTATCTTCAATAGGCGAATACTCTATTAATAGTAATAGTCATGGCAGTCGATTGATTTGTCATAAATGTAATGGGTTGCCATCCACCCATTGATCATAGGAAAGCTTTAAATAACCAAACAAAAGAATAATCCTCTCATTTAATAAAAATCTATATCCAAACATTTTGCCCATGGTGATTCATACCGATAAAGAGGGCACAAATCATGTCATATTGTTTATCATGTATGTTGTGCCATGAACCAACAAATCAACAAACAAATCATAATCATCTTTCATTCTACTATCTTGCTAAAATAAACTACAAAGCCTACTCTCTTCCTCTACTAGAAACAATGATTTCATGCGCACTATTTACAACATTTGTGAAGAGATTAATTACATCACACGATGTAACCCTATAGTTGTAACACCCCCAAAATTCACTACTGAAAAATTTTGTTTTATTAACAAGAATTAGCAGAAGCAAAATAATAAAACTGTGAATTCTGGGGATATTACCGCCACACTTAGTACTAGACCGGTTCACTCCTACCATTCCAATACCAAGTGCTAAGGCTAAAAGAGAAAAATACAACTTACAAGAAACTCAAACTAATGACTAAATCAGAGTAGCGCATTAAAATATTTTATAAGAGTATAATACACCACTAGTGGTTACAAATCAACAAATACGTTGAAACCATAAATTTTAAAGGTGAAAGAGTACAACCCTAGGGTTTACCAGATAGTACCTTACGCTCTTTCCTGAGAGCCCACTTGAATATCACCTGAGAACAACCTACAAGGGACACTGCCCATTGAATAAGTAGGGGCCCCACAGATGGAACCCTTCAATACGGTACTAAGTAACCCTTTAAATCACACTTGACAACAGGCCCGCAATGCAACACATAATACTACATACATACTTAATGAAAGGTAAATATTGAATGTCCACGTTTATACAACCACATACTTAACAAATCAATCAGATATTAATAGGCCATAGAGAACAATCGATACTTCTGGGCCTTAATCCCTTAGTCCATCATTATCAATCATATCGGATTATAATTATTCGTGTGAGTGTGGGAACCCCACTATTATTTGCCGGTGGACCGGTCATGCAGGGCAAAACGCTCCTAGCCACTATTATTTGCCGGTGGACCAGTCATGCAAGGCAAAATGCTCCTGGCCACTATTATTTGCCGGTGGGTTGGTCTGGCCCCAACTCACATGGTATTCCACTATAAGTGATTAGTATCTTTCCACAATTTATTCACAGCCAAATCAAATTTATTGAGTTCGGGACCCCCACCATTCTTGTCGGTGGATCGGAATACAAATATACATCATCCAGGGCAACACATCCTGGGCCACCATTATATCCGGTGGATTGGTACTCATAAACATAATCCAGGGTAAATCATCCTGACCACTATTATATCTGGTGGATCGGTACTCATAATATAATTTATCTGGCTCCGACTCATTAATCTTTCACTTTAACGATTAGTGTTTCCCCCTTTTTAATCAGCGCATCAATTCCATTTATTTGCCTCAATAGGGAGATCAAGATCCCGGGACATAAAGGTACACTGGTCGCACTGGTGCATAAAAGCTACTCAGTACCCTTTAACTATCAACCCAGGGACGCAAAGGTACCCTGGTCGTACTGGTGCATAAAGCTAACTCAGTACCCTACCGACAAGGACACCTAATCCATAAGTATGCATACCCCCTAACTAGGTCCGTAGAGCTAGATAGAGTAGATGTAGGGACTAGCTGGGGCACAAAGGCACACCAGCAAATACCAGAATAATCGTGGGCTAAACCACATCTTTAGGGTAGCGACCCTTAAAGAGCCACCATTCCCGATCTTGAGGTCTTTCACTTTAAGTATTAGTGTCTTAATTAGGGTGATCACAAAAGCACAATAATCAGATAGTTATTCACTTTTAATCGTTCGGATATCATCAGATATTTCTTATTCAAATGGTTGTCCAAGGTAACACAGAAGAATCATTAAGGTCATCCTAATCTCATCTAATTTCAAATTCGAATTCGTTCTCGTGATACTTACCAATCATCAAATACTCTTACCTTGCTAATCAGTGTTACTTGAGTCATATTACGAAATTCCACAATCACGACGACATATTAGATACAAATTACTTATTTATCCCTTACTTATATAATTGCTAAGTTGTCCCTTCCTTACTTGACAAATTACCATATTACCCTCCTTGTTACATAATTACCAAGTTACCTCTTACTCGATTTAGGTTACCAAGTTATCTCCCATACTTATTAGGTCACTAATCCCCCTTCATAATTATTACACTTAATATATTTTCCATTTGGTTGGTTAGATTACCACTTAGCCCTTTTTCCTTTATTATAATTAATAAATTGCCCTTGAGTTGGTCAAATTACCCAATTACCCATCCTCATTATCCTAATTACCAAATTATCCCTTTATTTGGTTAATTACCAAATTACCCTACTTCGTGATCATAATTACCAAACTACCCTTCTCTATTATCAAAATTACCAAATTGCCCTTTAGTTGGTTAAATTACCGAATTACCCTTTTATATAATCATAATTACCAAACTACCCTTATCAATTACCAAAATTACCAAATTGCCCTTTAGTTGGTTAAATTACCAAATTTTCCTTCACATTTATCATATTTACCATTTTACCCTTCTCCATTATTAAATTATCATTTTACCCTTCTTAATTATTAAATTATCATTTTACCCTTCTCAATTATTATAATTACCAAGTTAATCTTTTCCAATTTCCACTTTTACCCCTTTTGTCCACAAATTACCATTTTGCCCCTTTACTTCCAAAATTACCATTTTACCCCCTTACTTCCAAAATTACCAATTTACCCCTTTTCATTTACAACTTACCATTTTACCCTTTTTACTTCTAAAATTACCATTTTATCCCTTACCTCCAAAATTTACCATAACACCCTTTCATTCACAAAATTACCATTTTTCCCCTTTAATTACGAAATTACTATTTTTCCCTTTAATTACAAAATTACCATTTGACCTTTAATTATGAAATTACCATATTATCCTTTTGTTACGATATTACCACTTTGTCCTTCAATCACAAAATTGCCATTTTACCCTTGAATTACAAAATTACCATTTTTACCCCTTGATTACATAATTACCAATTTACCCTTTTTACTTACAATTTACCACTTTGCCCTTGCCTCCAAAATTACCATAATACCCTTTTTAATTAAAAATTACAATTTTGCCCCTTAGTACACCACTTATATTAAATTATTATTAATACTACATAAAATTTTAATATTAACACCTCATCCACAACTCTTATAACTAATATAATACTTATTAGCACCCATATATATATATTAGGCCATATTCTTGTACAAGATACATTACTAAAATACCCCTAAGGCTCACAAAATATTAACCATGCATTAAAGATCATAATACCATAATACAACATGGATAATACTTAACGTTTTCATTAACAACCAAACTCTTACCTTAAACAATATTCCCATACATATCATATAACCTATCATGCTTCCTTTTATCAACCAACACAAGAAACCACATATAATATATTAACCAACATATATCAAGTATAATACACATTAAAAATTCCTAATGTTATCCATGCGTTTAAGTGGAATTTAATGGTTACCTTGATTCCCGGAAAAATAAACCTTCCCGGTATTCCGGTTTAAGGTTCAAGCTTTGATTATCAAAATCAATACCTAAAAATAATATCAAGACTTATTACATTAGAAATAATAAAAATCAAAGTATAAGGCTTTATAACACTTAATTGATCAAATACTTAAATTAAAATATTATTATACCCTAAAATCATTAAACAAAACATAACCAAGCATGCAATAGCTTATACTGCTTATGCATCATGGACTGCATGCAAAGGAAGGAGGAGGAGGGGGCTCTAAGGTGGTGAAAAGAGGAAAAATGGGTAATTTTAGGTTCGGGTTTTTAGGCTAAGAAAAAAGGTATATGGGGGAGGATTTAAGGAAATGGAAGGATGCAGAGGTGGAGAGGGGGTGTAAGTGGTGGCCGGGGATGGGTTGAAGGCGGCTAAGGGCTGCAGAGACGGCAGCAGCGAGGCTGGGGAGGTGGCGGCCGAGGAGGGAGTTGAAATGGGGGCCGATGAGGAAGGAAAAGGGGGAGGAAAAATGAAGGCTTTTAGGTGGTGGTTTCGACCAAATGAGGATTGGGGGTGGTAGAGGGTGTTGTAGGGATTAATGTGGTGGCTCAGACTGCGACAGAAGCGGCGAGACGGCAGCGGATCGGGGCGGTACAGGGTGGTTGCAGAGAAGGGATGGAAAGAAGAGAAAAAGAAGAGAGGAGGAAGAAGAAGGTTATGGGGTGGCTCGATGGGTGATGTGATTGGTCGGGGTGAGGTAGAGGGTGGCAAGGGGTGGTGAAGGTGGCTTTTGAGGTGGCAGAAGTGGCGAAGCTAGGCGACGAAGCCAGAAACAGGGTGAGAGAGGGGAGGAGAAGAAAGGAAGAAAAGAGGGTTGAGGAGCAGGGGAGTTTGGGAAGGAGGAAGAAATAGAAGATGAAGAGAAGAGAAGGGATAATGAGCTCGAGGGGTGGGGGTAGGGTGGTAGGGAAATGGGATTTACAGGGAGAGGGAGAAGGGATATGGTAATGGCAGGGAGAGGGAGAGGGAGAGATGGTGGGGTTGGTATGGCAGGAAAATGACGAGAGGGAGAGAAAGGGAGATAGGGGGAAGTAATAGGGGAGAGGGGGTTGCGGGTGGGGTGGCAGTGATGGCGGGTTGACGAGATTCTCGCTAGGGAAAGAAGAAGAAGAAGAAGGGAAGAAGAAAGGGGAGGGGGAGCTGGTGCGTCGGGCGGCCGAAGGAGAAAAAAAAAAGAAGCGGGCCAGCCCGGTTGGGGAAGAAAGGAAGGAAAGAAGGGAGGCGGGCCGGCGATGCGTGAGGCAGAAGGAGAGGGGGAGAGGAAGAGAGACAGGCCAGCAGCCCAATGCGCAGGAGGGGAAGGGCAGGCTAGCTAACCGGTGGCCCAAAGAAGAAGAAAAAGAAAGAAAAGAGAAAAAGAAGAAAAAGGAGAAGGAAAAAGGGAAAAAGGAAAAGGAAAGGAAAATGGGGCAATTAAAAATAATTTAATTTATAAAATAATAAAACGCACTATTTATGGTTAATAAATTTATATAATAATTTAACTTAATATAATTAAAATATAAGGGTTTAAAAAAGGATAATTTTAGTAAAATAATGATTTGAAAATTATTTAAATAAAAAGGGTATGATAAAATAACAAAATATTTATAGCCAATATTATATATTCAAAAATATATAAAATAATTAAATTGGATAGATTTAAAGGCTAATTTATCCCAAATAAAATTTATTTATTAAATTATAGGCTTTTAAAATTTTGGGGGATTACAATAGTCCTTCATGTTTGTTAACACGACTTGTTGAGAATCTATCAACTTTCATTTGAACCTTAACTAATTCATGTTGCCAATGCCACAAAATGAATAGGTTTGTTCCTTTATGTATGATTTAACAATCCATAAACCATCTTTGTCAACATGGAATTGGACCAAGACCTTTCGAGTACAACAAATTTCCATCTTTTTATATATTTAATCCCTAATTTTTAATGAATATATTGTTTTATTAAAATATTTCCATCAACCCTACAACTATGTTTTCTTTTCCTGATATTGAAATTAACTTTGTATGCATACTCATTATACAACCTATAGGCCTCTTCTTCACAGTGAGTAGTTATTCCTAATAGCTTAGGACTTCCATCTTTAGCTGCAAGGGCTTCAAGTTCTTAGACATCAATATCTATATCAGTTAATGCTATAGGTTCATTGCCATGAATATATTTGTTGAACGGAAAATTGTATCCATTAGATGTTGAATATAAACATTTACATATAATAAACCTATACAATTTATGTAATGAACATAAATAACATCTGCAATGCTAGAATTTCAAAAATCGTATCATTTACAAGTCAAACATAAATTTTATATATATTAAACATAAATATTTTCTACAATGAACATAATTAACACTTGCAGTGCTAGACTAAATGTAACAAACACTTGAATCTTTCTTGTTCATCCATCTATTTCTACTAGATGAACCCAATCATTAAATTTAATGAACTCTATCTTTTTATACCATGAGTATGTACTTGACCAATTAATGATCAACTATCTGAAACTTATTTTATGTACACGTGAATGATTATTTATATGCTAATAAGCATAAAAGTTAGAAAATCTTAACATAAATGTTTTATATACTTAACATTCACATTTTTTCTAATAAGCATAAATAACACCTAGAGTAGTAGAAAATGTAAGCAAACACTTGAATCATTTTGTCATCACATATGGGTCTCTACTAGTTAGACCTAGAATTTCAAAGCTCTACTAGCTGGACTTATTATGCGATGAATATGAGCTTACAAAATTAATGAACTTGAACATAAATGTAATATGAAAAAAAAAACATAAAAGATCTCCAAAATGAATCTATGAGTTTTACACAATGAACATACAAGTTCATGTCCATCCATGTTCTTCTACTAGTTGAGGGTGAACAATATACCTACTAAGATTTCATAATCATATAGATGAGTTAACGGTTTGTTGCAAATCGTCTCCATATTCAATTCCATTGGTTTGTTGAATGGATCATAGAGTACTATGAATGAGTTGTATTTTCAATATTTGATTCCTAATAAGTTTTCAAACAATTTGATATGAATGTTCAATTCAAATTGTGAATGAGTTGAAAATCACATCAATTTAGTGCGATATATAGGTATGAGGAACAAATCAATTCAACCCAATGTGATATGAAGGGTGAAGAAATAAAATCAATCCAATGTGATTGTAGAACAAAGATTAAAGAAAATCAATGCGAAGAAGCTACAATTCTCATTTTAATTAATTTGATACCTAGAATGAGTATGTTTTATCTATTAAAGAAAGAGATTAACAAATTTATCACATTTGTCCCATATAAATGGTGATTTGTTATTGAATAAAAATTTTCAAAATTGTTCATTATAAATTGAGTACAAGAGTAAGTAGTTTGGTAGCTAGCTATTTGTCCACCATGTTTATACATGTCAAACTGGAAGCACCTTGCAAGGTGCTCCAAGTCTACGATATAAATAACACTATTAAGAAAGCGTATTATGTTGTAGAGAATAGAAAATGAAGCCTTACTTTAGAGATAACGAAATTAGAAACAAAAAATGAGGGAAAAGAAAAAGAGGGGAGGACACATAAGTTCATATTACATTTCAAATGAATGAAGTACAAGTATAGATGGCCACAAGCATAACCAGTCTTACTTAAGGCCAACTAGGCATAGATGGCCTCAAAAATATTAGGGACTTTATATATATTTATCTATGTGTGTATATAAATTGAATAGGATAAGGGAAAAAAAATATATACATATGAATTGAGGTTAGGTGAGGTTAATTTTTATGTTAACATCATTTAGCAAATTTTTGTAGAACTGAATTCACTCCGAAAATGTTAATCTCTAAATCAATAGTTAAAGAATATTAATATTAATTTTTTTAATATTTTTTAGATATTTACCTCCAATCACTTCAATCCAAATACGATTTCACCCTATTTACCATGATCAACCTAATAAATACCCAAATAACAATATAAAATATCCACCTAGTTTCACCTAAACTAGGTTTACCACCTTAATTTAACCTAGCATAGATTTACATAAATCCAAGCACACTATTTAATGAAGACATGAGACTCGAAACATCTACAATTTTTATACAATTAGTCATTTTAGATTATTTTAGCATACATTTTTTTCGGACTATAATATGATAAGGTGAAGAAACGGATAACATTTTTTTCGGATTACAATTTTTTTTGGACTATAAGTAGATATCATCAAGTCTTAGAAATGTGCCCTTTTTAATTAAATTGGTCAGTAATAAGCAAAATATAGAAAATCTTCCAAAGCAACCATCTCGTTCCCTTATTGTTGAAAAAATAAAATATGTAATGATCCTCTTGCTGATAATACTGCTGGTAATATTATCTTTAAATATAATAAATAAAATAAAAATGACTGGTTTACATATAATGTATATTTAGTCGTGCATAGGGCCTCAAAACGCACTATGCCGGCCCTAGTTAGAGTTGGATGCATATTTATGTCAGTGGAGCCGAATGGCAGATCATTGATTCACAAACACAACCAAGGAATTTGATTATAACACAAATATAACTTTCTTCCTCAACAACCTTGTGTGTACCGGATCTGACGATGACTGAACATGAGTCGCGAGGAGGTTGAGCATCCGTCATGTCAAAGCTCTTACACGGTTACACCTCCTCATCATGAACGCAGTGCCTTGATATCTGAAAGCAAGACAAGCAGAGACCGCAGGGTTGATACCATCATGGCATCATCTACAATCAATTTATATTATGAAAATTCATATACCTACATCCGTTCGTGGATCCTTTTGCTTCTAAAGAAAGATATGAATCATGCTCACTAACTCGATAAAGCTAGACCAAGGTTTACCAGCATCTCAAAGCTCATCAAAATCGGCCTATGAATCATCACATCATTCAACCCACCAAGTGTAGTACTGATTCTTGACAGTGTAGCTTTGGCGGATTATCTTTGGCGAGCCAAGTCCGAAAATCATTGGACTCCATAAGAATAAATCCACCGCAAGCATCCTGGTAATTTTCGTATCACGGTTATTATCCCAGCAACACAGTCAGCATTTTGCAACTTGTATAGTTCTACTTCTTTGCATGATTGGAAGAGCACTTCTAACTAAATGGAAGCTCAGGAGCAGGCTCATACTTGCTGGCACAGGTACTGACATGATTCCCTTGCTATAGAGCAGCAAATACGCTCAAACAGGCTCTTAATATGCTAGGCATTGTCAGCTCTTTCCTATGCCTAAATGTTTCATACAGAATCGAACATGCCCTGGCATCATCCACAAATTGGACACAATCCAAAGGCAGTGGGTCTGCAAGATATATCCATAACCACTAGATATGCTGCAGCATTGTCGACATACAAGCATTTGAAGTAAATTCTTCGACCAATACTAAAACAGAAAAAAGAAAAACGAAAAAGAAAAAGAATACTTCCATCAGACTCCGATGGACAAAACTGTTTGACCCCATTTTGGTCTGATAAGATATTTTCATGATATGCACAACTTTGATCACTTTTTAAGCATAAATAGAAATCAAATGGAGTATGGTTATTGGAAGTAAAGACAAGCGTAACAGACTAGGTGAAAGCATCATTTCATGTATAAACAATTTGACTTCAACAAAGCCTCAGAGCTCATACATATAACATTTGAACATGCCCCCGCATACCAAACCCAGTAAAATCTACAAAACTTCATGTCTATATTCTGCCATCTTAAAGAAGAAAAATTTCTATCGACCAGAATTTGGGATCTGTACAAGTACTCAACACTGAGGGAGAAAACATAATAATATCTCTAACAAAACTATGCAGGAAACTCAGCTGGAAGGTCTCCAAAAACTAAAACAGAAAATTGAAGGCCATTTCAACTAGCAAGTTTGAATGCATCTATGAATAAGCCATACGTGAATCCCATCTTGAAATTGTTGAGAAGTGCAACGGGAAATGTCACCTTTGGCCTGCTATAATAAAACTTAGTTACATACTCCGTGAGGAGAACACAAACCACCGCAGCAATCACATCATTTACACCTAAAGCTCCAAAAGACAAGGAAATTGTCTGTGCCACATAAAATCCACCTAATAATGCAATTCCTCCAAATAGAGCTCTCCTTGAAGGCTTTTGAAAGTAGTTCCTTGAAAGCTCAGGAATAACCCTAATTATATCAATCAGCCTTCTCGGTCTATCACTATCCTGGATTGCTCTGATAGGACGAAACCTACGAGATAAAGTCATGCCATGTGTAGCAGATCTTCCAAACAAAACCTTGGTGCTTGAAGCTACTCCATAGCTGAGGAAGGCCGTTGAAATCAAACTCCCAGCATGTGCCATGGATGGCTCAGGAACTCAGATCTGGACATGGAAGAAAACATAATGGCTCATGTTTGTTATCAGTCTTAGTAAATAACAAAAGAATTAACACTTCACATTAAACATTTTGAAATCTATGTAACCAACCCAAACCAACCCAGTCCCCACCAGAATATGCACAATGCAAGCACATCATCTACAACAGATAATGAAATCAATCAACAAAGCCTAGACTATAGTAGAATTTGATCTGAGGACACATTGTTAAGGATTGGTTTAGAAATATGTTGTTGGTTGCAGTGATTGACTGTTTCCCTTTATTTAGACACAAAATTTACTAAAACTAACATAAATCTAAAATGCTGTATTTTGAGACGAAAACCCTTTCTCAGTCGGCCGCTAAAATAACTTAGAAGACATGTCCGCTCATGTTCTATCAGGATTCAGATTTATTTCCAACAATCTCTGATAAACTCGACTTACCGCTTGAAGAAGCTCTTGTACTTAGGTGTCCAAGTCTATTGCCTACCAAAGGAAGATTTTAGCTCAACGCTGTCTTATATAGTTATATGACACGATAATTAGAAACAATGCTGCATAGCAAGGCCCCATGCTCGAGTATTTGGCGATCATAGCCTCATTACTATAGGTATCAAATAAATATTCCTTATAAGAATTATCTAACAATTATCCATCCAATCTATCCCATATTTGATTTCACAAGTTAATTATTTTTATACTTCTTATCAGAGTAAATGGTCGTGATTCGCGAATCAACACTTGCATTGCTACTGGCAAGAAATTAGAACTGACTTCACACGCTTTCTATTGGAATCAAATTGCAAAAACGAAGGCGACGTCGAAACTTGCATCAGAAGAGCGAGAGAATAAACTCAGAAATTAAACCAACATAAGACCTTTAAATTGGAACAATTAACAAGAACTGAAAGAACAAAGGAAAAAAACTTAAAGACTTCTCATTAACATAGAAACTTAATAAGATTGAATAAACAGCACATACCTTACTCCGCCACCGGAAAGAAAAAATAAATAAATAAGAACCGCGAGCTGAGGGAGAGAGTCAGACAGTGCAGAAAGCTGCGGACACAGAATGAGACCGACCGAGAGAGCTAGAGAGTAGAGACTACAGAAACTTCTGAGTATCTCCAGCTACTTAAATCTGATTTTAATCCAAAAATTCGAAACAATTTGAGACGGTTCAACCCGATCCAAAGTTAATTAATCTGACAGTAATTCATATCTAAAATAATAAAATTCGAAATAAATCTAACTCATATTCGGATATAAATTTGACAGTATTTCAATCTAAACTTATCCAATTTAAAATAATCCGATTCAAATCTCACTTATATCTAGATATAATTTTATATTTAATCTAAACTAAAATTAAATTTAATCCACTAAGATAACATTTTATCTCATATAAATTGATATATAAATACTAGTAAACTATCTTATTAATAAAATTATATATATATAAAAATATGCAACCCATATAACAACAAATAAAAAAAACTAATAGGGCTATATTCTTTTCAGTTTATTATAGTATAATATTATTATTAATAAGATTAGATCATAAACATTATTATTATTATTATTGTTGTTGTTGTTGTTGTTGTTCTTATTATTATTATTATAACCCTCCTATTTTCAAAACATACAATACTTAAAAAATAATGTAGAAGTTGGATATAAATGAGGCTATTAATGTCACATCTAATGCAAGTAGATACTATTGTTTCACTTACACTAGATGCTAAGGTTAAAACTTAAAATTAAAACAAAAACAAAATTCCACACATAATATGATACAATAATAAAATCAAATAACAACCCTGAACGTAGTTAACAACATATCGGTAAATTAAACAACTCTTCCTTATTTAAAACCCATTGAAATTGAAACACCATCAAAAGATAAAATTCTAGAAATCAAACTACTCTCTCAACTTGTCCTGTAAGCAAGCATCCATCATCAAGTATGGTCACAATTTACTTTCACGAGACTATCTACTCATCATCTATATTATGGATTATCCCAACCCCAATTAAAATAACAAGTTAGTTAGAGAAATAATTAAGTAACCCATAATTTAGAAGAAAAATATCATAATTTATAGAATCACTATAACACATCAAATACAACCACACATGAGTCAAATAATAAGGCAAATATTAGTTCACTATTTATAAAAAAGCCTATTAAATTAGCAACCACATACACATACAGTCTAATTTTATTTATTGAGTGGAAAAAACTAAACCAAGAGGGTCATTTGGCAAATAAGTCCGAAAACATCTAATAACAACCAAAACCAACCACATGAAATCCACTTCTTAGGCAATTCTAGTGGTTGTAGCACCAAAGGGTAAAATTCAACATCGATTATCTAGTCTCTAAGTTTGTATACTCTCTAAGATGTCCAAAGATCCTAATAAAACAGATATAGAGCCTTAATGGCTCTAGGCCGAATAAATAAATCAAGTGACTATACATCTCTACAATCTAAGGCTATTACTGATCCCCAACTCTAGAAGGTCAACCTTAGAAGACCCTATCCCACTCTCATCTTCCACTTTAAATTTTAGTGTCATATTCAAAGTGACTATACAACACATCTAAACTATAGAATCATATCCATTCCTTACTTATCCATCTTTCTAAATCTGGGTATCTTTTATATTTGGAACTTTAAAAAAATAACGACTTCCATAAATAATATTTGTAATAATTAACATATTTTATAAATAATACTTGTTATAAATAATTTTTTTTATTATATAAAGCTTTCTACAATATCACTTCCTAATTTGAACAATTTTTTTATAAAGAATTAACTACTTGGGTCAAAATTCAATCAACCATCATTGTGATTCAATACTAACTAGGAATATAAAGATCATATATTTATAATAATATCATATTACTACATGTACTATAAAATTCGTACGATCACTAACAATATATAAAATCATATAAGCACCTTACATATGTTTCGAATAAATTATCAAAAGAAATTTATAAAAATATGTATTAATAAACTTATATTTATATAAAAAACTCATGTTGCTAGATAAAATTATGAACCAGATTAATAAAACACAAAGGTTTGTAGAATAAGGGTTACCTCATATATAAAATTTAAAGTACCTTAAATCATAAATCACATAAATAGTATTACATATATTCAAATATAGTTAATAATTTACTCACGAGCAATTAGAAATTTAAGTGGGTTATCCGAAATGTGATTCGATCACCAAAGACTAACTAACTAACTAATCTTAAATTTAACAATAATATATTATTTCTAGGTAAAATATATTAAATAAATGTATTATAATCATCTTATGCTCAACTTATCAAAATCTTAAATTTAATAATTTTTGAGTCTATCACCTAATATATATATATAATCCCTTAATACTAAAATAATTAAGGGGGTATAGAATTAATGTAATAAATAAAGTGCTAAGTGATCATTTACCTAATTATTTACCTCCAAATAAAACTTATGAATATAAATTGAGTAAAAAAAACCTAAATATTTACTACTTAGTCGTAACTATTGTTCGGAAACTAAAATCGATATGATAGCATCGTTGGAAGCTATTATTATATAAATCAATCAAATTAAAATCTCAAAACTAAATCCAAAGGCTATCACTTCATCTTCATAATTACTTACTACTATGTAAAATCATTAGTATAGTTGTTATATATATATAGATATAAACTTATCTATTTATATCTATATAGAACTTTTATTATCTACTAATCTAACTAATGACATACATCATGTATAAAATGAGTAGAAATCATGATTTGTTGGGTTAAGACTATGAATTAGAGATGCAAATACTGCTTAAGAAATGCACAAAAAAGAGGTGTGATGCACAACACCATTTGATTTCTCCCATCTCTTTTTTATTCCTATAAACATTATAAAGCTATTATTAATTATATCTACGACAGGTGTCTAACTAAATACAAACCTAGTTCGCTGATAAAGGATAACATTATACGTTCATATTCAATAAGTCCATATTAAAATAATAATAAAAATTTAGTATGATATAAGCATTGTATGCTTTAAAGTATCGATTAAATAGTAACAAATATCGTGTGGTATTATAGTTCTTATACAATAAACCCTCCTCCTTGATCCAAGTATGGCGGTGTTGACTCTTATATTTTATTTTTCTTGGGATATGAAGCTACTATACTGATTTTGGAGATTTAGTAGGCTATTATAAATAGCGAAGGGTGACAGGATTAAGGTAAAACAGGCTTAGTAAAGGATAATTTCTAAAACTTACTTATTTACCCGAAACTAATTAATTACTAAGTATAATTTGAAATAGTCAAGGCTTTATTCATTGTTAAATTCCATTAATAAAGTAAATTATTTGATAACTACTTATTTCATTCATATATTCTCTAGCTAGATTATAATTTTCACATTGTTTATCACTTTTATAATTTGTAAAGTATGAGCATTCTCTTGTAATCACATACGACTAATTACTTGTATAATTAAATAAATAGACATCTGTGTAGACCTTTATTCTTATATATAATAATAATAATAATAATAGTAATAATACTTATCATTATTATTATTTATAGATATTAATTATTATAAACATAAAAATTATAATTGTAAATATAATAATTATAATATATAATATTATAATAACAATAGTAAACTTTATATTTGTATTTCTACTAATAATAATTATTATTATAATTTGAAAGATAACAACAACAATAACAAAAAATAATAATAACAATAATTATTATATAATAATATTTATAATTATATTTATAATAATAATACTAATAATGATAATAATTTTTTGTTATTATTATTATTACATATTTTATAATAACAATTTTCTATATCATTACACATAACAATTTGTTTTATCATTACATATATTATGATAAAATTACTATGATAATCCTAATAATAATAATAAATCACAAAATTTAATTTATTAATTATATTAAATTGATAACAATCAATGTCGATATAAATTCTAAATTGAATTAACTTGATTTAAACTTGATTCGATGTAGAGTTTATAGACTTAAATTTACCTAATACAAACTCAATCCAACCCAGAGTCTATATACCCTAATCTAACCTAAAAAAATTTGATGGATTAGGTCCAGACACGATATGATATTCTTATGATCCAAAATGACACAATCCAATATAGACGCTACTCAAATCATACTTATTCAAATTAGACCTGAATTGAAGATAGCAGATGTAACACCCCCAAAATTCACTACTGAAAAATGTCGTTAATTAAAAGGAAATTAGCGGAAGTAAATAAATAAAACGTGAACTTTGGGAATATTACCGCCACACTTAGTACCAGACCGGTTCACTCATACCGTTCCAGTACCAAGTGCTAAGGCTAATAAAAATGAAATACAATTTGAAAGAAATTCAACGTACATAAATCAGAGTAGCGCATCAAATCATTTACAAGAATAAAATCCACCAATGGTGGTTATAGTAACAACATAACATTAAAACCAGGAATTTACAGAGAAAGAGAAAACCCTAACGATAACGAATAATTCCTTACTCTCTTTCCCGTAGCCCACTTGCGTAGCACCTAAAAAGACCTGTAAGGGCACTGCCCATTGAATAGGCAGGGCCCCATAAAGGGAATCCCTTTAGTATTATGGTACTGAGTAACCCTTTAATACCACACATAAAGACAGGTCCGCAATGCAACACATAATGTAACTATATACATATGTAATAAGAGGTGCATACATAACCATCACATATATAACAAGTTATAAGTCACGATCGATACTTTTGGTCCTTAAGCCATGTCATAGCGTAAAATCAATACATTCGGGCCTTAAGCCATTATTCCGTCATCATTCAATCAATCTCATATTTTATATCCATGTGAGTACGAGAACCCCACTATTATAGCTGGTGGACCGGAATATATATAAAATCATCATCCAGGTCATAACGCTTCTGGCCACTATTATAACCGGTGGGCCGGTACTCATAATTACTTACCAAGGCAACACGCTCCTAGACCACTATTATATCCGGTGGACCGGTACTCATAATCACTTACCAGGGCAACACACTCCTAGACCACTATTATTACCGGTGGATCGGTACTCAATATCATAAATCAACTAGGCCTGGCTCATTAATATTCCACTTTCATAATTAGTATCTTTCCTTTTCTTAATCAGCACAACAATCATATTCATTTCCCTCGAATGGGAGATCAATAACCCAGGACACAAAGGTACACCGGTCGTACCGGTGCATATAAGCTACTCAATACCCTTCAACCACGAACCCAAGCACACAAAGGTACCCTAGTCGTACTGGTGCATAAAGCTACTCAGTACCCTACCGACAAGGACACCTAATCCATAAGTATGCATACCCCCTAACTAGGTCCGTAGAGATAGAAAGAGTAAGATATAGGGCCTGGCTGGGGCACAAAGGCACACCAGCAAATACCAGAATAATCGTGGACTAAACCACTGAAATACCCCAAAATCCTAAATTCCAAAATTTTGGCCAAATAAGGAATTAGTAGGAAATTAAACATATAAATTTAATTACTTAAATGTAGGGAATTAATTAAGGAAGATTAAGAGGGAATAATAAAGAATTTAATTGGAAGAAAATTTGGGTATTTTCCTAATTAGTATGGAGGTTAAGGAAATTTATCTAAAATAGCCTAACTAAGTAGAAAGGAAAATTATTTAATATTTTATAAATAATTAATATTCTAAACAGCCCCAAAAATATTCTAAATAAATTATGCAAAATCCAAAACCATAAATAAAACATTTTCCCTTTTCTTTTCCCTCATTTTCCTTTCTTCCTTTTCTTCCTTTTCTTTTTTTTTCCTTTTTCCCCGTCGGTTGGGCCTCTCCCCGCGGCCCAGCCCTTTTCTTCTTTTCCTTTCTCCCTCCCCTGTGGCCCAGCGTCGTTCGCTGGCCGATGCTTGCATGTGACACGGTGTTTTGCCTGTCAACCCGCCGAAGTGCCGCGTCACGACCAACGAACCTTATAACCGTTGCCAGCCAACGTTACGACGACGCGTTTTGATCGTATAATTAATGAAACGACGTGTCGAGGTTATGAACCTTATAACCGTTGCCGACCGGCCGGTTTTCCCCCTTTTTCTTTTCTCTCCCTGGACCGCCGGTCCGCCCACGCCCGTCGTCTTCTTCCTCGCGCAGGCCTGCAACTCGCAGCCTGCCGCCGCTGACAGCCCTGCCGTCCGGTCCGTCCTCCCTCTGCCATTCCCGTCCCTTTCTTTCCCAAATCAACCCAGCACTATCACCCTGCCCCTCACGCGTTATGATTTCCTTTCCTTTTCCCGCACATCGCCAAACAAGCCTGCCAAACCACAGACCTGCGACCGGCTGTCACCACCGGACGGCGGCCTGCCGCACCTGCCCCCGCGTGCCGTCCCTCTCCCCTTCGTCATTTTCCCCTCCTCAATTGCCTATAAATACCCCTCCCCGAACGGTCAAGGCAAGTCCTCCCCTCTGGACCTTGCCAAAACCCTGCCTCGCCGCCACCAGATCAGACGCCCTTTCCGCCGCCTCTAGCAACCGCCGCGACCACCGCCACACACCAAAACCTTCCTTGCACCACCCTCCACGCAACCAAACCGTCGCTGCCTCCGTTCCTACCCCGCACGAGCCACCATAATCGTGCGAAGGTGCCACCCCGAAAAATGCCACCGCCGCCTTACGCCGCCCTCTGCCGCCACCTCCGCCGTAATTAACCCCCGCTCCACCTCCCAAAGTGACCAGCAGGTCCTCCCTTACCTGCCCATACCCTCCTTACACCCTGCTTCCTTCTCCACCGGCCTCCACCAATTTCCACCACCTTCTTCCTCCTTCGGCCGCCGCGTCCACCACCGCGTGTCGCCGCCCTGCTCACGCCACCACCCTCATTCCACTCCCCTCTCCCTGCTGTCTCCTCCCCCACACTTAACTTCCCTTTTTCCTCCTCCCATCTAACCACTTTCCCTATCTTTTCTCTCTTCTCCTCCTCCATCGCCGCCGCCGCCGGACCACCACCGTCCTCAGGTGGTCTTCCATTCATCTGAACCCTAAAACCCTTTTCTTATGCCACCTATAGTGGTTTAATTAATATTAGTATTATTACACTTATTATTATTATTATTATTTATTATTTATTATTATTATTATTATCATTATTATTATTATTATTAGACTTATTATTATTATTAGCTTATTAACTAATACCATTTCTGCTATTATCCTTAATGTTATCATACTATCACCCCTTCCAACCCTAACCCCTATTATACTTAACTTAGGGTTAGTATCATTATCTTCATTATTGACATTCCTAATACTAGTATCATTATTACTTTTATTATTGTTATTACCATTATTAATTTCTGTACCCTAAAGGTGTTATTTTCTTACAAGCCCTAATCTCCCCCAAAACCCTAGCTTTCAACATACTTAATCATTTGTGTTGGTATTGTTATTTTATTAATACTATCGCTAAGATTACTACCACTATTAGTGTTCTTACTATTTAACCCAACCTTATGTGAAGTATTGTAACTATGTAATAGTGTTTTTATCATACCTAGTACCTTTAACATTAGTGTCATTTCTATTATTAATATTACCCATATGCTAATTCTATTAGGGTGACAAAATATGGGAGCCCTTATACTATTTATTCAAAAATATGACTTTTATCATCACTATCTCTAGGAATGTTAGCTTGTTGATATTAAAACCATGGTGTTAATATTTTAATGCTAACGCCAACATAAGCATCACTATTAGTAGTTTACTAATACCATTATTATCACTATTTTACTATGTTTAGCAAACACTAATGTTATAAAGATGGAACTAACGGGTCTAATGATATAAGTGCAACAATGAATTTTGAAACTAAAGATATATCAATGAGTAATCCTTAGCATAAATTAGAGCAAAAACCCTAGTTTTGTACAACGCCCCTACTAGGGATAAGAACCCTAACCTTAGACTAGGATAAGGGTTAATAGTATTTATAAGAGGAACTAATACTTAGCTTTTTCCCCTTTTCATAGGTGACCCCGATCCGAGCCCTAAGGAGCTAGAGGAGTGTGCTCCGAGCCCGGTGCCTACCTAGGTAAGGACGAAGCTATGGCCTTGTGCTATGTGTAATATAATGTGTTGATGAATGATGAGTATGCCATGTTGATGTGTATTATGCATGTGTTATGAGTAACCTGTTTTGTGTAGTGCAGCATGGATCATGAGGTATGTTGTGTGTGCCTTATAATATACTTGTATGACATGTCCCATGTTTGATGTGGATATTGATGATGTGACTTGTTATGGCCCTCTAGGACATGCATGCTAGGGTTTTGAGTAGCATGAAATGAAAATAAAAGAACAACGGGTAAGTGGATGTGGGGAAGTTTGCATGGGGGAACTAGACCTTGCATGGGCGTGATCCTTACGTGGGAAAAGTTGATTTGGGTTGTAAGTAAGAGTTTTGGAGAGTCTTAGAGTGAATGGATACTCGGTATGAAAATAGTACGTGAGTTGGTGCATAAGAGACCTGATTAGGGTTTTGCGAGTAAGTGTGTGTTGGGGAGTCTGCATGGAGTATTTAAAGTCTGCATAGGGATGAATCTTACGTGAGGAAAGTTTATTTAGGAAGTAAATAAGATAATGTCAAAGTTATGGGTCCATTGGAGACTTGGGTGCAAAATTTCACGTGGGTCGATGTAAGGGTGTCTAAGGGTTCCGATTAGGGTTTTGGGGAGGAAATGAGCAATTTGAAGGGTGTAAGGGTAAAAATGATCAAGGAGGGATGGAGTATGGGGTTGAGGATGAGAACTCACTTATATAAGGGATGGGTGAGGGTTTCTAGATGAAAGAAGAGATTTTGGGGTGAAAGAGGGAGGTTACTTGTTGAAGAAGTAAAGTGCTAGGGTTTGGTGCAGCCAACTACGGTTGGCGTGGTCGATTAGGGTTTGAGTGGCCAACTAGGGTTTTGTTGGCCACATGTGAACTTGGGAGATAAAGAAATACATTTGGGGAATTTCCTAATAAAGAATGAGGTGCGAGATAGAGAATAACGTAGCGTTTGGGTAAGTAAGAAAGAGTTGGGCCACATAGGTCCGATTAGGGTATCCGAGGAGGAACCCTAGAGGGATGAGAACATGCGGAGGCGGTATCATATGTGTTGGGATGGCCTATATCCTTGGGGTTTGTGTCTTACTATATGCTACTTTACCTAAGTCTACGGGGGGTGGATGTCGGGTGTGAGAAGAGGTATGAGTCTCAAAATATGGGACGATCCCACTGGAGGGGAAGAAGTAGAGTATCAACCGCATGCATGTCTAGGGCGTGATGTGATTTAATAAGATACAAATAAGATATTAATTACGTAAAGCAAAAGACTAATGAGCCCGACCCAATCCGGTCCACCGGTTAGAATAGTGGCCAGAGGCGTTCTGCCTTGGGTGTTTATTTCCAGTCCACCGGCTACAATAGTGGTCAGAGGCGTTCTGCCCTGAGTGTTTATTCCGGTCCACCGGCTATAATAGTGGGGGATTCGGGCTCGACAGACCCAAACGAATAAGTTAATCCACAGGAAAGATACTAAGTACTTACAGTGAAACACCATGTAAGTCGGGGCCAGTCCGGTCCACCGGTTAGAATAGTGGCCAGAGGCGTTCCGCCCTGGGTGTTGATTCCGGTCCACCGGCTATAATAGTGGTCAGAGGCGTTCTTCCCTGAGTGTTGATTTTCGGTCCACCGGCTATAATAGTGGGGTTCCCGCACTTACATGGATAAATGAAAAGCGTGTGAAAAAGACTTATTATCATAATGAGTATTAACGGATAAAGTACAAGTATGAAATTAGCCTTCCTCTTGCTCGTCTTTGTGTGTTGTTGATGTATCGAACATGTATCTTGTGGTGTATGTGTCGGCCTTAGCTCGTCTGTTACCTTACTCAGTACGTAGCGTACTGATCACCTGTTTCATGGGTACTGCTCATTCCCACGAGCAGAAGACCCATCTGACCTTGTGCAGGTAGGAGATCATGTTTTCGATACCTACGATACCTACAAGGAATTATATGGGGCCGAGTGTTGAGCCTATCCTGGTTGGGGCCGAGAGCGAGTTCGCCGGACTCTTTTACTATCCTAGTTTCTGTCTATCTTGAGTTAGCCGTATTTGTATTATGTTCGTATTTTGGAGTGGAACTCTTAAGTTGTAATCTTAAACAATACTTTGTCTGTGGTCGACTCTTGTTTCTTGAATGATTTATGATGGCTATGAACTTATGTTTTGATGGTTCTTATTAACTAGGGTTTGATTTAACCTTAGCACTTAGTATCGGGACGGTAGGAGTGAACCGGTCCAGTATTAAGTGTGGCGGTAATACCCCCAAGTTTACGGTTTTAAATCTTTCGCTTCTGTTAAACCTCTCGATTTAAACGAAATTTTTCAGTAGTAAATTTGGGGGTGTTACAATCACGTCCTTAGGGTAGCGACCCCTAAGGAGTCACCATTCCCGATATCGAGGTCTTCCACTTTAAGTAATAGTGTCTTAATTAAAGTGATCACGAAAAGCACAATAATCAAATACTTATTCATTTTCAATCATTCTAATATCATTAATCATTTCTTATTCAGATGATAATCCAAGATATCACAGAGAAAACCATTAAGGCCATACTAATTATCAAATACTCTTACTTGGCTAATCAACATTATTTAAATCATATTATAATGGTCCACAATCACAACGACATGTTAGGTACAAATTACTCATTTACCCCTTACTTATATAATCGCTAAGTCATCCCTTCCTTACTTGATAGATTACCATATGACCCTTTAGGTTGCATAATTACCAACTTACCCCTTATCCAATTTAGGTTACCAAGTTACCTCCTACACCTTTTTAGAACACCATTAACCCCTCATAATTATTAACCTTAACATATTTCCCTTTTTGGTTGGTTAAATTACCAATTTCCCTTCTCCTTTATTATAATTACTAAATTGCCCTTGTGATGGATAATTTACCAAATTACCCTCCTTCATTATCATGATTACTATTTTGCCCCTTTAGTTGGTTAAATAATTATCACTTTACCCTTTAATCGGCTAAATTACCAAATTGCCCCTTTAGTTGGATAAATTATCAAATTGCCCTTCTCCTTTATCATAATTACCGAATTGCCCCTTAGTTGGTTAAATTACCAAATTACCCTTTTCCATTATCATAATTACCATTCTACCCTTCACAATTATTATAATTACCATTTTTCCCTTTTCAATTATTGTAAATCCCAAATTACCCTTATTCATAATTACAATTATTAATTTACCCTTCTTCAGAACTTTAATTACCATAATTCCCTTCTCCATTATTAAAATTACCATAATGCCCTTTAATTAGTTGATTTACCGAATTACCCTTCTCTAGTATCATACTTATCCAATTGCCCTTCTACAATCGTAATTTAATTACTAAATTATCTTTCGTCGTTATCATAATTACCAAGTTACCCCTTACTTCCAAATTTGCCATAAACATCCTTTTATTTACAAAATTACCATTTTACCCCTTACATCTAGTTTTACCATTTTATCTTTACTTACAAAATTACCATTTTGCCCTTCCTTTCCAAAATTACCATATTACTCCTTCACTCCCAAAATTACCAAAATACCCCTTCCTTATAAAATTACCATTTCGCCATTCACTTATAAAATTACCATATTACCATTTACTTATAAAATTACTATTTTTCTCTCTACCTCCAAAATTACCATAATGCCCATTTACTTGAAAAATTACCATAATGCCCTCCTTCATCCAAAATTACAATTTTACCCCTTACTTATAAAATTACCATTCTTACCATCTACTTATAGAATTACTATATTGCCCTTTGACCCAAAATTACCGCTTTACCCTTTTCTCCAAAAATTACCATAATACCCCTTTACTTATAAAATTATCATTTTCCCATTTAATCATAAAATTACCATATTATTCTTTTACCTCAAAAATTACCATAATGCCCTTCTTTCTCACAACTTACAATTTATCCATTTACTTATAAAATTATCATTCCACCCTTTTCTTTTGAAATTACCAAAATACCCTTTTACCTATAAAATTACTATTTTGCCCATTTTCTTTTATAATTTCCATAATTCCATTTTACTTACAAAAAAATTACCATTTTACCCCTTTCACTCCAAAATTCCCAAAATACCCCTTTCACTTATACAATTTCCACTTAACCCCTTTATTACACAACTTTTATGAATTTACCACTACTACATAAAATAATGATATTAGTACTTCATTCTTATCATCTAAGTCCACCAACTTGTCATTACTCAACATAATACTCATTAGCAACTACATATATTAGATCACATACTTCACAAGCATATCATTAAAATACCCTTAGACAATAATATTATTCATGCATTAGCAACATAATACATCATAAACAAGCATTTAACATTTCCATCAATAATCAACCTCTTCCTTAATTACCATACCTACACATGGCACAAAGGCTATCATGCTTTTCCTTTTTATTTCAATCAATATAAACAACCATTTATATATCATGCTAGGCACACAAAACATGCATAAAATCATACCAAAATCCCTATTGTGCTAGCATACGTTTTTTCATGTATTTAAGTGAGGATTAACGATTACCTTAATCCCGCAAAAATCAACCTTATCGGTATCCTGGTTAAGGATTCAAGCTTAATTAGCAACTCAAAACCTAAAATAATATCAACCATTATTATGTTAGAAATAAGAATTTAAAAAGGATAAGACTTTATAAAAATTTATTTAATAATAAAACACTTTACTTAACTATTAATATACCTCAAAAAATTTAGCTAACTAATTTCCAAAACAAGGGGGAGCTCACGTTGCATGAACAGCGTGAGCCTCATGCAAAATGAGAGGAGGAAAAGGGTTCGAACGGGGGGTAAGATAGAAGGGAGGAGATGGCTCGGTTTAGGGACTTTAGGCTAGAAAAGAAGGTAGTTGGGCGAGGTTTCAAGGTAAGGGAATGGTGCAGGAGTGAAGAGGGGGTGTAGGTGGTGGCTGGGGATGGTTTCGCGGCAGCAGAGGGGGCGGATACGACGACGGCAAGGCGGCGAAGTTGGCTACAGAGATGGGTCGAGGTGGAGGGCTGAGAAGGAAGGAAAATGGGAGGGAAAATGGAGGGGTGCAGGGGCTATTTTTGGGAAAGTAAGGTATGGGATGGTAGAGGGGGTTGCAAGGTGTCAAACGGTGGGTTTGGTGGCAGCAAAGGTGGCCGGACGGCGGTAGAAGGGGCGGTTGCAGGAGGCTTGGCGGTAAGGGAAAGAATGGGGAGAAAAAAGGAAGAGTTGGAGAAGGGAGGAAGTGTAGGGCTCAAAGGTGGCTTGGCGGGTCTCGTGGCGGCGCAGGGTGGTAGTAGATGGTGGCAGAAGGCGGCGCAGGGGCTGGGTGCGGTGGTGCAAGTGGCAGTTGGCGGTGGTGATCAAAACGCGATGAAGAAATGGGAGGGAAGAGAAAAGAGAGAAGAGGCTCGGGGAAGGAAGGAAAGGCCTCGAAAATATGGGGAATGAAGGGCTGGGGAGATGAAGAAAAAGAAGAGGGAGAAGAGAGGGGCAGTGGCCGGTCGGCGAGTGTACGCAGGTGGCAGGTGGTGGTCGGTTGGCAGGGGAAAGAGAAGGGGAGAAGAGGGAAAGGAAGAGGGGTACGCGGGCTGTGGTACAGGGGCGGTTTGGTTCGAATTGGGAAAGAAAATGACTGGGGAGAGAGGAAGAGAGAGGGAAGGGAGGTAGGTGGTGGCCGGGCATGGCAGTTGCAGGCGGCGACGTGCTCGACCATGGCAAATATGGTGGTCGGGCGTAGCAGAAGAGAGAAAGGGAAGGGGAGGTGTGAGTGGGCGGTCGGACCGGCGCAGGAAAGAAGAGCAAACCAGCCGGTCCAAGGAAAAAAAAGAAGAGGGACGTGGGCTATGCTGGGCGGGCGTGCGAGGAAGAGAGGGGAGGAGAATTGGGCCTATGGCCCAGCGCACAAGGAGGGGGGAAAGCAGGTCAGCAGCCTGGTGGCCCAAAGCCAGGAAGAAGGGAGGAAAAAAAAAGAAATAGGGGAAAGGAGAAAGAAAAGAAAAGGTAGGAAAAAGGAAAGTGGGAAAAATGGAAAATTTTAAAATAATTGAACTTATAAAATAATAGGATGTAGTATTTTTTGATAATAAGTTTATTTAATAATTTAATTTAATATAATTACATATATGGCTTAAAAAGGATAATTATAGTAAAACACTAATTTGGAAATTTATTTAAATAAAATAATATGATAAATAGCAAAATATTTATTTTTAATTTATTAAATACTCTTATCCAAATTAACATACTCTAAAATCTATAAAATAATTAAAATAAATAATTTTAAAAGCAGATTTTATTCCAAATAAAAATTATTTATTAAAATATAGGTTTTTGAAATTTTTGGAGGATTACACTAGAGCCCAAACTCAAACCCGGCCAGATTGTATAGTAACTTTATTTTAATCCGATCCAAATGAACCCAACACAAAACCAATCCATATAATCCATTTGCTACCTCTAGATAAGCCAACAAAGGATGTAGTCATGCTGAAACAGAATGACTAAATTCTAGTGTTTGGGTCGTGAAATTGTCAAGCCCATACAATTATAGCTATATTTAGATGCCAAAATGAGCCTATTTTGTTTTTAAACAACGTCCTTTATGGTCGTATATGTTTTTAAATATATTAATTTTCATAAATTTATTTATTAAATATAGTTAAATAGTAAATCATAAGCTTTTACAAACAAAAGGCTTTATTCTACAACGCTTATGTTATTTTATTTAATTATCTTAATGTTTTATACAATATTTTATTGGTACCTCATATTTTTTATAATCTCCCTTAGGTAACTCTACATTTTAATGATATTTTTGGGTTCTAAACCATTTTAAAAGTTAATTTTTAACTATTTTTTTATTTTATTCTTAAACTTTAAAATTTTAGACAATCCATCTTGAAAAAAAATTATATGATTGTGAAAAATTATATATATATATATATATATATATATATATATATATATATATATATATATATATATTTGAGTTAGAAATTATTTAAGTTTATGATTTGAAAATTTTTATTTACTTTTAACTATTTATTACATTTCTTTTTAAATTTTCCTTGAAAACTTGCCTTTTCACTATCACTAATATATTCACTTACCTAGAAAATTATGAAAAAAATTAATTAAGTTTAGAATATTATTTTTAAGGTTTTCCCCTTTTTTTTAACTATTTTTAGATTATATTTAATGTTTCTCTTAATAAGTACCTTTTTAATTAATTTTCATACTTTTATTAAATTTATAAAAACTATTTTTGGGCACTTAAGGACATGTTTGGTTGAGATTTCCAAGTCTCCCATATGACTATATACTTTCCCATACTTTTTCCCTTTAATTTTTTTTAATATTTTCTTTGCCATTTCACCTTCTATAATTATTTATCTTACCTCCTTATTGATTTTTCTAAGTAATAAAGAGTTACGGTTTACTGAAAAAGTAAAAGGATATCTTGTTTCATCTTTACTTATGTTCATTAGTGCCAAATTCAAGGTTTGCTTTCGTTTTCCTCTTATTTTTTTAATAATTTCATTTTATATTTATTGTGCTAAAATGAATTCTAATAAATATATTCATGTTCTTATGTTTGAAGGTGATCAAGACCCCTTCAAAGGTGAAGCTCAAGCCTATGTTTTTTATTTATTTTTGCTTTTGGAGTTTAGAGACAAGGTAATAGAGCATACCCTTTAGAAGTAGAAATTATGTGCTAGGTTTTGCTCTTTTTATTTTAATTATCATGAGTATGTTAGTATGCATATGTTAGGATTTTCATGAAAATGTGAATTTTGTGAATAACAACATGTATCATGTGTAAGACAGTAAATGGCTGAAAGTAATGATTTCTTGTATTTCATGTATGATGTATGAATAATATGTATATATTTAAATTGTTTCAAGAAATCATGGCATGATATAGGTTGAAAAGGATACTTGTTGCACTTATTATAGTTCTCAATCATAGGCCTTTTTTGGTTGTTCTTGATGTTTTCATTTATTTCTAAGCATATCATTGTATTCCTTGTAATTTTTACATAAAATTTCATATAAAGTAAGTTTAGTTTTGATAATATTTAGGGTTAATTATGTAATTTTGAAGTTTAAAGAGGTTTAAGAGCATTTTTTTTCCTTTTACATTAAAAGTTAAAACTATAATTTTACATAAAGTACCTGTATTTTTATGCAAAAATGTAAGTATAAAAGGTATATTTAATAAAATACATTAGATATATACATAATAGGGATTCCGTTGGATCATTTAGAGTTTTGGTTATTCCAAAAAAGTATGATTGCATGTGTATTAGAATCAGACCATATATTTGTATGTTGCTTACACTGGTATAGAAACGTCTTATGTTGATAGGATTCTATGGTGATCCCAATCTGACTATACAAAATTTGTCTTCATATAGTATATTTAGAAGAAAAATAAAATAAAATTATTAGCATGGGTTGTAATACCCCTAAATTGAGTAAAGTATTATAAGGATTGATATGGTTAATTATATCAACTTGGTATACTATTCTTTTAGTGATTCAATCCTAAAAATTCTACCAATAAACATGCTTTCCATGGAGCATTTTAAGGATGGATGACCCTACTAAAAAATTTTAGAAAATTTTTAAAATTTTCTCAAGAATTGCATAAGTGAGGATAAAACGCTCTAAAAAGACTTGTATTGATCTATGAAGTTAGTAGATCAATCTAAAAGTGCTTTAGGGTAGCTTCACAATCCTTGTAGGTCTGGGGTGCTATTAGATGGCTACCAAGAAGCTCCTACATGGTTGTATCAAATCAAGGTGTTATATGAGTATTCCAAGGCAAAAATAAAAATAATATGTCATCGTTATATACTTTAATACAGTAACACGCTTGGTTGTCAATATTCAAGGGTAATCTAAATCCAACAAATTCATAATCATTGTCATAGGCACATTCTCTTGAGATGAGATATTACAACCATTTTATTTTTCATGTTGGAAGTTGAAAGTTACAACCTTATTTAATGCTATATTTTAGATTATAAATACCATCCATCCTCCTCCATTTATTTGAAAATAAAATCTCATTTCCCTATCTATTGTTTGCTCATCCTTTATTTAGATTCATTTTAGTATGACATAGAGGAAGAGAATATTTTTGCAATCATGTCTGATACATGAAGATGATGTTATATGTTTAATGTTATTAATTGATCACTAATTTGTCCTAGATATAACAAAAAAAAAACTTTACTGTTTCTATCCTCCTTTCTCCAACATATGAGCTTCTATTTATGTCGAGCGAATAGAGGAAGGACATGCATCTACCCAAGGTTGTGCTTCTCAAAGACTTGAGACAAGGATGATTTTTTTTAATTGATTCCAAATATAAATTTCATTTGTAATAGATGAAGACATATTGTAGTTACGAATACAGTTATGTTCTAGTATATTTTTGAATTTACATTCATAACTTTAAATTAATTTCCATATTTTTTTCCTATTTATAAACCAACATAAAATGTTTAAAAAATATTTAGATGAACCATGATGGTTATTTAATGTGTTACATTTATTCCATAATATTTTGAAAAGGTAGTTGGAGTTACTTGGTTATTTTTGACTTAATGTACCTAATATGGATAATTGAACATGAAATGACCTTAGTATATTGATAGGTTTACTTGAATGTTGACTTTCACTTTGGATTATACCATTAACCTTAGGGTTAACTTGAATAATTAGAATTAAAGGAAAAATGATCAATTTTTGAATTTGAATTATTATGTAATATGTGATATTTATGATCACCTCATAAAATATTAATATTTTAAGTGTAATACCTCTAGTTTGGGATCGATGGCTCCTTAGGGTTAGCTATTTTAAGTATGAGGTGTAGGCCTCGGTTTGATTTGTTTTGGTGGTTTGCCCTTATGCCCCAGCAAGGATCTATTTACTTTCAAAGGTTCTTTAGAGTTCTTAGGAGTATTGATACTAAAGGATTAGATAATCTAGGAGAACTAAGGGTATTATGTTACCTTGTTTCTCTAGTATGACTAGGTGTATGTTAGTATCCCCAACTTGATAATTATCTCCTCCCCGAGTAAAATGAATAATAGGGAAGTAATTATTTAATGTCCTTGGTATATGGTGGATTATTGTTTTGGTGGTTGCCTCTATGCCCTACCTTTAATATTGGAATTGATTTGGTTGGTTGGTTGGTAGAACCTTAATTCACTATTTTTTTGTCATAGGTTATGATATGATTATTGAGAAATATTAAGTATGTTAGTTATTGAGCATGGCACTTTGATGTCAAATATGAGATCACATGATTATTTGCATATTGTTATGGCACATGTTGTGTGCTTTATGATTATTGCATAATTATGTGCAATGTGAGCATACTACCTGTTATGAGGTATTATGATTTACTCAGTATGAGGAATTCATAGTAATGCTAAATTTGTTGATGATTATATGTCGGCCATGGAGTGTCATGAGGCCTACAAGCATGGCAAGGATCAGTGGGGTCCTTGGGAGGAGATTTTGTTCTCAAAATGAGTTTTTGGGTCTAAGAGTTAGGAAAAACTAGTATGTTACTTTTAGGTGCTAACTTTTGGTGTATTTAGCTTTCATCTAGACTCTTATATCCTTTATTGTATTTTGATTATTGTTGTCATGAAAAAGATATTTATTCATAACCTTCATTTATGATATTATCTATTCTTTTCTATTGTTTTGTTTTAGATCTAACTTATTTTAATATTTAACACTTAGCATAAGAAAGGTGAGGAAATTATATTTTATTAAGTATGGTAGTAATACCCATTAATTTGATATTACGCTTCCATAAAAATAATTTAAAAAAAATTTAGGAGTGCTACAACATCACATGAGAATATTCATTAATAAGTTAGTATAAGTCATACCATTTTGAAATTACTCTACATTAAAACATATATCTTATCATAAAACACCTTTCATTGACCAACTGTTAGTTTTTTTTACCCTATAATAGTTGTGAATTCTTAAACTCATCGTGGATTTTGGATGGTGCATATTGAAAATGAGTACACTACTCATGCTAAGTATAGAAAATTTACTAATTAAGAAATTTTTTAGTATTGGTGCAAAATTCATGCCGATAATGTGCTACAAAAAATAACCTAAAAGAATAAACAAGAAGAAAGATATGATAACCTAAAGTTAATCCAACATGAGGCATCAAAATGAACCAAGATAACCTAAAGTTGAGATGACTAGAGGCTAAATGAACATGACCTAAGAATTTAAATGAAAATGATCAATTCAAACTCGAGTCAATTAAAGCTTGGTGATATCATATCATTATATCTCAAGTACAACAAGGCATGCTTCCATGGAAATCATGAAAGTAAAATAATACAGTAAATAAGTCGCAATCTATATAATATAAACAATATTAGAATTCCTCCTTTAATGACCACACAAATTTCAGTTAATAAGATAGTTCGTTCAACCACACCTAGTTCTCTACCATAAGTAAGAGTTATAATAGCACAAATAATCACAGTGGGATACTACATTCATCACAAGATCAGGATACATCAAAAGGGCTTTTCCTTAGGGATACCACACCCACCACACATTAAGTGCAACTATAACACCCCCAAAATTCACTCCTAAAAAACTTCATTTTATTTAAAAGAATTAGCAGAAGTAAAATAACAAACTGTGAATTATGAGAATATTACCGCCACACTTAGTACCATACTGGTTCACTCTACCATTCCACTACCAAGTGCTAAGGCTAAAAGACAAAAATTTAACTTACGAGAAACTCAAAGCAAAATTAAATCAGAGTAGCGTAAATAACAATTTACAAGAATAAATTCCACTAGTGATGGTTACAAAAACAAGATCCACATTAAGACAGGGGTTTAAAAAGAGAAAGGGTACAACCCTAGGAATTTTTGGATAGTTTCTTACACTCTTTCCCGTTGCCCACTTGAATAGCACCTAAAAATAGACCTACAAAGGACACTGCCTATTGAATAGGCAAGGACCTCACGAATGGAACTCTTCAGCACTACAGTACTGAGTAACCCCTTTAAAACACACTTAAAAGCAGACCCAAAATGGAACACATGATACAACACTATAAACATATAAAATTAGAGGTGCATACATAACATTCACATACATAAAAAGTCCATTAAATGTTAAAGGTCAAAACGTGAAATCAATACTTTTGGGCCTTAAGCCATTAGTCCATCATTATGCAATCATCTTAGATTATATATCCATGTAAGTGTGAGAATCCCATTATTATAGCCGGTGGACCAGAATACATACAAGGCAGAACGCTCCTGACCACTATTATTGTCAGTGGATTGGTCTCCAGGGCAAAACGTTCCTAGCCACTATTATTTGCCGATGGATCAGTTTGACCCTGACTCACATGGTGTTCCACTATAATTGATTGGTATTTTTCATGACTTATTCACAACCAAATTAGATTTATTGAGCTCGGGATTCCCCACTATTATATCCGGTGGACTGGAATACATATATACATCATCTTGGGACAAAATGCTCCTAGACCACTATTATATCCGATACTCATAAACATCATCCAGGGCAAAACGCTCCTGGGCCACTGTTATATCCGGTGGACCGGTACTCATAATATAATCCACTAGGCCTAGCTCATTTGTCTTTCATTTTCATGATTAGTGTTTTCCCTTTTTAATCATCATAAAAATTTCATTTATTTACCTCGGACGGGAGATCAAGATCCCGAAACACAAAGGTACACCGGTCGCACTAGTACATATAAGCTACTCAGTACCTTCAACTATTAATCTAGGGACGCAATGTAACACCCCCAAAATTTACTACTGAAAGTTTTTGTTTTATTTAAAAAAGTTAGCGGAAGCAAATTATAAAACTATGAATTTTAGGATATTACTGCCACACTTAGTACCAAACCGGTTCATTCCTACTGTTCCAGTACCAAGTGCTAAGGCTAAAAGTGTAAAACACAATTTACAAACCATATTTAAATCAGAGTAGCATGACAAACCGTTTATAAGAATAAAGTCCACTAGTGGTGGTTACAAAAACAACAATAATATTAAAACAAGGAATTTAAAAGAGAAAGAGAAAAACCATAACGGTTCCAAATGATTCCTTACTTTCTTTCCCATTGTCCACTTGAATAGCACCTAAAAAAGACCTGCAAGGGACACTACCCATTGAATAGGTAGGGCCCCACGAATGGAACCCTTTATTACTATGGTACTGAGTAACCCTTTCAAAAATACACTTAAAAGCATGCCCATAATGTAACACATGATACAGAACTATATACATATATAATAAGAAATACATGCACCACAATCATATAGTTAACAAGTCCATCAATTATTAATAATTCATAATGTACAATTAATGCTTCTAGCCATAAGTCATGTCATAGTGTAGAATCAATATGTTCGAGCCTTAAGCCATTAGTCCATCATCATTCAATCATCTCTCAAATTGTATACCCATGTGAGTGTGGGAACCCCAATATTATAGTCGGTGGACAGTCGTGCAGGGCAAAATGCTCCTGGCCACTATTATTCGCCGGTGGACCGGTCATGTAGGGAAAAATGCTCCTGGCCACTATTATTCGCCGATGGACCGATCTGGCCCCGATTCACATGGTGTTCCACTATAAGTGATTAGTATTTTTCATAACTTTATTCACATCCATGACTGGTTTTATTGAGCTCGGGACCTCCACTATTATTGTCGGTGGATCAGAATATATATCAACATCATCCAAGACAACATGCTCCTAGGCCACTATTATATCAGGTGGATCGGTACTCATAATCATCTTCCAGGGTAACATGCTCCTATGCCACTATTATATCCGGTGGATTGGTACTTATAATCACTTGCCAAGGCATTACGCTCTTGGGCCACTATTATAACCGGTGGATCAGTACTCAATATCATAATTTAACTGGGTCTGGCTCATTAATCTTTTATTTTCATGATTAGTATTTTTCCTTTTTTAATCAGCACAACAATTCCATTTATTTGCCTTGGACGGGAGATCAAGAACTCGGGACACAAAGGTACACCGATCGTACTGGTGCATACAAACTACTCAATACCCTTCAACCATGAACCTAGGGACACAAAGGTACCCTGGTCATACTGGTGCATAAAGCTACTCAGTACCCTACCGACAAGGAAACCTAATCCATAAGTATGCATACCTCCTAAATAGGCCCGTAGAGCTAGATAGAGTAAGATATAGGGTTTGGTTGGGGCATAAAGGCACACCAGCAAATACTAGAATAATCATGGGCTAAACCACGTCTTTAGGGTAGCCACCCCTAAAGAGCCACTATTCTCGATCTAGAGGTCTTTTACTTTAAGTATTAGTGTCTTAATTAAGGTCATCACAAAGGCACGATAATCAGATACTTATTCACTTTCCATCGTTCTGATATTGTTAGATATTTCTTATTCAAACGATTATCCAAAGTAACACCGAGGCATCATTAAGGCTATCATAATCTCATCTAATTTCGAATTAGGATTCGAACTCATAATACTTACTAATTATCAAATACTCTTACCTAACTAATTAGCATTATTTGAGTCATATTATGAAATTCCACAATCACAATGACATGTTAGGTGCAAATTACTCATTTACCCCTTACTTATATAATTGCTAAGTCATCCCTTCCTTACTTGACAAATTACCATATTACCCTTTAGGTTGCATAATTACCAAATTACCCTTTACTCGGTTTAGGTTACCAAGTTATCTCCTACATTTTTTAGATCACCATTCACCCCTCATAATTGCTACACTTATCATATTTTCCATTTGGTTGGTTAGATTACCGAATTTATCTTCTCTTTTGTTATAATTATTAAATTGCCCTTACGTTGGATAAATTATCAAAATACCCTTCTTCATTATCATGATTACCAATTTTCCCCTTTAGTTGGTTAGATAATTACCAATTTATCCTTTATTTGGTTAAATTACCAAATTGCCCTTCTCCATTATTATAATTACCGAATTGCCCCTTTGGTTGGATAAATTACCAAATTGCCCTTATCCATTATCAAAATTACCAAATTACCCTCCTGTTGGTTAAATTACCCAATCACCCTTCTCTATTATCATAATTACCATTTTACCCTTCTCAATTATTATAATTACCATTTTGTCCTTCTCCAGTATTATAAATACTAAATTACCCTTCTCCATAATTAGAATTCCCAATTTACCCTTCTCCATTATTATAAATACCAACTTACCTTCTCCATTATTACAATTACCCATTTACCCTTCCCTATAATTATAATTATCAATTTACCCCTCTCTATATTTATAATTATTAATTTACCCTTCTCTATAATTATAATTACCAATTTACCCTTTTACTTTCAAATTACCGTTTTACCCCTTTACTACCAAAATTACCATAATATCATCTTATTTATAAAACTACCATTTTACCCCCTTACATCCAAATTTACCATATTACCCTTTTGCTTGCAAATTACCATAATACCCTTTTACATCCAAAATTACTATTTTATCACTTACTTCCAAAATTACCATTCTTACCCTTCTCTTCCAAAATTACCATTTTACCCTTTACTCCCAAAATTACCATAATACCCCTTTACTTATAAAATTACCATTTTTCCATTTAATCATAAAATTACCATATTGCCCTTTTGCCTCCAAAATTACTACTTTACCCCCTTTATTACACCACTTTTATTAAATGAACATTACCACATGGAATAATAATATTAATACTCCATTAACAATATCCAACTCCACCAACTATTATATTTTAATATAATACTTATTAGCACCCACACATATTAGGCCGCATTCTTGCACATGAAATTTTAGTAAAATGCCCCTAGGGCTCACAATAATATTATTCATGCATAAATGGTCACAATAACATAATATGACATGGATAAGTACTTAACACTTTCATTAATAATCAAAAGCTTCCCTTAAGCAACATTTCCACACATGGCATATAAACTAACATACTTTCCTTTTTTTCTTATCAATCAGTACAAGCAAATATATATATATATATATATATATATATATATATATATATATATATATATATATATATTATATTAAACCACAAATATCAAGTATAGTAACATATTAAAAATCCTAATGTGCTAACACACGTTTATCCATGCGTTTAAGTGGGGTTTAACGATTACCTTAATTCCCGCAAAAACGAACCTCACTGGTATCCCTTAAAGATTTGAGCTTTAGATAACAAAATCAACACCTAAAAGCAGTATCAAAACTTGTTATATTAGAGATGAGAATTGAAAGCATAAAACTTAATAAAATTTAATAAATGAAACTCTTAACTTAAAATGCCATTATTCCTTAAAAATATTGTACTAAAATACTAAAGCATGCAGCAGCTCATACTACTCATGCAACATGAGTTGCATGCAAAATAAAAAGGAGGAAGGCTCGAAGGGGGGTGAAGGCGAGGAATAATGGCTATTTTTGGGTAGGGATCTTTAGGCTAGGAAAGAAGGTAGATGGGGGAGGATTGGAGGTAAAGGAAGGGTGCAGGAGTGAAGAGGGGGTGGAGGTGGCAGCTGGTGATAGGTTGTTAGCGGCCAAGGGCAGCGGAGGCGGCAAAGATGGCTACCGAGGTGGACCGGGCTAAGAAGGAAGGAAAAGAGAAGGGAAAAATGGAGGAGTGAGGTGGCTTGTTTCGGCCAAACAAGGTATGGGGGTGGTAGAGGAGGTTGCAGGGAGTGGATTGGTGGTTTGGGTGGCGACATAGGTAGCCGGACGGCGTCGAATGGTGGGGTTGTAGGGGGCTGCCGAGAAGGGAGAAAAATGGGGAGAAAAAGAAGAGGGGAGGAAGAAGGGGGCTACGGGGTGGCTTGAGGTGGTCTTGTGGTGGTGCAGGGCTGAGGTATAAGGTGGCAATGGGTGGTGCAGGGGCTTGGTGCGGCGGAGGGCGGCGGCGTAGCCAAAATAGGGAGGAAAAAGGAAGGAGAAGAAAGGGAGAAGAGGGAGGTCGGGAAGGTTTGGAGCTCAAAAAATGAGGCAGAAAAAGGAATGAAGGGGAGAAGAAAAAGAAGAGGGAGGGTAGGGGGATAGGTGGTTGGTCAGTGGTAGTGTTTAGGGTGGCAGGGAGAGGGAGACGAAGAAGAGGAAAGGGTGGCCTAGCGGGATGGGGTGCATGGCTGCCCAGTTCCAAAATGGTGAAAAAAAAGGCAGGTGAGAGAGAGAGAGGTGGTGGCAGTGGTTGTAAGCTACGGTGGCCGACGTGCTCGAGGTGCGGGCTGTTATGGTGATGACGATGGGTCGGGGGGCTGCTGGGTCGAGGCAGAAGAAAGAAGAAGAAAGAAAGAAAGAAGGGAGAGGGAGGAAGCAGGCTGGTGTGGGAAGGAGGGTGAGAGGGCCGACCCGGCCTAGGGAAAAAGGAAAGAAGAAAAGAGGGGAGGCAGCTGGCCTACTGTGTCGGGGAATGGAGAGGAGGAAAGGGAATGGGCTAGAGGCCCAGGTGCAGGGGAAGGAAGAGGGAGCAGGCCTGGCAGCTCGAAGCCAGGAAAAGAAAAAAAAAAGAAAAAGAGAGAAAGGAGAAAAAGGAGAAGGAAACGAAAAGGAAAAAAAAAAGAAAAATGGGAAAATAGGGGAAAATAATTTAATTTAATTTAATTTAGAAAATAATAAAATATAATATTTTTGATAAATTATTTAATTTAATAATTTAATTTAATATAATTTAATATATTGGTTCAAAAAGGATAATTTTAGTAAAATATTAGTTTGGAAAATTATTTAAATAAAAATAATATGATAAAATAAAAAAATATTTATTTTTAATTTATTAAATACTCCTATCCAAATTTATATACTAAAAAATCCATAAAATAATTAAACATAATAATTTTAAAAGCTAATTTATTTCAAATAAAAGCTATTTATTATATTATAGGTTTTCTAAAATTTTGTGGAATTACATACAATCACTCTTCATAATTACCTTTCATAATTGATACGCTTATCATATTTCTATTTGGTTGGTTAGATTACTAATTTACCCTTCTCCTTTGTTATAATTACCAAAGTACCCTTTTGTTGGTCAAATTACCAAATTACCCTTCTCCATTATCATAATTACCAAAATGCCCTTCTCCATTATTATAATTACCTTATTGCCTTTTAGCTAGTTAAATTACCAAATTACCCTTCTCCATTATCATAATTACCAAATTACCCTTCTTTGTTGTCATAATTACCAAACTACCATTTAGCTGGTTAAATTACCAAATTGCCCTTCTCCGTTATCATAATTACCAAATTACCCTTCTCTATTATCGTAATTACCAAATTATCCTTTAGTCAGTTAAATTACCAAATTGCCCTTATCCACTATCATAATTACCAAATTACCCTTCTCCATTATCATAATTACCAAACTACCCTTTAGTTGGTTAAATTACCAAATTGCCCTTTTCCATTATCATCATTACCAAATTACCCTTTAGTCGGCTAAAATTACCAAATTGTCCTTCTCCATTATTATGATTACTATATTACCCTTCTCCATTATTAAAATTATCATAATACCCTTTTACTTCCAAATTACCATTTTACAATTTACTTCCAAAATTACCATTTTACCCTTTACTTCCAAAAATACCATGATACCCGTTTACTTACAAAATACCATTTTGCCATTTACTTCTAAAATTATCATAATACCCTTTTACTTACAAATTAACATTTTACCCTTTACATCCAAAATTACCATTTTGCCTTTTACTTATAAAATTACCTTTTTGCCCTTTACCTATAAAATTACCATTTTACCCCTTTACTTCCAAAATTACCATTTTTCCCTTTACATCTAAAATTACCATTTTACCCTTTACATCCAAAATTACCATAATACCCTTTTACTTATAAAATTACCATTCGCTCCTTATTACACCACTTTTATTCAATTATCATCACTATATGAAATAGTAATATTAATCCTCCATTCTCATTATCCAACTCCACCAAATATTATATTTTAATATAATACTCATTAGCACCCGCACATATTAGGCCACGTTCTTACACAAGACATATTACTAAAATGCCCCTAGGGCTCACAATAATATTATTCATGCATTAATGGTCACAATAACATAACACATCATGGATAAGTACTTAATATTTTTCATTAATAGCCAAACTCTTTCCTGAAGTAATATTTTCACACAGAGCACTTAAACTAGCATGCTTCCCTTTTTATCAATCAATGTAAGTAACTACATATATTATATTAAACAACATATATCATGAAAAATAACATATTAAAACCCTAATGTGCTAGCATACATTTATCCATGCATTTAAGTGGACTTTAGCGATTACCTTAAATCTTGCAAAAACCGAACCTTACCGGTATCATGGTTAAATATTCAAGATTTAATTAGCAAAATCAACACCTAAAAATAATGTCAATAATTATTATATTAGAAGTAGGAAAAGCCAAAAACATAAAACTTTATCAAAACTTAATTAATGATATACTTTATTTAACCCTTAATATACCTTAAGATTAAGTAAAGATTAGGGTAAAAATTTAGGCAACACTCATGCTACTCATGCGGCGTGAGTTACATGTAGAATAAGGGAGGAAGGTGTAAAAGGAGGGTGGAAGAAAAGGAGGAATGGCTATTTTCGAGCTGGGGTTTTGGGGCTAGGAAAGAGGGCGGGTAGGGGAGGATTTAGAGCAAGGGAAGGGTGCAGGGGTGAAGAGGGGGTGTAGGTGGTGGTCAGAGATAGGTTTTTGGCGGCCAAGGGGCAGTAGTGGCGACAATAGAAAGGCTGAGAAGGTGACTACCGAGGTAGAGGGGGCTGAGAAAGAAGGAAAAGGGAGGGGAAAAATGAGGGGTTGCAAGTGTTGGTTTCGACCAAAGGAGGTGTGGGGGTGGTAGGGAAGGTTGTAGGGAGATGGTTTAGTGGCTTAGATGGTGGCAGAGGTGGCGGGACGACGGTGGAAGGAGGGTTGAAGGGAGGTTGCCGAGAAGGGGAAAAAAGAAGAGAAAAAGAAGATGGGAGGAAGAAAGGGGCTGCAAGATGGCTCAGGGGTATTGTGGTGGTGCAAGGCGGGAGTAGAAGGATGCAGAAGGTGGTGTAGGTGGCTGGTGAGGCGGAGGGGCGGTGGTGCAAAAATAAGGCGTAGGATGAAGAAGAAGAAAAATGGAGAGGAGGAGATCAGGGAAGGTAAGGATGCTCGAAAAATGGGGCAGGAAAGGGCTTGTAAGGAGAAAAAAAAAGAAGAGGGAGAAGAGGGCAGCAAGTAGCCGATTAGATTGTAGGGTGTAGGGTGGCCAGGAGAGGCAAGGGAAGAAGGGGAAAGAAAGGCCATGCGTGGTTGGGGAGTGCAAGGCTAGTTTGGTCTGAAATGGGGAAAAAAGGGATGGGGGAGAGAGAGGGAGAGAGGGAGGTTTATAGTGGTGGCAGGATGTGGTTGTAGGGTGGTGATCAGGCATGGTCAAGCATGGCAGAGGTGGTTAGGAAAAAGAAGGAGGAAGGAGGGAGAAGAGAGAAGCAGGCTAGTGAAAGGGAAAATAAAGTTGGTCGGCCCTATCGGGGTGAGAAAAGAAAAGAAAAAAGGGAGTTGGGTTGGGCCCACGTGCGTGGGGGTGGAAGGACAATAAAGGTAAAGGGCTGGGCCGGTCAATGAAAGAAGAAGGAGAGGAGGGGGAAGAATGGGCTTGCAGCCCAAGCTCGAGGAGGAAGGGTAGGCCAGGGTCTAGCGGCCCGAAGGAGAGAAGAAAGGGAAAAGAAAGAAAAGAAGAAAAAGGAGAAAGAAAGGAAAAGGGGGGAAAAGGAAAAGGAAAAATGAAAAAAAAAAATTTAATTTATAAAATAATAGGATATAATAGGATATAATATTTTTGGGTAATAAATTTATTTAATAATTTAATTTAATATACTTAAATATATGGGTTTAAAAGGATAATTTTAGTCAAATATTGGTTTGAAAATTTTTTTAAATAAAAAGAGTATGATAAAATAAAAAATTTTATTTATTTTAATTCATTAAATATTCCTATTCAATTTTCTATACTGAAAAATTCATAAAATATTTAAATTAAATAATTTTAAAAGCTAATTTATCTCAAATAAAAGTTCTTTATTAAATTATAGTTTTTTTTTTTAATTTTGGGGTGATTACAGCACCGATCACAAATTAGGATACCACACCCACCACACGTGGTCAAAGTACACTAGGGGACTTGTACTGAGATACCTCAATCACCACACCTTGAATGTCTCTGCTGCGAGGACTAAAAAGTTAGGATACCACACCCGCTTAAGTAAAGGACAATACGAAGTGCCAGGGGGATGATACTAGGATACTTCACCCACATGTGCTGGACACTAATGCCATGTTATCTTACCATAGTATAATCATATACCTCAAAGATATGTGCATAGTCCCTATGACTGAAACTCTGTAGAGAAGGAAATAGGTACTAAGTGAAAAATATAACCACAGGGTGATCCCCCCCACTAACTCCTGACAACTATCCCTAGAGCCGAAGAAAAAGGCTAAAAAAATCTTATATCATTATATGTATTTTCACGTGATATTACAATTCACAATAAAATCAACACATAACCAAATGGGTGTTTGCAAGTGAGAACACCAAAGACAATTAAATTCCATTATGTAACCAAATTGGGTGTTTCTAAGTGATAAAAACAAACACATCACAAGGCATTAAAACCACTATTTGGGTGTTTCTAGGTGCCAACAACAAACACATGACTAGGCATAAAAGCCACCAATTGGGTGTTTAGAGATAACACCAAACTTAACAAAATTCAAGTCTTAAATACCATCAATATTATTCTTATTAAATCAGGGTAATCATAGTTGAAATAATAATTTAAATGTTGTAATTACATGGAGGTATCAAAACAAAAAGGGCTAAGAGATACACAACAATTTATAAACAAACTAGTCGGCATTCAATCGGACCAGTTGATCAATCCTTGGGACTTTTCAACTGGTCCAGTTGTACCATACTTGAGAAAAAACATACTTGGAAATCACTCCACTAATTGGCCCCACCAATCTACTCTTCATGGGAACAACTTGACTAGTTTGGTCCAACCGATCGATGGGTCTAAGTAGAGACCAAATCATTTTGGCATGAAGAGAAACCAATCAATGGTTTTGACTAACCGATAGATTGGTCATAGAAAATAGTTGACTGGTTTGGTCCAACAAGTTAGTGGGTTTAAATAGAGACCAAACCATTTTTTTATATAGGGACACCAATCAATGGGTTTAACCAAGTGATAAATTGTTCATCGAAACCAGTCAACTAGTTTATTAAACCTATTGACAAATCTCGTGACCAACTGATCCAAAAATCTAAACCTTTCAATTGCTTGCCTAACCAGTCAATGGGTCCAAGGAATCAATTGATTGGTCCGGGTAAAACATTACCCAGACTTATAATACACATACCAAAATTTATCACACTTTAATATTTTAAACCTAAAATGCTTCTATGTCAACTCACATAGAAAAATACATGCTGCACATATAGAATCACATGGATACATGGTAATGTACATACTCAAACAAATTATGCACAATTAGCTAACTTATGCATAAAATCAGAGAAACCAAACAACATTAACATGAGAAGATTTATACCATATGCTTATATCATGGAACACAATTTAGATCATACTTATACATACACCAAACACATGGAACGCCAATACACCATAGAACTCCATTTATGTTAAAGATAGGAATATCTTACTTTAAAATAATTCTTCTAGCACAAAAGCTCCTACATGATGGCTATCTAGCAAAACTTCGATTCTTAAAAGAATAAAAGTTAAAACCATTAGAATTTATCTTCCAAAACTTCTTCAAAATTAAGGAAAAATCAAAAGAAGAAGAAGAATAAGAAGACCAAATGACGCCTTTTTTTTCTCAAAAATAGGGTGTCAAGGAAATGGTTGAAATCTTCAAACTTTCTCAACCTTAGTTCTTCCTTGCTTAAGGATAAAGAGAGAACTAAAACTAAGATTGAGAAAGGAACATAATTCTCATATGAGAAGGGAGAAAATAAGAGAAAGTCTTTATTTTTCTTAGTAAAGAGGAGTGGAGAAGAAAATGAAGGGATGCTCAACCCTTGGGAAAATCTTCCACAAAGAAAAGGGAGAAGAGAGCAAGAATAATAAGTGAAGAATGAAAATGGATCAAAAATGAAAGGTATAAAGGCAAGGCTATGTTGAAATTCACAAGAGAGAGGGATAAGAGACTGTTAAGGTTGAGTGTGGGCAACCAAGAAGTGAGGGCTAACTTGATGGGGGTGGCAGGGGTTGAGTGTAATCAAGAATGAGCATGGTAGTGGGTTGGTAAGTTAAGAGATGATATACAAAGTCAATCTCTCACCTCCAGCCACCAAAAGAGAGAGAGAAAGAGAGGTGAAGGAGAAGAGAAAAGTTGAGGCTTGCCTCAAAAGTGCTTTTTGAAAAATTTTTGGCTAATTAAAATGTAATAATCTAAATAATGTGAAAATAATTCTAGGGCACTAAAACATTCTTATTAGCATAATTGGACTCTAATCAAAAGTTTTCATAAACATCAAAGAGATATTCAAATCAAAATAAAAAAAATGGATATGAAATCGTAGGACAACCAGACGATCAGTTTGGGTAAAGCAGTCGACTGGTTGGTTGAGAAGAAGAATGTCAATTCCTCCATGCACTAGCCAATTGATTATATAAACTAGCAGATCGGTACACCTGAAATTTACATTTTTATTGGAATTTCAAGCCCATTCTGAAACTAAATATAATTTATTTTATATCAACATAATTTTAGACATATTTTGGGATGGGGTATTATAACAATACCCCCTTTAAAAAAGAATTCGTCTCCACGTCCATCAAAGAAACGTATTGTTGTAAGTTCAAAATATAAGAAAACCCTAAGCCATCAACCAAAAGAATGCAATAACTAAGGGTTAGTATAGAAGAGAAAGGGTACTACCCCTTTAAAAGAGGTGGTGTTACATGCACAACACACCTAAGCAAACAAGCCTAGGTACTTTGTCTTGATCTCCTCCTTAGAAGCCCAAGTGGCCTCCTCTACCCCTTGACATGACCAAAAGACCTTCACGAGTAGAATGGTCTTCGAATGCGCCTCTCGAGTCTTAAAATTAAGGATCCTAAACAAACGCTCCTTGTAAGTCAACGTCTCATCTAGCTCAATTGACATTGATTGAATGATGTGCAATGAATCCAACACGTACCTCTTTAACAGAGAGATGTGGAAATCATTATGGACGCACAAAAGCTCAATAGAAAAGGCAATATGGTAAAAAACCTCTCCAACCCGATCCAAAATTTCATACGGACCAATGAACCTTGGGTTAAGCTTGCCCTTACAACCAAAATGCATCACTCCCTTGGTTGGCGAAACTCTTTGAAGGACTCAGTTGCCTACCTCAAACTCATTAGCTCTCTTCCATAGATCTGCATAGCTCTTCTGTCTATCCTAGGTTGCCTTCATCTGGTCTTGAATCAACTTGATTTTCCTGGCAGTATCCTTTACTATCTCTAGTCCCAACACAACTGTCTCACTAGTCTCTCCAATAAATAGGACTATGGCACTTCCGTCCATGAAGTGTCTCAAAAAGTGTCATTCCTATGCTTGTATGATGGCTATTGTTGTAGGAGAACTCCACTAAGTCTAGGTGATCCTCCCATCTGCTTGCGGAGGGTATAAATGAGAACCAGAGAGAATAAGGAAGGTGTATGTTATTATTGATAGGCGATCATTTACACTGCAACATCTGGCTTTTATATAGGCCTATCTAACTTATTTGTGCAATGGAAGTTCTAACTGAAAATAACAAAAAAAAATCTTCACGTATTTAATTTAGCTCCTTAACAATTTATTTCGGCTGTCGACAATATACAGTATATCTAGGCTAAGAAAATGTGCTAATTTTTGTTCAGGCAGTGGTATCTATCGGTTAGGTGAGGCATGCATATCGATCGATCACTGTTGATACTTTTATGTCTTTTAAAACATAGCCCGGAACACATGGAGGTCATGATACGAATGCGCTTTATTGAGGTGTGAAATTATAACGAAGCAAAAGGCTCACTACCTTTCTAGCACTGTGATGAATATGACACAGGTAAACTCAGCAAAAACTAACTTGCAGTCATTATTTATCTTCCCGCACGGGTCAAGAATGTCATCATCACAAACAGACAACACAAAGTACGAGCCGCACACACCCTCGCCCAGAAACCACCAAACAACAACCCAATCAATGTCAACGCGTAGGGTACTGCCATATAAAGGTTCTAATATGGTCGGGACATTTTTCCCCTTCTTGTTACGAAGACAATCAATTTCGTCGCCAGAAACGTAGTGCACATACTCACAGTTACACGTTTCTAATTCTCTTCTACATTTGGAAAAAAGTTTTATGTTAACTTCAATGAAAAAATGTTTAGTTTTCGTGCTTCGGATCATGGAAAACCAAAGAGTAAGACGATAAAAGTCAAGGGTTGAGACAGTCGTCGGGCTTACACTTGGTATCAAACGAATTTTTTTAAAATGATCCACAGCTACCAAAAAGTCAACTTTCTGTAGGGTGGTTGAAATAGAGTCATCCGGCTTTCTTATATGCATGCAATTATTTATTGGCTGTCATATAATTAAGGTCACCAATCAGTTGACCTTCATAATTTATTTCGCTTGGACCTCTAAAAGTTAAACGTATCAATATCACCAGCCAGCTAGACCATTATATGAGCCATGTGGAGACGATGTCTTTAACAAGCAAGGGCTATAAATTATCGATAATATATATTCTGCTTGCGCAAGTACGAGAAAAGGTTCAGGTATATACATCGTCACCCTACAAGAATAGTACAAATAAAAAAAATTTATCTTTATATTTTATAGTTTTTACAGAGTCTATTTCAAATATAAAATAAAAAAAAACCCTTTTTTAAACGAATATTTATCTTAGATTTTAATTTAATTTAAAATAAATATTTTTATCATTTCTATATTTTAATATAACAGATAGAAAAAAAAAATACCTACCCATTTTACTCTCCCATACTACAGCAAACTGTTTTCGAGCTATTTATCTCAGAATGCGTCCACTATGTGACAAGCTCCAATGCTGAAAAGAGGGGAAAAATATGTTTTTACAATACATTAGTCGAAAAAAAGTATCACGTACGATACTTAGAACAAACATGCCAGAAAGCTAAACTTTTGACAAAACTCAAACGTGATAACCTTCTGACAAAAATCTACCAGCTATGTTACATCATCATACAGATAGTAAAAACCAAATCAATCAGCCTATGAGCTCAAGCAAGACGACCACCCCCCCCCCCAACAAACACAAACACTTTTTTTTTCTCCTACCCTCCTCTCTCTCCCAGCTGAGAGGTCAACATCACCCACGGCCTGCACGACCTAACACAAATCAAGCCAAGACTTCTGCCTATAGAATGAACTACGAGAAAGATCACACTATCTTGCACAAACACACATTACATTGAGTGTACATGTTTAGTAGTTTGGGATTGTCCCAACATGCTCCCCGAGGACCCTCCATCGATGTCTCCCCCATGTTATTGCAGTATGTCAGCATACAAGAGAAGACCTAAGTGATGCAGCAGAAGGCAACTGAGTGCATGACGCCCAACGAATAACCGATTCATTCACCATGATATCGAGCTGATCAACCTCCCCGAGACCTATTGTTCGGTTCCTCTTGTTATGAATGCCAGATATCTTTGACCCAAATCCTCCTGTCCTTTTAGCGTCAACTGTCTTTTGTTTCGTATCCACAGATTCGTGCGAAGAATCAGGGGACATAAACAGCTTTCTAAATCCTGTTACTGCAAAGTTAAGGGAAACGCAGTTTTATGAATGGGAAACTATATTTCCAGTGGTACAAAAAAAGCTGGCTTATGCATGTACATAAATAAACCTGTGTGAATAGCAGCAACGCCTGCTATGTTGTCCGACTGATCCATTGGTTGCTTTTCAAATTCACAGGATGGCGTAAGGAATGCAAAACTGGGCATGGAAGAAATTGGGGTTTCAGATTCTTCTGAAGTTGACCTGTCGTTAGGGCCAAAAGAAAATCCAGCCGATATAAGGCATGGTGTTGATGGCTCCACAAGGAAAGCAGAGAAGGATGATCTGCATGCGAAGGTAGGAGACTGAGGTTCACCAAGTGGGCGTGACCCGCCAAAACTGATGTCCTGGTCCCTGGACATAAATGTCACAGAAATGGAACCTCCTTCAGAATCCAAGTCACCATTACAGCGAGTTTGAAATTCATACGATTCTTGAAAACCCAGTGACTGTTCTTCCATCCATGAATGATCTACACACGCAAGAGTGAAATTCTGCTAAGCTTGCTGCATAAAGTCGCAATGATAAAAGAGACAATTTATATGGATTTAAAATTACGTGTTTAATGATAGGGCATGTAATCTACTACTGTATAATTCATATGATATTATTGGCTACCCTAAATGATATTAGGATTACAAACCTAATCAATAGGAAAGTATCTCTCTAGTACCCCATACAATACAACATGGAGGATCATGCACTTAGCAAATTCAGTTCACCTATAATCATTTTATGGCTAAAGGAACAATAACAGCAACAAACAACAAAGCACTGTCTTCCTATTTCTTGAATGATGGTAGATAAATAGAAGTATCAGCACAATATAGGCACTAAATTATCACTTACCTAAGACCTGCTGAGCTGTCAAGCGTTGCAAAGGGTCGACGCAAAGCATTTTCTTGATCAATTCCTTGGCAGATTCAGATATGCTGCCCCAAGGTTCAGATGGGAACCGAAGATCAGCTGCTCGAACAGCATCAAATATTGTTGACTTGGTCTTCCCCCAAAATGGTGGATTACCACTGAGAAGAATATAAAGAATGACCCCTGCACTCCACACATCTGCAGCTTGGGTATAGCCTCCACCCAAAACCTCGGGAGCTATGTAGAATGGGCTCCCAACAGTCCCATGTAGACTTTCCCCTGCTTAAACATATCCAATAACTTGAGTTAACCAACGAGGCTTCATGCAGACCGATGAAAGATGAGAAAAGGTGCAGAGGTAGACATCCTTTTACCTGGCTTTATGTAAGTTGCAAGGCCAAAATCAGCCAACTTAATGGGTGAGGATGAGGCTTTGGTAGCCAAAAGAATATTTTCAGGCTTCAAATCTCTATGCACAACACCATGATCATGGCAGTACAGGACTACTCGCATTAAATGCCTGAAGAGAACCTTGGCCTTAGTCTCGGTGTACCTTCCATTCTTCTCTAATTGATCAAATAACTCTCCACCAGCACAAAGTTCCATCACCAAATGGACATAACCTTCTTCCTCGTAAACAGCTTTTAGATCTACAACATTTGGATGTCCAGATAACCTAGTCATAATCTCAATTTCAAGCTTCACGCTACGGACATCTTCTTGGGTCACCAACCTATCTTTTGCAATGGATTTACATGCTAACACATCTCCAGTAACCTTATCAGTGCATACCCTAATTATACCAAACTGACCCCAACCCAACTGCTGCCCAAGAACATATCGATCTTTCAAACGTGCAGTCTGGTTAGCATCCAAAATAGTTTCACTCAAGCTCCAAACCTTGAAACAATTGAAAGGCTGGGTCAATGATCGGCTGCTTTTGCTGTCACCTGCGGCAACTGCCATAGCAATCAGCAAGTCAACCCCAAATATCACTCAACGATTGACAATCACACTTGTGAATTTCTCAGCTTGCGTGTTCTTCACTGCTTGTGAATTACAAGCGTCAAAAGCTTACTAGCATGAAGAAACTGGAGCTGAACGTATGATCAGCATGAAGGCAGAAGCTTCCGACAGCTTTAGTAGATCAATCTTTGACAATGGTGCATAGTGTAAAAAATAAAACGTATTCGGAGTATATATTTTCCCAAAACGGATCTCTTTGCATCACATGATCTAAGTTGAACCCAAGTATCCCAAGATGAGGCCACTGATCTTGTCTACAGTTGGATCTGAAATAAACAAGTGTATCAGAACTAAGAGTTGTCTATAGGCCTCTAGAAAAAGAAACCTCTTTCCTTCGTACAATGCAGGAAAAGTAACGAAATGGTACACATCAATACTTATATCGTGCACTTTCAGGAAAAAGTCCAATCCAAGCTCAATATGTCAGCCCCAAAATTTACCACAATTGACTATATTCAAATACAATAATCCCCACTGTTCTTTATCAACAACAAAGGGCAAACCCTAATCAGTGGAGCATAAACATAAAGTTACAAAACCAACACACACGTTTGACGACAAAATTGAGCAAGAAAAACCCAGATTCAGCGTAAGCTCACTAAACTAAACGAAAAGGAATATTACCCAGATTAAAATTTCAAGCATGGGAGCAAATTACAAGGTACAAGTTCACAATTGAAACTTTTTGGAACAATACGCAAACAACAAAAGTAATAATATGTATGGTAAAACCTGATAGAAAAGATTCTGAAGAAATGAGAGCTGAGGTCTACTGAGAGCGAAGAGACGTTGGAGCTCTATCTATGCTTGCGCCCCTGTTTTGGGGCTCTCTGAGTAGCCAACAGCCCCCACTGGTTCCTTCCGCTGGGTTTCCTTTATTTCATTTCAAAGTTCTCTTTCCTTGCTACTGTTTGCCTCATTTCCTTTCCTTTTCACCTAATTTTTATGTTTTCACATTTTTCCAATTATTAATAGCTGTACACTTGTAGATTATAAAACTTCTACTATACCTCGGAGTACGTAGAATAATTGACCGATGAATTTTGTTGAGGCTTTCCACCGCGTAAAGCATACGCACTAGTCGTAATTGTAAATAGCTGGTAATTGGCAGATTAAATTGAAACAACTTTCTTGTTTATTTCTGGCTCTCTTTGTAAAATGATGACTTCCTGTTTCTTATTATTACTTTATCAAAGTAATTTTTACATAAATATTTTTTTCAATGTCCTTAAAATGCAGCCAGTAATTTAATAATCGTATTATTGATAGTTGTATATTTTTTATATATGAGGAAAACGAAAAAATCAAAATACATGCACAAGAATATTTGAATATGTAAAGATGATGAGGGCTAACCTTATAGATCTTTCAATCTCTTAATCCCTTATTTTGATGATAGCATCCCTTATAATTTGTTCAGCATATTTGGTATAGTGCATATGAATTGAACTTATAATGTGGACATATTAATCACTCAGCCAAAAAAAAAAATGTGAACGAATATCAAGATAATCAAGCAGACATTTATGATCAATTTCAAAGCCCGTCAAGACTTAAGTTCATATCCTAGAATTTCTCTATTCCTTGGACTCAAATTGTGCGATTTTGATTGAGCATGAGCACTATTACTTTCACTAAAAAAGATGTTTTAAAATCTTATTTAAAAATCTTTTAAAAATGTCTTATGCTAGTTTTAGTCACCTGAGTTGATTTAAAGAGAATTTCCATTCCTGACTAATGCCTAAACCAACTAAATGGTTTAGTAAATTAGTAGACTTAGAGATAAACCTATCTACTTATTTACTAAACCATTCAATTGGTTATATATGGTGGATTTTATGAGATAAAGGGGCAAACGTACTATTAGAACTTATCAAGTATTTTTTTACTAATTGGTTGGCTATCCCAACCAACCCACTGGTTTACCCTACCAAACGATGCATTTCATTGGCTAATAATTAGGCTATAATCCGTTGGATAAAATTATTGATTTCTCTTAAACCCATCAATTCACCATAACCGTTAATCCATTGATATGCCAAACTAGTCGGTATCTTTCATTTCCCCAAAATAATAGTTTGGTCTCAGCTTGATCACATCAATTGGTCTCTTACAAATCAATCAACTATTTTAATAAACTAGGCCATCAATTTCACCAATCAATCAATGAATTTGAAGGCCTACTTATAGAAATTTGGTCATAAAACAAAAGCAACCTACTAGTTTTAGACAACAATTGAATGGTAACTCTTAGTTCTATGTAAATTTTATTTATGCCTACTCAGTTTTATGCTTAAACAATTGAAGAAAGCTATGAGACAACTTAATAAAATCTAGTTTTATGGCATAATTAAGAAAGTTAAGAAAACAAAGGCTGATCTAGAGAACACACAATGTACTTTCACTTTAAGCCCTTTAGATCAATACCTCCACACTAAGAAAAATGAACTACTAAATACTTATAAAAACCTTGCTCATTGTGAGGATATGTTTTATAGAAAAAAGGTAAAAATCCAATGGCTAGCTTTAGAGGATGACAACACCAAATTTTTCCATGCCATAGTTAAAGGAAGAAGACTAAAAAATAAATTCACTTGTTGTGTAATGATCAAGGGACAACCTACAATGACTAATAGGGGATTTTCCATTTTTTCCTCCTTCTATACAAAGTTTCTAGGCACTGAATCTTTATTATCTTAGACCATTGACGTCTACAGTGGTTAATAGAGGACCTTCATTGAATAATATATGATAATAATGTCTTCTAACACTAGTTACCCTAACTAAAGTGAGGAATGGATGATTCTTATTAGCTAATGGCAAGGTACCAATGCCTGATAGATTCAATACACACTTCTTTAAATCATTATAGGATATTATTAGCATGGATTTATTTGTATTAATCACTGAGTTCCTCAACTCAAAGAATATTCTAAGGAACCTAAATGCTACCATCCTCAATTTGATTCCTAAGGTTCCAAATATATCTAAAGCTAGAGAATATAGACCAATTATATGTTATAATACTTTGTATAAGATTATTGCAATAGTTATCACTCACATGCTCTAATATATCCTTCCTTCATTAATATGTAAGTTACACTTAGCCTTTATTAAAGGAAGAGTTATCCCTGATAACATCCTTCTTGCAACTAAACTGATCAAAGGTTACCCTTAGAGACACTTATCTCATGGGATCATGATCAAACTAGATATAAAAAGGCTTATGATTCAATTAGATGGGATTGTCTTCAAAGTATTTTATATTCTCTTCATATTCCCCCATATTTTGTGAAAATAATTATGGCATGTGTGTCAATAGTGAGTTAATCTATTAAATTTAATGGTATCTTTCATCCACCTTTCTATATAAAGAGAGGATTAGGGTAAGTTGATTCTCTTTCTCCTTATCTTTTTATGATTTTGATGGAATACTTAAACAAAACCCTCTTGAGTTTATGCTCAAACACTATGTTCAATCCCCATCTACAAATGATATTTGTTGATGACCTCCTTTCCTTCTAAAAATGACACATAGACTCAATGAGATCATTATCGCAAGTATTTTGGCAATTCTCAAGCATCTTTAGCTTATTTATGAATGTTAGAAAAAGCTATATTGGTGGTAGCTACTTCCCCTGGGTTAAGGAAGATATTCTTACATAATTCCATATACTATAAGGAATTATTCCTTTTAAGTACCTTGGGGTACCCTTATATGGTAAGTACCTTAAAAAGTAGCAATATCAACCATTAATTGATAAATTCACTTCAAGATTAAGATATTGGCAAACCAACCTTATTAATTATGCACGATGGATCCAGTTAATAAAGCTATTGATGTTTAGCTTAAAAACATACTAGTGTATGGTATTTTCTATCCCCATTCCCATTATAACTATGATTAACTCAATTTGCATAAACTTCTTATGGTCAGGAATTACAGACAACTCAAAGTAGGCTTTTGTTACGTGATATTCAGTGTGTTTACCTAAAACTAAAGGAGATTTGGATCTTAATAACCTCTTCTCATGGAACAAAGCTATCATGTGAAAACTTATGTTGCACATAGCTTCTATAAAAGACTTACTCTGGATAAAGTGGGTGCACACATATTTCCTTAAAGGAGAGAATGTTTGGATAATAAGGGTTAAGCCCTATCCTAAAAAAAACAATTAAACTCTCAAGATTCCTTCAGTAGCATACTCTTACCACAACAAATTCCATAAATACTTCATCAAGGAAAATTCTCCATTTAAAAAGTTTATGACCTTCTCAGACCTTAGAATGCTAAAGTTTCTTTGTGTCCTTTGGTTTAGTCTAGATATTCACTTAAAATAAATTCTCTTATATGCTTGATAGTTGTTCTTGAAAGGCTGCAAACTAAGGATTGCATGAGATTACAAGGGGTGCCAGTAGATGCCACAGATGTCCTTTTTAATGAATAAGAAGAAAGCCACTCACACATTTTCTCTTATTGTGTTTATGCTAGAAATGTTTGGTTACCTCTTGCACAAAATTTAGGGTATAATTAACAACTCACCAACTAGTTTGAAGTAAGTACAATGGGCCACTACAAAAGGAAAAGAACCAAGAATAAGGAAGCATGACATTTGTGTTATGGTTTCCTCTGCGGTCTACTATATTTGGAGAGAGAGAGAGAGAAATAGAAGGCTTTTTTTTTCCAATGAGCTTAGAGATATCAAGATTTTATAAAATATATCCATTATGATTTGGCTAAGAGGATGAATAAATTTTAAAATAGTAAATCTTATAATAGATTGTTGGGATGTATAGATTTCCTAACCTAGCCTTGTGCTTTCTAAGTCTTAAGTCCTTAAAGACTTTGTGATTGTAAGCTTCATTTTCTCTTACTTTGTTTTAGGATATAATAAAATTACTTTAATTACCTAAAAAAATAGTTGAATGGTTCTTCAAAATTTTCTAATGCTACTATTTTCCTATAGGATTGAGTTACTTTAGGATGAAGTTTTAGGTTGGTTTGGGTTGTGTTGTGAGTGTTTGACTTATTTCAAATTATAGGCTAATGGTTGTATTAGTGTTGTTCAAGTTGAACTCAATGAAATTAAACATCAATTTGACCTGCCTTAATTTTTTATATAGTATATTTACATTTTGATATCTTAAAAGTGGTATATATCATTTCATAAGGATTCCTAACATGAAAGTAAAAAACATATAAAATTATAAAAAAACTTGTGAAGTTGGTATCTTTTGCTTGTATTTTTATTTTCCTTGTAATTATTATTATTATTATTATTATCATAATTAAGAATGAAAATTTGTAATGTTTAATTAGACTTATATCTGGATAGATTAATGTTACCTTAACCCCAACCAATCTAGTCTAGCAAATAAATGTGTCTAGCTATAATTTTTCATTAAAAAAGTTATTTAAATACAATACATAGAAATGTGTGACATAAAAAAGCTATACATTACATAACATGCAAGCATATACGATACAATCTCATAATTAAAAAAAAGTTAAGTTCTCTAATAAAATTTAATAAATATAACATTAAACTATTTGTGCAGTGCATTACACATCTTTAATGTTTAATTAAATCGGTCTATGTAAAAATATAAGAAAAAATAGATCAAAACCAATACCTATTTAGATATATATGGATCTAAACCTATTAGATCCAAGAAACTTAGAATATAAAATGAGGCCTTCATGGATTTGGTCTAGAACTCATTGCCATCCCTAATCATATGGTGTTAATGTCAAGTTGGGTCTTGTCGTATTGATATCATATTGGGTATATTTTGATTTAAATTTTATTAGGTTCAATTAGTTTTAGGTTTACTCAATTCTCAAATTAGGATTGGGTTAGATTTGCGATAATTGAGTTTGTTACTATTGGATAAGAATTAGGCTTACTTGGCATTATGTCTTACTTAGGGTAGTTCAAGTCAATGAACTTTTTCGATTTCAATATTTCGATTTTCCAGTGGATTATTAGAGTGAATTCCTCCTAAAATATTAGAATATTTGAATATAGATGAGAAGAAAATGTCGAATGAAGGGAGGTTGGAAGATGGTGTGAATCTTCAAGCAAGATTCAATGAAGATTTAAAGATTAGTTTGAATCTTCAATAAATATTCAAGGATAACTCAAGAATTTTAACTTTTAATGTTTCTCCAAGAATACATTCAAAGTATCCTATATAAGGTTACTCTATGTAGTCTTAGTTAGAAAATTCACTCATAAAAAGAGAAATGATAGCTTAGTGAATTACATGCTTAGATTTCAATTAATAATCGACATTTATGTGTTACAATGGGTGTCAAATTATGCCTTACATAAGTATTCATAAGTTTGATAAGTAGCATACTAAGGTAGCCAAGGTAATAGAAACATGGCTAACTAGCACACTAACTAGGAAAACAACATATTACTAACCTATATAATACATAAATCGAGTGAAAAATTATTACAAACAAATGCAGCTAATTAATACTTGAAAATAACTAAAAAAGAGTTCTACTTTACATTAAAAAAATGATAACTAGGTCTCCTTAACTTAGTAGTTTGAATTCCATGCAAAATAACTTCCATTGACTTATAATAACTTATAACACAAAATCTTATATATCATGACATCTTGAAGTGCATGAATCTTCTCATTGAAAATATATTACATTACTACAAGAATTACTCAAAGTAAACTTGTTAAGATTAGTTACATTATTAGTATTACCATCAAATACACATATTGTAATAGGATCTATAAAGAAGTATGTCAATTCTTCATTGTTTTTTTAATCCATAGATGCTCCTGCATCATTATCCCCAACTTGAGAAGAATTTATCCTCAAATTGACATCACTATAATAAGGAAACAAGTCAGCAATATTAAATGTCCTTGAAATATCACCATATGATTCTAGAAGTTCAAGTTCATAAGGACTTTCTCTAAATTTTCTAAGGATTTTAAATGGTTCATCTACTCTTGGCATTGGTTTATATTTTCATAGATTAGGAAATCTTTATTTCCACAAATGTAACCAAACTAAATCACAAGAAGAAAATAACTTTTCAGAGTAATGTTTATTAGCTTGATTTTGGTATCTTTCATTAGCTCGTTCTATGTTTCCTTTGATTTGTTGATGAAGCTTTTGAAAGAACTCAACTCATTCCTTAGCCTCATAATTTTTAAACTCACCTTTTTTAAGGGTACCATATCAATTGGCATGTACCAATTCACTTCATATACACTCTCAAATGGACTTGAGTGAGTAGTACTTGAAGAACTTTGATTATAATAAAACTCTACATGAAATAACTTAATATCCCAATCTTTAATACTTTTACTTTCTATTCTTCTCAACAAAGCGTCAATAGTATGATTTGTAACTTTAGTTTTCCCATTGGTTTGTGGATGATATGAAGTAATGCATAACAACGTAGTGCTTAACATATGCCATAACATCCTCAAAAATTAACTAAGAGACTTGATATCTCTATCTGAAATAATACTTTTAGGGATGCCATGTTGTTTCACAATTCTTTAAAATATAATTCGGCAACATATGTATCATCATCAATTTTATTACATGAAATAAAATGAGCCATTTTATAAAATATATCCACCACAACCATAATAGAATTTTTACCTCTTTGTGTTCTAGGAAGCCCTAAGATAAAGTCCATATTAACTCTTTCCTGTGGTTAACTAGACATAGGTAATGGTGTATAAAAAACTTTGCGAAAAAAAACTTTTACTTTTTTACAAGTAACACATTAGTTTATTATAAGTTGTACACTCTTATTCATGTGTGGTTGATAGAAATTCTCTCATAATATTTCAAATGTCTTTTAAGTACCAAAATGTCCTGCTATAGCTCCTTCATGTACCTCTTTTATAAGCAAATCTCTAATGCTTGATATTGGTAAACAAAATTTATTGAGTTTAAATAAAAACACATCTTGTAATACATAATTACCATGATATCCATTTTCTTTGCATACTCAATTTTCATCACAAAAATATTCATCTTTAGGATACAATTCTTTTAGCATTTCGATACCTAGAAATTTAGCATCTAATATGACAACCAATATAGACCTTTAATAAAAGACCATCAACTACTACATTTTCTTTTCTATCTAAGCGTTTGACATATAACATAAAGGATTGTAAAAAGTTACCCCTTTTGTATGTTTAAGACTAATTTTCTTTTGACCATGTAAGTATTTTTAGCTCTCACGATCAGAATGTAATAAAAAGGGTTTAGTATTCAAATAATGACTCTATGTCTCTAAGCTGCATATGATGGCAAATAATTCCTTGTTATATGTCAAATACTTCAATTTAGCACCATTTAATTTTTCACTAAAATACACAATATGTCTTTTTTTGTGTGTGAAAGAACTCCTCCTATACATACACCACTAGTGCCACAATTTACCTCAAAAAGTAGGTTAAAATTAGGAATAAATAACATAAGAGTATTGCATAGTTTATTCTTAAGGATTTATAATGTGGGAGCATCCAACTACACATCAAAGTTTTCTAATAAATTTGATGATGAATTTTGTTTCCATTTTAGCTCATTTTAAGATGCATTATCAAGGGGTATTTTGGGCCAACCAAAAAAGAGAGATAAAAACACCAATTCAAAACAAGGATGATTGATTCAATAATAGTTATCTTAGAGGAATTACACAAAGGCAACCAATTATTTCACTAAGTATGACAATCTCAAATGCTTCTTACTAGGAGAAAAAGTTGACGACTTCATTCTAAACCATGGAACAACATTCTTCTAGCCACCACCTTTTGATAACTTTAGATGGTTCTAATATGGCTCATCAATTTAGCTATGAGGGGAAAAATGCAAGCCATGTTTTTATAACAACCCAACTGCCATTGCTGCCATTTTCCTTCAATTTTTGGGTCAAATTTAGCATAGAAATGAAGGCCAACAACTCGCGACTACTGTTGTAGTGAGTTTGACCATCAAATTTTGGGATAAATGGTACAGAAAATGAAGGTGGAAAATTCTAGATTGTGTAAGGGATTTTTGCAGCAACTTTTGTACCTTTTATGCTTATTATAATACTAGGAATCAACCTTCTACTATTATACTTGTATAGATTTCATAATTTCCTAGCTACTAGTTTGGCTCTTTAACTTATGAAACACTACCAAATCTAGTTGGGATCATGGGAGGAGTGTCTTAAATAGAACATGGACTAAATTCTAGCCATAAGACACCATCAAAGTCTTACAAACCTACAGCAAGACACACTAGACCTAATTTTTACTTTCTCCCAACCAATCATGGTACTTGTTTATCATGGTTGCTTATAAAGAACCCCCCAAATCATATTTAAGGGTATGGGGGATGTTTTAGATTAAGTTGAAAAGATATAAAAGTCATTTGATGATTCTTTTTTGATTAGATTTAACTGGCTTCGTTATTCCCCTAAGATAACTTGCTGGTTTGTTTTGTAACCAAATCATCCCCTTTCAGTTTTGTTGGGTTATTTGTAACTACATGAGACCAACAAACTTCTATATAAGTGTTTGTCTCACACATGAATAAGATCATATTTGGTTGCCACATATTTTCCTCCCTTATAGTGAGATGCACCTTCAAACTTGACTGAAGAGTTTGATTAATTATCTTCTTCAAATCTTACTTCTTTTATCTCAATATTTGAAACCTTTAGTGGTAGATGTGAGTATATGAATTTAAGTTTTCATATTTTCCTCTTCTTCAAATTCCAATTATGTTTTTAATTTTGGTGGTAATTATCCAAATCTACCATCTTCTTTAGTATTACCCCATTTATATTTCTTATGCATAAAATTGGTATCAGAGTTCAAGGTTGGTAAATTGGGTCTTATCTTTTTTTTTTCTCCCTTTTCTCGTTTAACCTCAACCACCATTTTATGCCATCATCTTTGCTTAATATACATACATACATACATACATATATACATATATATATATATTTTGTATTTTCATCCATCCACCAACCCTTTACATCATCATCATTTTTTTAATCTTTTCTTTGCTATTTTCATCCATCTCACCCACCCCCACACAAACATGAGGCCCTAACCTTCATTCACTCCCATTTGACCCAATTTTCACTTACTCTCTTCTTTACCTACGATAATTAAAAAAAATGGAACCATTATACTTTAATGGCAACATCAAAGATTATTATGATTGGAGAAAAAAATGTTCGAGGGAATTCGAACCTAAATGTTACCTTAATGAGAAAGCCTTTAAGGTTGTTATCATGAGATTTAAAAGCTATGCATCATTTTGGTGGAAGAAACTATGCCATCAAAGGAGGATGAACAGAAAGTCAAAAGTGAAGTGGTGTAGAAAGTTGAAAAGGCTTATGAGAAAGGAGTTATTACCCCCATTTGAGAAGTATAAATTCTATAATAAGGAGACTACTTATCGAGAAAAGAAGAGCTCTTCAAAATTTTAAATCCTTACTAAATCCTTTGATGTTAAAGGTAAATGCAATAATATGCAAGGAGAAGGCAAACCAACAATTTCTTGGTGCTCAAAATGTCAAGGCATTGGTCACTTGTGTCCTAACAAATGGGTAGTGACACTTATGTAATATGAAGAGATGAACCAAGATATGAAGCAAAAAGAAGAAAACAAAAGGTTTGATGTTATTTCTCAAGAGGAGTTCAATCATGAAAAAGGCAAAGAGGCTAGTGATTCAAAACTTGAAGATTCCATTTGAGGTAACCACATGGAGATACAATCTTCAGATGAAGATTCTCCATTGGTTGTTAAGGTTGCTCCAGTCAAACATACCCCCTTACCTTTGAAGGAAATCTATTATATTACAACAACACTTTCCAACCTCTTTGAGGCTAAAAAAAAAAAAAAAAAATTTGAAGTCATGATCGAGCACCCAAAGTTTAGTGAAAAATTAAGTGTTTCTAATATTAATTTTAGCACATTTTAAGAACATCACAAGATCATCCTCTTAAACCCATTTCCAACCCCCAAAGTATCACAAAACCCTTGTTCTCTATCCACCCATCCACTACCCTACAAAATTGAACCATTCAATCTTTGTTGAAAGGCTTAGGGTTAGTTTTGGCACCTTTGATGAGAAGATTAACCATGTGAATGTCTTGGGTTTTCATTTCTACCCTATGGTAGGTGAGTTTGTGTCCAAATTTTTGTTACCTTATAAACCGCCATAACCAAGACTTCAACACATGAGTTTGTGTTAGAAATTAAATGTATCAAAACTCAACTATCACACCTTTTTAAGGGATCCCTATGTGTGGTTTAGCACTAATAACTTTTAGATTCTCCATTTTCGTTCTTTAATCATGTTCATCATGGGACATGACACATTTTATTTGATAAGATATATGTGGTTTTGTGTGGAAAACCAAAAGTGAAGCCTTGTGCCAATGTTTGGTTGTTTTCTTATAATTTTTTTGCAAAGGCTTCCAAGTCATATCTTACACATGCACACAAAAGGAAGCTTGTGATGGACTTTGTTCTTCAACAACTCCAACGCCTTAAGATCAACCATTTGAAGAGATGAAGTTTCATCTTCAACAACCCAGGGATAATGATGTGGGAGCATCCAACTACACATCAACATTTTCTAAAACTTTAACGATGAATTTTGTTCCTAGTTAAGCTCATTTTAATCGTCATTATATAAGGGTATTTTGGGACAATAAGAAAAAAGAGATAAAAAAACCAATTCACAACAAGAATGAACGATTCAAAGAAACTTATCTTGGAGGAATTACACCAAGGCAACCAATTATTTCACTAAGTATGACAATCTCAAATGCTTTTTACTATGATAAAAAGTTGATGGCATCGTTGCAAGCCAATGCAACAACATTCTTCCAACCACACCTTTTGATAAATTTTGATGGCTCAAATATGGCTTATCAATTCATCTAGGAGGGGACAAATGTAAGCCACGTTTTTATAATAGCCCTATAACTATAACTACCCTTTTCCCTCAATTTTTGGGATAAATTTAACATGGAAATGGAGGTCGAATAGCCAACAACTCACAAATACTATAGTAATGAGTTTGACCATCAACTTTTAGGCTAAATTGTGTAGAAAACTAAGAAGGACAAGTTTGGATTGTGTAAGGGATTTTTGTAACAACTTTTGTAACTTTTATGCTAATTGTAGTAATAAAAATCAGTGTTGTACCATTAGGTTTAATTTTATAGGTTTCATAATGTCTTAGCTATTAGTTTAGCTATTTAACTTGTAAAAAACTACCAAGTTAGGTTGGGATCATGGGGGGACGTCTTTTTAATAGACCGTGGACTAAATTCATCCATAAGACACCATCAAAGTATGATACACTAGGACTAATTTTTACTTTCTTACAACCAATGATGGATTAAAGTACTTTTTTAGTATGGTTGCTTGTAAGGAACCTCTAAAATAAGATGTAAGGGTATGGGGGTTGTTTTAGTTTAAGTTGAAAATCCATAAAAGTCATTAACTTATTCTTGTTTGGTCATATTTAAATTAGCTTAGTTATTCCCCTTAGATAACAAGCTAGCTTGTTTTGTAACCAAATCAACCTATTTCACTTTTGTTATGTTGCTTTGTAACTATATGAGATAAAAAAAACTTCTATATAGCTATTTGGCTCACACTTGAATAAGATTTGATTTGGGTGCCTCAAATTTTCCTCCCTTATGGTGAGATGCACCATCAAACTTAAGTGAAGAGTTTGATTTATTATCTTCTTCTCATCTTACTTATTTTATCTTAAGAGTTAAAACCTTGACTATTAGATGCGAGTATGTGAATTTTTAAGGGTTACTTAAGTTCATATTTTCATCTTCTTCAACTCTAATTCTTTTTTTTTTCATTTCGATCATGTTTATCCTAATCTACCATCTTCCTTAGTTTAACACAATTTATATTTCTTATGCATCAGTTTCAAATGCTTTAGTGGCTTCATTTCCCTAATGAAAATATTTTTTTTTTCATTAGTTGAGTAATAGGTGTAGCTATAGTAGATAAATCCTTAATAAATCTTATATAGAAACTGGCTAACCCATGAAAAATTCTTACTTGGTGAATATCCTTAGGAATAGGTCAGTCTTTAATAGCTTGTGTCTTAGTATGATCAACTTTGATACCCTCGCCACAAATAATATAACCAAGAAAAAATACACTTGGAAGCATAAATTCATAGTTTTCTAATTTTACATAAAGTTTAGTTTCTCATAGTTTATCAAATAGTTTTCTTAGATGTACAAGATGATCATGTTCATTCTTACTATATACAATTATTCCATCCAAATAAACCATAATGCAATTGCTTAGGAAAGGATGAAGAAGTTCATTTATTAGTCTCATGAACAAACTAGGTGAATTACATAAACCAAAATGTATCACAATCCAATTATAAAGACCATATTTAGTTTAAAGGTTGTTTTCCATTAGTCTCCTTCCCTAGTTCTTATTTGATAATATCCACTTCTTAAGTCAATTTTGGAAAACACACATGCACCACAAAGTTCATCAAGAATGTCGTCAAGTTTAGGGATATAAAATCTAGACTTAATAGTTATATCATTTACAGCTCTAGAATCTATACACATACACCAAGTACCATTTTTCTTAGGAATTAGTAAGGAAGGTACCCAATGAGGACTCATAATTTCTCTCACATAACCTTTATCTACTTGTTCTCGTAATTTTCTTTGCAATTCCTTAGCATCTTCTAGATTAAATCTATAAGTAGGTTTATTAGGTAAAGGCATTCTAAGAATTAAATCTATAGCATCCTCTATACCTCTAATAGGTGGTAGTTTAGGTGGTAAGTCATTAGAAATTACATCGTTATACTCATGAAGTAATCTAGTAAGATTTGAATTCTTAGAATTTTTCTCCCCAACTTGATATTACTTTACTACTAAAGCATAACTTAGTATTAATCATATCTTTATTATGTAAAACTAAACTCTTTGTAGTCTTGATAAGTTACATATGATCACATTGATATGGTTTGAGTTTATAATTCTTTTCATAATTAATCACAACATATTAATTAGTTACACCATTATGGATTGCATTTCTATCATATTTCCATGGTCTTCCTAGTAAAATAACATATGCATCTATAGGTAATACATTACACAATACTTTATCATGATGGTCACTAATATGAAAAGTAATTAGGGTTTGCTTATTCACTTTAGCACATTTATCCTTGTTAAGCCATTGTAATGAATATGGTTTAGGATTATTATAGTCACTAATTCTAGTTGTTTAACCATCCTTTCACAAGAAACATTGTAGACGAACCACTATCTATAACGACTCTACAAACCTTATCACCAATTCTACACTTAGTTTTAAAAATTTTATCCCTTTTAGTAGATGGATTATTATGTTGAATTTGTAATACCATTTGAAGTAAAAAACATGGATTACCATAATCTTTATACATACTCAAGGTATAATCATTAGATTTGGTTTCTAGGTCATCATTATCATCACATGGTTCCATACCTTCTATTTTATTTAAGGTCAAAACTCTTTGGTTAGGACATTATCTAGCACAATGACCATATGCCTTACATTTGAAACATTATTTAGTAGACATTTCATTCACTTTATTATTACCTTTTACATCTCGGTTAGGGATGATTTTCTTATCATTAGTTGAAGATACACGTGTCCCATATTTTGAAATAGAGGTAATCAAATAGTTTTTGGTTGACGTAGAAGTTGAAGCACTTGTTTTAACATATTATTTGGTAGACTTAATTTTTCTTTCACATTTTAAAGCTAATCTAATCAAATCATCAAGAGAATCATAGGAAAACATTTCAACTTTATTTCTAACAAAGTTATGAAGGCCACCTAAGTACCTAGCATATTTTTGTTCCTTTCTTTCTTACATGTCACACAAAGTGTTGTTCTACCAAATTCCCTAGTGTATTCCTCTACACTAAATGGTTTTTACCTAATATTAGTTAATTTGATATACATTTCTTATTCATAATCTCTAGGAACAAATTTCTTTCTTCATTTTTTTTTTCAATTTCATCCAATACTTGATTTTACTTGTGTCTTGCCTTTCACGAATTCTCTTAAGATTATCATACTAAAGCCTACAAAAATTTTAAAATTTGAGAGTTCCTAACTTACATCGATGTTCATCATCGTACTCTCTAAATTCATATATAGCTTCTATTTCATGAAACTACTCAAAAAATAATTCTACATCCAATTCACCATAGAAATCAAGGCGATCGAGTATGATACCTTTATCTTTAATATGATTATAGCTTGGTTTGTAATTTAAATGTCCTCGACGGTCGTGGCTGAAATCATTATAGCCATTCTCAATTGCCTTCTCTTCATACTCCATTCATTTGCTGATTTGTCCATCTTGTGCTTGGATTACCCTCCTCACCATGCCTTTTACTTAGTCATACGTGGTCTCCATGGCATTGTGCATGTGTTGGAGTGTCTCTTGGTTAGCTACCCTTTTATCCAACCTTTGAAGTTAACTTTAAATGGAAATCAGTTGTTAACTTTGTGTGTTGTTAGCATGCACACTTGCTTCAAGTTGTTTAAGAGTGTCAAACACTTCTTTCATGGAAACTTCATCACTTATAGCTACCTTTCTTAATGAAACTTGATTCAAAAAATTGTGTTTGATGTGGGTTGTCGAGTCTTGATGAATTATTGATGTAATGTCACAAATCTTGGAAGCTTCTTGGGTGTAGAAATGGAGTATAAATGAAAAGGAAATGGTTAACTACAATACTACCAATTCTTGATGCACGAAATAAGATTTCTTGATGGGAGGTGGTCGTAGGGTTTTTGCACGAATGAAGTTGACTTGGACCTCAAGATTTGTTCAAATTATCTTCTTTGTGAGTGATTTAACACAACATAGGAAGAAGAGTTTGACTATCAAATAATGTTCAAATGAGGTTGAAATAATTATGGAGTCTTCTTGCTTGAATTAAGATGATCAAGAACATATGGAATCAAGTTCGAACATAAGGTGTACTCTTCAAACAAACTTGGAGGAAGAAAGAGATAACTAAAGATGTTTAACTTCAAGAGTGAAAATAGTTGAATATGTGATGATGTAGGGTTGAATATTCGAGGAGATATTAGGTGTTAGTTGAAGGAAAACTTGAGGATCGAACTTCTTCAAACATAAGTGGGTTGAAGATTAGAATAGAGGGTTTAAGATAGGCAATAGATGTTGCTACCTTCATGTTGCATGTATTAGACAAATGAAGAGGAAGATAGAAGGGAGAGATTGATGTTTTAGTGGGGGAAAATATAACGTAGCTTGGATACCAAAAATTGTGTGAATTCCTCCTCAAATGATTATGAGATTTGAATATAAAAGAGAAGAAAATGTTCAATGAAGGAAGGTGGGAAGATGGTGTGAATCTTCAAGTAAGAATCAAGGAAGATTTAAATATTGGTTTGAATCTTCAATCAAAATTTAAGGAAGAACTCAACAAGTTGAACTTTGAATGTTTCTCCAAGAAGATATTCAAAGTATTTTATCTAAGATTACTCTAACTAGTCTTAGTTAGAAAATTCACTCACGAAATAGAGAAGATATCTAAGTGAATTACTTGCTAATTAGCACACTAAGGTAGCCATAATTTGCTAATTATCATACTAAGGTAGCCAAGATAATACAGATATGGCTAACTAGCACACTGACTAGTAAATTAACATAGTTGTATCCTATATAATACATGAATCAAGCAAAAATTTATTACAAAAAAAAACGTAGCTAATCAACATATAAAAAAACTATCAAGAGTCCTAAATGACATAAAAATGATAACTAAGTCTTCTTGCCTTTGCAATTGAACTTCCATGCATAATAGCTTCCTTTGACTTAAAATAACTTGTAACATACAAAATCTTATATATGTTAACATCTTAAAGTGTGTGAATCTTCTCATGGAAAATATGTTATATGAATAGAAGAATTACTCAAAGTATACTTGTTAAGGTTAGTCACATTATTAATATTACCATCAAAGATACATATTGTAATAGGATCCCATAATCAATTATGTCAATTCTTCATTGTCTTTTTAAACCATAGATGCTCTTGCATCAATTATATTTCTCAAGTGATGTCAACTTTTGCTAGCTTTGAGAAAGCTCATTGAAAAATTTATCACATAAATCTATAGTACAGATATTATAAATCACACACATAACAAAATAGAGTTTTAAAATATGGTTTCCTACTAGACTAGATGTGTTTTTGACCCTTTAACCACTATATATTCTTGTATGAATTTTTTGAATCACCATTTCCATTCTAAAAATATTTTTCACCTTATAAAATATTTATAGCTTGCAAAGATTTTAAACAATCCAAACTTAATGATCGAGAAGGGAATGGATTCAACTAGTTTTAATAAAGGGATCTCCACCACTAAGTAATCATTGATTAATGATGAGAAGCTTTCTTATTGAAAAAAGGAAAAATAAATGATGCATATCTTGAGGTCCTAAGATTATAATATAGGGTACATAATCATGAATGAGTAAATCGTGTATACAAATGAGGTATATTGTTAGAGCATTGTCAAATCCAACAATAAATGATGTGTATCTTGAGGTCCTAAGGTTTTCTTTTCTCCTTTTTCTCTTACCTTCACCCTAACTGAAGGGCTTCTAGTTTAGTTACACTAACCAAAAAACCCAACATAATGAAACTAAAACCGAACCAAACACTCAACCCCTACCCAATTATTTTTCATATAACCTCTCCCATCCCTCTGCTCTTTGTTGGATTCCCATCTTCTACCAACCCCTCAGGATCCAATTTTCTATAGCTCAAACTCCTTCATACGTTCCCCTTAGCATGCAACCATTTCTTACAACTCTCCCTTCCTTTTCATTTTTTTTTCTATTGGTCATCTTCAACTCAAGAAAAGCATCCTTTATTTATTATTCCTATTTTCTCCCTTCTTTTTATCCTTAAATTTTCTTTGTAATTTTTTCCTAATGCATGTTTCCCACCTTCTCTAACATAGCCACCACCTTCTCACCACTTTTCCCCCAAAACCACCAACTTGTGCATGCCCAAGATTCCACCATCCTTTCTTCCACCACCATAATCTCCTTCCCAACCTTTTCTTACAATCTTTTTGAGCCTTGTACCACCCATTTTTGTAGTCATAAACACAGAAAAACACCTCCTCTTTCACTACAAACCACCACCTTCATCACTATTCCTCATGCCGGTCGCTTTTTTTAGTATAAAAACATTCATGCAAACCAGCCCATTCTACATGAGACTCCTACACTACCATCTCCTTTTTTTTTTTACTTGAACATCACGCCATCCTCTATCCTATAGTGTAACAAGCTCATGTAATATCCCTCTACACGTGTCTTCACCTTTCACTCCCTCTTGCCCACTATGTGAGTTCCTTGCACAACTAAGACATATATAATGTGAATTCTTTATGTTTGGCACTTTGTACTGCATGAATAGCTCATGTTTGGCCCCCTTTGTTGCGTAAGCTTCACATACAATTTTTCCTTAGCAATTGCAACCTTGATTTGTTTTTTTGTTAATATAATTTTATTACTTCCAAAGCTAGAAAATCAAACACATAAAAACCTTATAATTCCCAAGACAAAATGATAGGCGACCATACAAGTTAGTTTATGATAAGATTTAAAATTTTAGAATTTAGTAAACCTCCTAGCTGTATATACAATAGCTTGTTTCTATGTCTGAATAGCATATGACTAATCATTAAGGAAGACTATTCTATTCATCTCTCTCTTAATTTGATAGATGGAATTTATTTGTTGAAGTAATAATTACAAAGTAATGGGTGTTACCACCACATTTACCATAAGTGTAGTTTCTTCACCTTCCTTATGCCAAGTGCTAAGGCTCAAAACAAATAGTGGAAGAAAAAGATAATACAAAAATATAGGTTAATGGACAGTACATTCTCCATACACTAGTAATAACCAAAATAAATTAGAAGTATAGGATTCCAAAGAAAAATCAATCATAAAGGGGCATACAACAGTGCGACATTGGTTGGCCTTTACACTCATCCCTTCTATAAAAATATTACAAAAATTAGTGTTATAGGAGTAGAGACCATTGCTCCCTTAGTTTCCCTAAATGTTTAGATGATGATATTCAAAATCCTTTCGCCATTACATGCAGTGCACATACTTGTTTGAAAAGTGATAATATTAGTACGACTTCCTCATACTAAGTAAATCACAATGCCTCCAATGAGGCAACATGCCCACATTGCATATAACTTACTATAATTAAAGTTTATACCAAAAGTACACAGTGACATGCCATAACAACATCTAAAATAATAAAATCCTAAAAATCCTAAAAATCCACTGATGATATTAATCTAACCAAAACCCTGATAATGGTGCAAGAAATACCTGCTTAGAATTGTACAACAACTACAAAATATCAAAAAATTGTATTCTATACTCAACATGGTATTTATTTGATGTCACTAATGGTCCAACCTTTATCAAGTCAATCCCAATCCAGTGATCACAAATGTTTTATGGTGAATGTCTAATTTAGTTCGAGCAATCAATAATCAAATCTCGAGCAGGATATAATCTCATATCCAAGAAAATGATTGTCAAGAGGGTGTTACTAATCAAATCACTCAATTCCAAGCAAAGTTTGCCAAGGAAGCCACACAACATTTTAGTTTCCCATACTAAAGCTCAACACCCAATTCCTTAAGTACGTGTGCCCTTTATAGGGTATATGTAATGCCTATAGAGTGGAAGTGGATCCTTTGACCCAAATGTCTAACTATACACTCAATAACCCATTTTGAGGCCGAGAAACTTTTCCAAACTCAAGTCTTTTTCTTTAAATGATTGATATCTTATTTAATTCAATATTATTAAATAAGGATAATAATATCCATATCAACATCAATAATTTAGCCATCAATTAATCGAATTAAAGGACCACGAGGGTCACAACATCACTAAGCCATCACAACATAGGGGTAGACATTATGCTATAACCTAAATTAATTATCCAATTCCATTCATTTCACTCCTTTATTCTAATTAATTCCAAAACTATTCTAAGGCTAACTCTTAAGTCAACTAGCCCAATTATTTTCCTTGAGATAATTTTTTTAATCATAATGATCAAAATACCCTCCAAATCCTAATTACCACATTTTTATCCACTTTATTGTAAGATTTTTTACTAGATATTTATTATAAAAATGCTAAAACATAATAATTAAAAATAATTTATCATACAAGAAAATTTCACATTATGACAAAAGACTATATTACTCCTAAGCATGGATATGACATAATACACATGTATTTCTAACATATCATAATATTCACACTTATTCCACATAGTAATTTTAGACACAAATCATGGTATGTAAAAAAATTATATTTGTACTCCTAGAACATGTGGTAAAAAATCATCACAATTTAATCCTATTTATTCTGTAAAGCAAATATATTTAAATATCTAAAATGTAAAAATAATATATTAAACTCATTAGTATGGAGGGCATAATGCAAGGATTTTTTTAATTAAACCCTAACCTTAGGCATGCGTATTATTTCTAGCCATATAATTTATATATCGACATAGTTATACATCTCCATTTTTAAAATATTACTAAGGCATACATGGATTATTACTTTCTAATATGACAAAACATATTATTCTATATGCCACAAAATTTCATAGAGATGTAATATTGGAATCTTTTATTTTCATACAAAAATATGACATTTTTGATATCATCAACCCAACATGAATTTTATTGTAGAAAATTAATCTATCATATTTACATCTAAATTTTTACTCTCTATAGAGTAGTTAGATTTATCTTCAAGCTACATGAAGTGTACCACAAAAATGCCTCTTCTAAGGCCACCTTAAGTAGGATTATGTTTACCTAAAAATAACAACACAACCCACACAATAGATATAAATATTAGCATCTATACCAAGATAAAATAATCAGATAAATATTAGTGGGAACTAAGGAATAATCATTATGGAATTTAAAGCTGACCATTGCCGATGCATGGCACAACCATACATCACACAAGCAAGCCAACCAAGGCTCACATTTGACTCAAGTAAGAAGGCTAGGAGCTGGAAAGCTTAATGATGGACGACTACTAGAAGGGTGCTGACTAAAGGAGCTTGGTCAAGGAGGATAAGGTGGTATAAAACAAGAAGAAGGGTTTAGGGCCACAAAAAGACTAAGGGGTTGAGAAGTGTAACACCCCTAGAATTTACTACTGAAAAATTTTATTTTATTAAAAGTTAAAAGGAAGCAAATATAGTAAATTTAGAGGATGCTACTACCACACTTAGTACCAGACCAATTTCCTTCTATCATTTCAGTTCCAAGTGCTAAGGCTTAAAAGGAAAGAACATATTTTACACAAATCCAAGATTATAATTGAGTCAGAATAGCGCGTTAAAGACATTACAAAAGATAAAATCTATTATTAGTAGTTATAGGAATAGAATCATTAACGTAAGTAAATATGTAAGTTTAAAGGATAAAATCAGACACTTACCAGATTGTCTTTATGTTCTTAACCCGAAAAGAACTTGAATAGCACTTATGGGCTAACCTACAAAGGAGATTGCCCATTGAATAGGCAGAGGCCCATAAAAGGAATCTTTTAGTACTATGGTACTGAGTAAATCTTTATATAAAAATAAAAGATAGGGCCCGCATGCAACACATCATTCAAACATAAGAATAATAACATACACAATACATAGAAATAAACAAACAAACATTGGACAAACATGTACCATAAGAATCATATATCACAAAGTCCATTCACTTAGCATTTCCATCACTTACCAAGAGCACATCCAAGTAAGCCTCTTTGTAGTATAGTTACAAATGTCTAACTACGCACCACCAACACATACCACCATTCAATCCAAGATATGTACCAATGCCACATTCATACCATAACAACAGGCTATACATTTAATCATCATTATTTGGACTAAATTCATTAATTAAATATTATTCATAATCACTCTCGAATTATATCCATGTGAGTATAGGAATCCCACTATTATGGCTAGTGGATCGAAAATACTACTCTAGGACAGAATGCACCTGGCCACTATTATTTTCCCGTGGATCAGTCTCTAGTGAAAAATGCATCTGGCCACTATTATTGCCGGTGGATTGATCTAGCCCCGACTCACGTAGGTTCCATTGTAATAAATTTTATTATCTTTCTCATGATTTATTGTGATCTAATGTTTTGTTTATTAAGCTAGGGATCCCCCACTATTATAGCTAGTGGATCGAAAATAAAATTCCAGAGCATAATGCACCTAGCTAATATTATTTACCTATGGATCAATCTCTACAGCAAAATGCTCTTAGCCACTATTATTGTTGGTGTATCAGTCTGGGCCCGACTCAATAATCTTTCACTTTAAATGATTAGTATCTTTCCATTTAATTAGCACATCAATTCCATTTATTTAACTTGAGTGGGAGATCATGAATCAGGAGACACAAAGGTACACCGGTAATATTGGCCCATATAAGCAGCACAATACCCTCTAACTATCAATTAAAGGATGCAAAGGTACTTTGGTTGCACTAGTGCAAGAGGACACACAATATCCTACCAACAAAGGCACCTAATGCATAAATATGCATACCCCCTAAGTAGGTCTATAGAGCTAAATATAGTAAGATGTAGGGCTTGCCTAGGGTACTAAGATACACCACCAAAATCTAGAATAATTGTGGGCAAAACCATGTCTTTAGGGTAGCGACTCCTAAAGAGCCACCATTCCCGATCTTAAGGTCTTCCACTTTAATTATTAGTATCTTAATTAAGGTGATCGTGAGATACACATCAATCACATAATTATTCATTTTTGTTTTCTTCCATTATTATTAAGGATTCTTTATTAGTATTATTATCCATGTTAACTTAAATCGTCTATTAAGGCCATCCTAGGTTCCAATTCTTATACTTAGCCACCTTAGATCAAAATGACCAAAATTCCCCTACGGCTAAGGCTTCCTCTTATCATCCACTTTTATCCCACACTTTATTTTTATTTATCTACATGCTATAATAGGTTATTGTATCATAATTATACTACTTATTAGGGAATCAAGTACTCTACACACCAAATAATCATTGAACACATAAATCCTAACACGTACTTCTAGCACATCCATCACACATTTTCATATATAATTAACAATCAAGGCACCTTTTGTATGATTATGAAATTAATATCATAACACACCCTTAATTACCTATTAAACCCTAAGCCATGCATCTTTCTTATGGTGTACATGATTATACTTAACTTAGTGATACTAAGGCCTGAACCCTTATTCTATTATTTAACATCACTTATGACTTATTATGAAGGTTTCTTAGATCAATTGCCATGTTATATGCTATTTACTGATTTACCCCTTCTTACTTATAAAAGTACTAAAGTACCCCTTTAACTTGTAAAATTACCAAGTTTCCCCTTTTACTTGCCAAATTACCAAACTACCATTCTTAGTCGAGAATTTACAATATACCCTTCTTGTTTACAAAAATTACCATAATACCCCTCTTAGTAGACAAATTACTAATTTACCCTTCTTACTTATAAATTTACCAAAATACCCTCCTAAGTTGTAAAATTACCAAATTATCCCTTTGAGTTGTTTGATTACCAAATTACCCCTCTTAGTTGTTAAATTACCAAATTACCCTTCTTACTTATAAAATTACCAAATTACCCTTCTTGGTTATTAAATTACTATAATACCTTTTATACTTGTATAACTACCAAAATACCCATCAGAATTGTATAATTACCAAAATACCTTTATACTTATATAATTACCAAAATACCCCCTTTCTCATGCTAAATTACCAAAATAACTTTCTTACTTATTAAATTACCAAATTACTCCTTTCTTATGCAAAATTACCAAAACACCCCTAACACATAAAATATTAATACCCATGGTCTGTATGCATCATCTAACACCACAAACCCTAATTATTCATTATTAATACTCATTATCACCTACCATGCACATATATTTAGGTCACAACCTATGTATAAGTAAAATTACTAAAATGCCCTTATGACTCATATTAGCATTATCTCTACTACAAATGACCATATATACTTATCATGACATGTACATGTATCTAATTTCATTATTAACAATAAAAATCCTTCCTTAATTGTCATTTCTTTACATATCACATTCCATATCATATAGCATACTTTTCATTCTATCTTCCAACATAACATTAAAATCAAAAGATACTTAACAACATATAGTATCCACACAAAACACATCCAAAACCTTAATGTGATAGCATACATAAATATACACATTTTAGTAGGGTATAATTGTTACTTTATTTCTGACAATAACTAAACTTTACTGGTACCCTAGTTGAAAGCTTAAGCTTGATTAGTAAATTTTTTTACCTATAAATAATATCAAAATTAGCATATTAGTAATAGAAAATTAAAAGGATAACCTTTATTTTATCAAAAAGCTTATTAAATACATACTATTACTAGCTTTACCATACCTTAAAACTTAGTTAATTAAACTTATAATGTGTAGCAAAACTCACGCTACATGGGCAGTATGAGCTGCATGCACAAATAGGGGAAATATAGGGGGTAAGGGTTGGATGAAGGTGGTGGAAAAAGGGCTCGATAGTGGATTGTGTAGGGGAGTTGGGGTAGTGATTGGGTGTAGGAAGAGCGATAGGTTGTAGGTGGTAGCTAGGGGTCAAAGAGTGGTGGATTAGGGTGGTGGAGATGGTAGCATTAGGGGTTGGAAAAATGGGTGTAAGGAAGGGAGAAGAAGAAGAAGAAGAAAGAAAAAGAAGAGGGGAAAGAGGGAGTTATAGGGAGATTTCGGGCAAGGTGAGGTAGGGAGGTGGTAAGAGAGGTGTCAAGTGGTTGAGGGGTATCTTCAACGATAGAGGAAGAGGAGGAATGGGTGGAACAAGGTGGCATATAGGGAGGAGGGTTGAGAGGAGAAGGAAGGAAAAAGGAAAGGGAAAAATGGGCTATAGGGGCATGTAGTTGCTACGGGGTGGTGTAGGGACGAAGTAGGGGAGGTGGAGGAGTTGGAGTGGTAGTTGATTGGGTAGTAGAAATAGTGGTTAGGGTGGTGGAGCAAAAATAGGAGAGGAGAATAAGAGAGAAAGAAAGGAGAAAAGAGAGCTCGACAGGTAGAGGAGTCTTGAGGAGTGGAGAAAATGGGCAGAAAAGAAGAAGAGGAGGAAAAGAAAAAGAAGAGGAAAATAAGGGCATGCATGGGTATAGGGTTCGGTGGTTGTAGGGGGAAGGATGTTGCACGTCAGGTATGGTAGGAGGGAGAAGGTATGAAGAAAAGGGAAAGAGGAGGAATGTGGGGGAGTTGTGCAAGGGGCGTTTGGTTGAAAATATATTGAAAGGGATGGAAGAGAGGGAGGACAAGTTAAGGCTACAATGGCAGGTGTAGAGAGGGAGTTTCAGGGTGTAGGTGTAGGCATGGGGAAGGCTTGGCTAGACTTTCATGGGGATAGAAGGAAGGAGAATAAAAGAAGAAAGGAGGTAGGCTAGGCAGGGGAGAAAGAAATGGTAGGCCAGCTCACAAGTGAGGGAGAAGGGAACGAAAAAGAAAGGTTGGGCTAGCCCAGCCGGGGGGAGAAGGAAGAAAAAAGAAGGTGGAGGCCTGGATGATGTGGGCTGGGCAGCAAGGAGGAAGGAGGAGAAGAGAAATGAGTGGCCTTGTGAGTAAAGAAAAAGAAAAGAAGAGGGTCAATCAGCCCAAGGAAGGGAGAAAAGAAGGAAAAAGGGAAAGGAAAGAACAATAAAGGAAAAAGGAGAAAGAAAAATTAAAATAATTTTTTTAATTAGGGTTATAAATTATTTTAATAAATTAATTTATTTAAAATTTAAGGTATTAATTTAAATGGATAATTTTAGTAAAATATGAGTTTGGGAATCTATTTAAATAAAAAGAGTATGATAAAATAGTAAAATATTTATATTGATTTATTAAATAATCCTATCCATTTTTATAAATTAAAGGTCCACAAAATAATTAAATTAATAATTTAAAATTAAATTGTACTAAATAAGAATTGATTATTAAATTTTTAGTTTTATAAATTTTGGGGTATTATAAGAAGAAAGGTCGAGATGACTAGTAAAAAAGGAGAGGAAAAGGAAGGTAGGGTTGGGATAAGATGAAAATGAAAAAATGAAAAAAAAACGAGGGGGTTGGTCGAAGATAGGATGAGGCAGATATGATCAGGGGAGTAAGGGGTTGCAATGAGGTAGAATAGCAAAAAAAATATAGAGAGTAGTAAATCATGTAGGGTAGGGCAAGAAAGAGATGAAGAAAAAGAAAGGAGGGAAACATGGTTATTCAAGGAGATGAGAAAATCCATGAAGAAAGATAAAAAAAAAGAAACAGGGGGAAGATCTAACACAGAGAAGATGTAATGGAACAAGGTAGGTTGGAAGGGTGTTTGGTGGGAGAGTCAAGTTGGCAGAGGGCGTGTTACGTCAAATTGAAAGTGAAGAGATGGGTGTGTTAGGGTGTTGAGGGCAGCATAGGGCTGGCAAGGTTGGGTCACATTTGATAGAATACAGATGGCATAGGTAATGAGGTGCTTGGTAGATACATATGGTGATTACATGAGTAAGGGAGGAGATGAAACACAATGTGGTTGTTTGGATGGGGAGTTTTAGTTATGTTTTGACTAATGATTAGGAATTCATTTGGTTTGGTTTGGGTTTGGGACAAAATAATAGCAAAAAGATTTAGGTTAAAATAAATAAATAATAACAAATAATATTAAGAGGTTATTAAATACTAAAAAAAATTCTACCTAATTACTACTGCTACTATTACTACTACTTTATCATCTTTTAGATATTATTATATGAGACTAGATTATTATCACAAATTAGTAATAATAATAATCATAATACACAAAATAATATGACATCTAACCTAAAATAATTCTATAATTAATTACACATAATAATCAATTTCTAAATTGAAGTATCTAAACTAGAGTTTATATAAATGGGGTATTATAGAACAAAGCACCAACACTTGTATAACATATTTCCTAATATGGGGGCCACAACCTCTTGATGCTTCCATAGATTAATGTTGTGCTAGTTTGTAATCTGCTTGTTGCATCCCATTTTACACAACAGAGGTACCCAAACAATCTTAGAAGATGAACATTTAAAGAAAAGATGGTTGGGTGTTATTTCATAACTATCTCGTTAATTATTGATCCATGAATGTTTAATTGCTAATATGCTTTGGTTTTGCTTTTTTTTATATTATATATATATACATGGAGAAGGGAATTAGTGGAGGCTAAACTTTGGTGTTAGGTTACTTATATTTTTTTTCTAATTTTTATTAGAATTAAGGTAATTATATGCTTTACTAAAATGTGAAAATTGCATGATAACATACTAGGGTTTCATTGTGTTATGTTGTATTTGTTTTCCTAATCATATGTTGTCTATTTTCCTTAAATATGCTAGCATGAAATTATGTGTCTTGAACATGTAAATTATTCATAATATTAAGTGTACCAATGTATGCTATACTAGGGTTAATGTCATGGATTAATTGTGCATAATATATAAGGATGTTAATGTGCTATGTTAGTGTTGAGTATGTTAAGCTTATTTATGTATGATTAATAATCATATGCCTTGGGAGTAGACTTATCTTGTATGTGTACCATACTTCTATTTTCCAGCATGTATCCTAACATGTATTATATGATGTTAAGTACGAAAGCATGTGGTTTATGTGATTATATGTTAGGGTTACATATGTTTATTCATGTATAGCAGTAAAATAGTCACATTCCATTTTTCAAAATCTATCTACAAGCTAAAATGGCCCAATTTATTATATTTTAGCCATTTCATGATAAATTGGGGGTAAAATAAAGTTTAGCATTTACATTGGATTATTTTGTTTACTCGAATGACTATAAATTAAAGAAAAAATGGTTAAGTATGTAATTTATAATTTTTTTCCCATTGTGTGATATTTGTAATCATCAAATAAAATACTAATATTTAAAGTGAAAGAACTCGTGATTAGAGATAGTGCCTATTTAGGGGCAGTTACCCTAAATACATGCTTTAGCCCACAAATTTGTTTTAGATTTTTTTGGTGTTCATGAGTGCCCTCAGTAGGCCCTATATCTTACTCTACTTAGTTTTTCAAACTTCTTAGAGGGTAAGTATACACATGGATCAGGTGTCCTTGTTAATGGGGTATTGTACTTCCTTAATGTGCCAATATCACCAAAGTATCTTAGTGTCATTGGGTTGATAGTTATTATAATACTATATTATCTTTGTGCACCAATATGACTGGACCACCTTAGTACCTCTAGGTTGATATGATCTCCCCTTGATTAATTAAAATGGAAGTAAATATTTTTAGTTATTGGAATTAATTTTAGATTAGTGGTCTGGTAGTTCCTTTCATGCCTTACATATGATTTGGTAGGTCCCTTTATTCCATACTTATTTATGGTAGTTGCCCTTTTTCCTTACTTGTAGTTTGGTAGTTCTATTCATGCCCTATTTGTTCTTAGTAGTTGCCTTCGTGGCCTATTTGTGGCTTTATTGAATTTTTTTATAAGGTTGGTTGAGCATATTATAATACCCTATCCTAAAGTCCTTAAAAATATATTTAAAATTATGTTCATATATAAAATATATTGGGTTGGTTTAGAAATGAGCATAAAATTTGGGTAAATATGTGAATTTTAGGTATATTGATTGGCTAGCTTTCCAAAACAATCAACCAATATGACTAGGAACTAATAATTTTATTTTGAGAATAAGTAGTTAATTGGTTTCCCTATCCAATCAGCTGATTATGCTATAATTTCATATCCTTTTGTGTTCTTTGGCTTTAATTTTTTTCCAATGCTTATGATAATTTCTAATTAGGGTTATTTATGCTAATAATCATGTTTTTATGCTTTGGGATTATTTTAGTTTATTTAGATCATTATATGATTTTATTTAATTAAATGAATTCTAACAACACTTTTGAGGTACCTTCCCACCTACTCTCCATCTTTCTCACATTTCTATCGCCTTTGACATCCATGATTTGTAGGATATCTTACACCTTCTACTTGACTTACCTACACATTTCATCACTTGATTTTATTCCATCTCCTCATCCTCATCATTCATCTTCTTACATTTTGGCTTATACACTCAACTAAAGTCAACTCTCTCTCTCTCTCTCTCTCCCTTTAACATGTTGACCCTATCTCCTTTACCCTCCATTTTCTAATTCATTTGAACATTAACCTTCAAAATTGGCTTCCTCTCTCCTTTTCATTTGGTTTAATATTATAAGTATCGGCTATTTCCTTCATTTTTCTTCTATTCTTTTTGCTAAGAAAAAAAATAGTGGCTTACCTCTTAGATTCCCTCATTTGGTTGATTGTTTCCTCTTCCTTATTATCTTGATCTTAGCCTTAGGTTTGCCTCATTTCTTTTAGATAATGAAGGATTAAGGTGTAGAGAAAGAATGAAGATCTTAGCTTTTCTACTCCTGGAAATACTGTCGTGAGGAAAGGTTGAGTTTTGCTTCTTCTTTATTTTCCTTTTGATTTTTTTAAATGAGTTTTAATAAGGGTTTTGACTAATTTTATTCTTGTGTCCCTGAGGGAAAAAATAGTCTTGGTAGATACCATCAAGTTATGAGTATTTTTGCGCTATAAGACTTTTCTTAGAGTGAATAAATCTTTATTTATAATATGTCTAAATAGTTATGTTATTCATTTTGGTTTTGTGTTCTTGGTATGTTCTACGGTGTATATGAGTACTCTTAAGGCCTTGAATTTGAGCATATATTTTTTTTAGTATTTTTACATTCAACAATAATTGAGTATTTTTTCATGAGTATGATGTGCTTTAATATTTCCTAATTGGTTATTAATGGAATTGAGTTATAATTTTTAATGAGGAATATGGTGTGATTTGGATGCCTTGTGTGGTTAAGCTTTATGATACCTCAAAACCCTAATTGGTTATTAATGGAATTGAGTTATAATTTTTAATATCAATTAATAATTATTAATATGAAATTAAAACTTTGTTTATGCCTTTTTATTCGACTCTCAAGGTAGCTAACTAGGAGTTAGTGGAAGGTTTAGCCTATGTTTTTATCTTTTCACCCATTTCCTATTTTCTTCTTTATTAGGTTGAGTGTAACACCCCTAAATTTACTACTGAATAATTTGATTTAATTTAAAAGAGTTTAACGAAAACGAATAGATAAAACGGTAAACTCGGGGGCATTACCGCCACACTTAGTACCGGATTGTTACATTGAGGTTGTTAAGGGGAATGCACATATCTTTGAGGTCTAAGATAATGTGGTAGCCTGACATGGCATCAATGTCTAGGGTATGTGGGTGAGGTATCCTAGTACAATCCTACTGACACTTTATATATCCATCACTTAAGTAGGTGTAGTATCCCAATATGTGTTAGTACTCATGGTAGATGCACTCAAGGTGTGGTGGGTGTGGTATTCCCTGATAAAATCCCCCTCAGTATATTCTAACCCTGAGTGGTAGGTGTGGTTTCATATTATGTGTGTTATGCTTCTATGACTTTTGTTCATGGTAGAGCACTATATGTGGTTGACTAAAAGTCTTAACAATTGGAAAGTATATGGTCACCAAGTGGAGGTTTAATATTATGGTTTCTTCCTTATGAATCTAATACATAATCTATATTATTATCTCTTCCATGATTCTTATGTGAGCATGCTTTATTATATGATAATCCTCATGCTATTATGTGACCATAGTGTATAGTGTGAACCCTTATCATGTTTTATGTCATTTTTAGCATCGGTACTTTACCATATTGATATTACATTTGTATGGTCAATATGATGATCTACATTCTATTCTAGCGAGTAGAAGATGATTTGTAGGTTTATAATTCTCAGCTATAACATGATAAAGATAATAGTGTGGGCTAGAAGCTAACTATTAATTGGGAATCGAGATTTATATTTCTTTGTAGTCGAGATTTAGGCCAACCGGCTTATATTTGTTTTACCTAATATGTTAGGATATATTTTTTCTTCCCAATTGTTTATACCCTTGGTTTTGTTTCCTATATTTTGATTTTGTAAATCCCCCTCTCATTAATGTTATTTTTATATTTGTTTTACTGATAATGAAGGAACCCTAGAGGAGGTGAATAAGGTTTAATAGAATGGATATAAAAGATAAAAAGAAATTATGCACAAGGTAGAGTGGTTTAAGAGCAAATTAATTAATGCCTACATCTACTACTAAAAGGTTCTCTTTTTTATATTTTTGAAATAGTGATGCATTTTATTAATAATCACTTTTATCTAGGTTTTTGAGCCTAACAAAATCAACGAACCTCTAAAAAATAATTTACTACTTGACCTATTTATGTTCTCCAGATTCTCTCAAGATTAATAGGTAAATACTGACTAGGCCCTTGGAAATGAATTTTCTATGGCGGTTGTGATTGCAAATTATTCTCACAAAGAATGTGAGGTATAGAAGTGGGGAAATTTAGATGAGATGCAATGTAACTAGATGTAATAAAAGATATTACAATTTAAGAGCAATTCTAGCTAAGATGAGATACTAATGAACACTTTTCAATAATACTTAGAATTTGAAAGTTTAGGGAGCTTGAATGAGCAATTGATTGATTTAATAATAGATAATCAGTTGTAAAATCAAAGTAGTTGAAAAGTTGTTGTAATAAATCTATAGGTACCTTATTTATTGGGATCTCCCTCGTCATATAACTGTTAGATATAAAATTTCCAAAATGTTTTATTGCTTAATAGGTAGAAAATCAATATTTAATGCTCACCAGTCAATCAGTTCAGCCAAACAAGTTGATTGGTGGTTCCAAGCAATCGATTGATCATGTTTAGATATAAAATGGAAAGTTACTGTAATGCCTCAAAAATTTTCCTAGCCTAATACCATACCATTGATGAATTAATTTGATTAATATCCCGTGAAAATCATATTTTAGCCTTAACCCAACTTCTTTAATCCGATACATTAACTGAATCCAAATCTATGACCCAGATAAATAGTTTTTTTACAACCCAATCTCCAACATGCTAAAATTACCAGTAATCTTAACTATTTTGTATAATCCAAAATCACCTAAATTAATTTATAATATTTTTCTCCTTTTCCTTTTCCTTTCTCCTTTTTCGTTTCTTTCTTCTCCTTTCCCCTATCACCTGTTTCCATAAAGCTTGACTTTCTTATTTCTACAGCTTGTAACTTGCAGCTGCACCATCTCCCATCACCCCACTGTAGCTTCCATCATCCATCATCCATCGCCCTCTTCTTCACTTCTCCTTCCTAACCTAAACATGCACACCATCACCTTCCTTACCTTTTTTTTTCTTTTTCCTTCTTCACACAACATACACTCACACTCACCATCACCTTCCTGCACCATATGCTATCTTCACTCCAACACTCTATCATCACCTCCATCCACCTTTATTGAAAATTTCACCATCTGCTAGCATGCCTTCTCTCCTTCTTTTCTTTTTCTCTCATTCGCACCACACACACACACACACACACATATACACCACACTCTCCTTCCTTCCTCTTTATTTTTCCTCCATTCTACTCATTATGTATCAAAAAGCCACCGAATGAAGCCCCATTTCCTTTCTTCTTCTTCTTCTTCTTCTTCTTCTTCTTCTTCTTCTTCTTCTTCCTCCTTTATTATTCTCTTCTCCCATAGTCGTGCCCTATTTTTCATGACCAAGTGACAATTTCCACCACCATCACCACCACGCGTTGCCCATTGACCTATGGATTAACCACCAAGGTCACCCTAACCTTCCCCAACACTATCGCCAACCAATGCTTCTTTTTCCTCCTTCTTTCTCTCACTCATTGCATTTTTGATAAACACATAGCCTGAGCATGACCTTCAGCATGGTTGTGTAACACTAAAATTTCCTATCACACATTGGTGCAACCCAACATAGCCTACCCATGAACCCTCACATGCTTGTGTGCACCTATTTGACTTGCAACATGTTAGCTAGTGATTAAGCATAACTATGCCATTTTGCACCACTTTGTTGTATTGCCTGCAACACGCCTGTGCTGCCACCCTATTTTTACCATGCACCCCTATTTTCACCACAAAACCTTATCCAAACACCAAAGTTTTACCATAGCTCCACCACATAGTCCACTACATATCTACATAACTCAAGCTTCCATTTCACTATGATTATTTCCATTTTTATCCTCTTTACCTTAATTTCTCCATCGGTTGTACTCTTCGATCCTAACTATGAATTTTATTATTTCTTATAGGTGTTATGTTAGTGATCTTGGAGGAGGAGGTCTAGGATTTACATGCATAGAGCCCGGTTTCCTAGTTGGTAAGGATACTAATCGATGTTTAGGATTTTGTATTATTTACTCGTATGGTTATGTGTGCTTTTCATGATGTCATTGCTATATTAATTAGTATGTGTTGATCATGGCATTTTGTGATGATATGGATATTATATTTGAAAGAAAGTAAGAATGGGTAAAAGGTATAGTTATAGTTTTGTTATGATAATGACATAATTGTGGGAATACATTTTATGGCATGAAATATGGACTAAATAAGCTATGATAATGGACATAAGCATATTTTTGAGGTATGATGATGATTGGGGGATTTGAAAAATAATGTATGCAGAAGGTACAAGCTTTTATAAAATATGTGTTATTGTTTGTCTTTAAGGGTATTTTGGTTATTATGGGATAATAAGAAAATTTTGGTATTTTATATGTTAAGTGGATTAAAATATGATAATTATATTCAAAGAAATATTCGGAGGTATTATCATTTGTTTTAGGGTCCTTGAATAAAATAATGGTTTAATTAGAGTATAGTATCTTAAAATGATAATGTTACCAGTCCATGTGTAAAAATCTAGAAGTTATTCGGATTCTTGATATGTTGATAATGAGTGGCCTTATGAGGATGTTTATTGAACTTAGTAATCATATGGGTCTCATAGGGTGAATTATGGCTAATATGTGAGATTAGGGTTTTTGGTAATTTTATGAGTAATACCTTGGGATAAGATTATTATCATATGTGTATGACATGGGAGTTAGACTATGAATTATGGGTATAATAATGATGATGATATGTGAGATTGACATATTAATTTGTTGTCGAATAATATATATGGGAGATTGAGTGCTAAAGAGTGTGTAATTAGGGTTTTGAATAGATTAAGGACATTGGCCTATGTGGTGTGTTTATCAACTTTAATGTGTTCAATGACTGAGAAATATAAATCATGAATAAGATATTAATCACTCAAAGTGAAAGAACACATGAGTAGCACCAAGGTGATGTTTTTATATATATTTCATTCCACTAGAGAGAATAGTGGTTTGGGAGTGTTCTGTCCCAATAACATGATGTTTTTAATATCTGTTCCACAGGAAAGGATAGTAGCTTAGGAGTGCTTTACCCCAAGGAGGTGTTTCATCCCATTCCATCTGATTAAGAATAGTGGGCCTCTAATCATTGTGAAATGAAAATATAACAGTATAACCTATGGAAAAGACACTAATGATTTAAAGTGGATGAGTACACGAGTCACCAAGGCGTTGTTATATATATATATATATATATATATTTCATTCCAATGGAGAGAGTGATGTTTTCAAATCCGTTACATCGGATGATAATAGTGGCTTAGGTGTGTTATCCTTGAGAAGGTACTTTAGATCGTTCCACCAATTTAAGAATAGTGGGGTTCCTGCACATAACATATAAAAAGAATGAAAATGGTTATATCTAATAAAGAAGCCTAAATCATTATTTATCTTATGAGATGTTTCATTTATCTAAATGTATACTTATCATTTTTTATGAATACATCTTTTAACTTTATCCTTATTTTGATAGTATTGTTCCCTTGCTTAGTATATAGTGTACTAACCACTCATTTTATGGGTGCTGCTTATTCCTATGAGTAGGAGATCATGATTCTTATGTGCAGGTCTCAGAAGATCCCCTAGATGATTATGTTGCCAATGATGCACTATGTGGGGATGAGTGATTTTATATGTATTAGATGTTTGGGTCAAGAGTAATGTTATTCGGTAGTCATATTTATCCGGATACCTTTTTGGACATTTGATCCATGGTATCCCTTCTTTTGTATTTTGTATTTTGTATTGTAGCTCGGAGTTAAGCTCCAAACTTATTATTGTATTATAAATGTTTCTTTCATTTCTAATTTCCTTATGTTACTTTAAATGTTTTAGCCTTATGATTAATGTAAGGATGGTTGAATAAACCAGACTTATGTAAATTATAGAAGTGATCCCTAATATTTTAATTATATACTTCCACTATAAAATGAAAATTTTCAGTAGGGTGTTATAGTTACCATCACACAAAACTAGTCAATCAATTTTACATAGTGCTTAGTACGTCCTATGAACATATATGAATAGTGGCATGGTTAAGTAAACCCAATCAATGTGCTCATATCGCTAGTCGATGGATTTTTTCAAACTAGTCGATGGGTTCTTTGAAACTCACTGATGAGTTTAAATAGATATGAATGGATTTCTATAGATGTGAAACCTATGAATTGGTTGGCTAAACAAGTTGATGAGTTTAAATAGAGACAAATGGGTTACTATAGGAGTAAAACCTATAGATTGGTTGGTCAAACTAGTTGATCAATTTGATGTGCCAATTGATCTATCTAAGTTTCACTCATTTTATGTTCTTTGATTAAATTGAACCAGTTGATCCGTCTTGAGACCGGTCAACTGGTTTTGACTTGAACCAACTAATAAATTTTAAAATACTTTGAAAAATTTATAAATCAAGATCAACCATGAATTGTTATGAAGTGAAATCAAATAAAGTGTTTTAAAAACATTTTTTAAAGAGTTTGTTCAAAATGTGAACTTTCTCAACTTAACTCTTTATATGGAACCTAAGAATTTAGAAATATGATTCTTAAAGCTTAAGTATGGGTTTTCTTCATGCATTATTTTCTTGTGTTTGGTAACTTGATTGCTTTTTTAAATTTTCATGTTTGGAGAGGTGATTTGATTAATTGTATTTAGTTCTCTTTATATGTCAATCATAGTATATACATACTTGAGCAAACACATTGGTTCTCAAGACACATTTATTATCATTAAAACAAGTACAATGATAATGTTTAACCTATGAGGACAACAATCTAACCCTTTTTTATGATGAAAAACATAAAGTGTACAATTTTAAATATTGAAGGATAATGAATATGAAGTAGGTGAGTATTTTGACCATATCCTTTTTTTATTTATCAATTATGCATCTTCTGGATTCTCTCCACCTTTTTTCCATCAACAAATGCTGATAATAAAGGGAAACCTATAAGAAAATGAGTTGATTATCTCAAGATTTGAAGGGGAAACCCCCTTAATATGTGCATATAAATGGTAGGGAAAAAGGTATGCATTATGGAAAGATAGGGAACACTCCCTCTAAAGTAATGCATAAAGAATAGTCCTATATTTTATTTCTTAAAAATAAGAGATTAGTGAACAATAAGCAAAATATGCAACTAGAAGTGATACACATGATGTATAACTAAATACTCAATATCTCATTAAGGATAAGCCTCTAGTAAGACACAAGGTATAATACATACAAAGAAATACAAGCTTAAAGGATATGTTATTGCTATGCTATACCAAATAGAAATATACATTAGCACAAGCTCAAAGTAGATAAAAGGTAGGTGGGATGGATGGTATAGTGAGATTAGTGATGGAAAGTCTAGACTATATGTCCATGTCATCACTCTTAGTATCCTTAAAACTAGCCGTCTCAAGAACTTCATGAACAATCCTAGTAGCCTCATCTAATGACTCGTCAATGGATAGGTCACAGGAAGGAGGAACAACATTAGGTATGGGAGCAGGGTCGTGTGCCTCATGGACAACCTCAATGCTTTCGTGGGTGTCCATGCCATTATGATTATGTGTCTTAAAGTCATGTTGTATATGTGAGCATAGGGTACACCGCTTATTCTCCAAGGTGATATATCGTCTCTCCATGGTGGTCAATATTCCAACCACATTGATGATGTGGAAGACTATATTCAAATAATCTTTTACAACTAGGAACTTTTACTTTGAGGATTACAAGTGACAAAAACATTCCAACCAATCGACTTCTTCACTTGATTCTAATAATTCTTGAATGCTTTGGTATGGTGGCATAGATGTATATGAAGATTTAATGCCTTCTAATGAGAAATCTTCTATTTCTCAATAGAATTCTCTTTCTACTCTCCAATGCTTTCAATTTAAGAAATAGAAGAGAAGAAGAAGAACACACTCTCTTGTGTAAATTCTCTCTTTCTTTATTTCATTTGCATATTACTTATGTGTGTCAAGTTCTAAGGGTTTATATATGCATGCACCCATGCAGGACCTTTCATTAATAACCCCACCAAGCAGCCCTTATTAATGAAATCAACCTCTAATGCATGGCACGATACATATTTAAGAAGTTACAATGATAATTTACAAGTACTACAAAGTATACAACAAAATAATAAAATATACAACTTCAATAATATAATATATAGATGTAATCATATATAACTCAACTTTGTAGTCTTGTAGCCTTGTTATTCCTTACACTTTATAATCTTGGTATTTCAATATCAGTGCCATGTACATCAAAGATCTTCAATAACATGAAATTCTTGCAAACATGTACAATACCTTTAAGAATTACATGATAAAATGTTAGAAGCATAAGAATTTTCAAGTATAATGGGTTTCATCTCCAAGTATGCTAATTCTTCTTATTCTTCATCATTTGAAGAATAAGATTGAGAGTGATATAGAGATGATCCTACATCATTCTTTCCTTTTAAATAATAACTTTACCTCAAATTAGCATCACTATAATAAGGAGATAAGTCACCAATATTGAAAGTCCTATATGCTTCTCCATAATGTTCAAGCAATTTAAGTTCATATGCGTTAATTCCAAATTTTATTAAGATTTTGAATGGAAAATCCTCTCTTGACATTAATTTATTCTTTCTTAAGTTTGGAAATATCTCTTATCTTAAATGCAACCATACTAAATCTTCTTCTTTAAACATTTGTTGAATTCTATTTTTATTTGCTTGAGCTTGGTATTTATCATTCAATTTTTTAATGTCATCTTTAATTTATTGATGAAGTTTTTTTTAATGAATTAGGTTCTTTCCTTGACATCATAATTATTTATATCTCCTATCTTAAATGATAACATATCAACGGGTAGATAATGATTAACCCTGTAGACAACCTCAAAAAGAAACTTATACTTTTTTGACAAGTTACGCATCTTCCCATAATAGCTTGTACTAGTTTTATCATTTGTGGCTAGTAGAAATTTTCTTGTAATATTTCCATGGTCTTATGACTCTAAAATTACTAGCTATACCTCTCTCATATACTTATTTAACATGAAAATCATGCACACTAGAATGAGGTATACACAACTTATTAAATTTAAAGAGATAATAATCTTGTAGTAAATAATTACCACAACTGTTGTCAACAAAATCATCATCCTTATCATGTAATTCGTTTAACATGTCAAATCCCAATAACTTAACATCCAAAATGACTAATATCATGGATATACAAGACAAATAATCTACTATGGTATTTTATTTACCATTAAAATGTGTGTGTAATACCTTGTTTTAATAAATCCTTAATTTAAATATCCAAAACTAAAAATTTGATTAGCATGTGTAATTAATCATAGAATTGTTTTAGGTTGGATGCCTCATTATTATAAGTAAGCCTATAATTATTAAATTGTGGTAATAATCCAGGCTAGTGTATTTATAATTAGAGGAAAGATAATAATAAATAATGGTAATAAAAATGATAATAGGAATAGTATCAATAATGATCAAAATGGAAATGATGGTAATAACAATAATCTTATAATAATAACACTCTTAAAATAATATCGATAACAATAATTTTAAGAATATTAATATTAGTAATAATAATAATAAATAGTGGTAGTAATAATACTAATAATAATTTTTATCATGATAGTAATAGTGAGAATAATGGTTTTAATAAAACACTAAATGGGTAGGATTCTTTCTTAGTATCTAATATACTCTTTAAGGCCTAATGCAATTTGTTATTCTTCTTAACTAATTGTTAACCCAATTCCCATCATTATTTCACCTCTAACCTCAGCCTAACCTAACTAAAAAAACCCCCTCCTCTTGGCAGGTCCTCATTTCCCCATGCAGCTTATTTTTTTTTCTTCTTCTTCTTTCATATTCTCCATGCACGCACCTCACCTCACTCTACCCTACACCCCTACCTATCCTAGCAACCAACCAACCCACCAACCATGAAGAACCTTACTCTTCCCCAAACACACCCCATCATCCTCCTACTATACCCTTCCCCCACGCCACCACAATCCTAGTAGCCCCAGCTGACCGACTTCACTACCCAACCCCAACCACCTGTGACACCGTCCACGCAAACAACCAAGCCCCCAACTAATCGAGTAGCTCTTCCTCTTCCCCCCATGCCTGCACACACGCACACCTCTCCTAGCCCAACCACCCAACTATTTTCCTTTCCCCCACACAATAGCCTGCACTCGAGCGTGCAGCTTCCCTTCCCTTATGCATGGCTCCCCCTACATTGACAACCAACAAATTTTATCCAGCCTAGCCATACCTTGTAGCCGTGCCTCTTCCCTATGTATGCCCAATCATTCTCCCTACCATCCCCTTCCCTTCTTCAGCATAACATGCAACCTCTCCTCCTCTCCTCTCCCTTTTTCTCCCTGTAGTTCCCTTCCTTTCTTCTCCTACTTCCAGCATTGAGTGTCCCTTCCTGCAGCCTCCACTTCGCTCCATTTGCACCACCAAGCCAGCCACCGAGGTGCCACCATTTCTCCCTTTCTCCCTTCATGCATCACCATACCGAACAACAACAATACCCCTTACGTCAGTCTTCTTTCCCTTTCTTATGTGGTACATGGTGGTGCCATGTACCCACAGCTTGGAATAAAATTCCTATGGTGTGGATCAAAGTGGAGGGAAGCATAGGATTGAATCAATCCTTTGTTTTGATCGCCAATAGGTTGAAGTTGAAGATAAAATGGCTCGGTTTAAGTGTGATTAAACTCGAATTCTGCAGGTTATTCAAGGATGGGATATGCTTTGAATGTTGATGCACATTCAAAGGGTCTAAAGAGGAAGAAATGTCCCGGGAAATTTCCTATCTAGATGGATCTCCAAAGAGAGGAAAAACACAAGTTCTTAACTTGAGAGTTTATTCAAATGATTTGCTGTTACTTGATTACATATGCGTGTACAAGACTTGAGTATATATATATAGGAGAGTGGCCGACTAAAAGGGCTTAAGCCAATTAGTTAACCTCCTTAATTCAAGCTGGTTTTAACTCACTTGAATTAAGCCTATATAATACCTAATCTCAATGATAATATCATCATTTAAATGATATTAATGACTAACATTACAAAGCCCTACGATCAACTATAGTACATACATGAAATTACAACAATACCTAATCTCTTACAACTTTAGGGTTTACAACAAGTTTAATATAACTAATGATATCACCAACTATATCTTGATGTAGTGTCATTCCATGTATGCTATAGCCTTGCATGCTTTGAATGCATTATACACTTTAAGTCTTTTCTTGTGTGTTAACTTCTTTACCTTGCAAATATGTAACATACCTGCAAGAATATCTTGAAGTGTTTTCAATATCAAGTATAGAAATATTATCAAGAACATTTAAGATGATTGGCTCCATTATTAATAATGCTAATTCTTCATTACCTTGAGAATCATTAGAATTTTGTCTAGTAAAGATACTAATGCGTACCTTATTTGTGAATGGTATTATTAAAATTTAGGTAATCCCGATCTTGCTTAAGGTATCCTTGGAAGAGGCATTTTGTGGTATTATTTTCATAGTTTAAAGGAAAATCTAACTAATCCATAGACGATATAATTTTTTGTGAAAATGATAGGTTAATTGTCTAGGATAAAAATTATGCTAGGTTGAGGTTATCAAATAATTTGTAATTTTTTCCAAAAAATAAAAGCATGTTGTAGTTCATCTCTATGTAATTATTATGATAATATATGTTGCCATGTTAATATTTAACAACTTATACATGCCTCGTTGTATTATGAAATTTAGAGTATATGCTTATGACAATATATACGGACCTTTGCTAGAGAAAAATGTGTGTGTCTAGGGTTAGGGTTCAACAAAAATTTATCGTGTTTTATGCTAGACTTACTAATGAGTTAAATGTGTTCCTTAGATATTTTAGATAAATTTGGACATATAGCATGTTGACTTTAGAGTATAAATATATTTCAATGGTGATTATTACTCGTCGCATGTTCTAGGGGTAGAAACGTAAATTTTGTATACCATGATTCATATTTGAAAGTTATTCATGGAATTTGCATGAGTATTATGATATGCTAGAATTGCATGCTAGGATTGTATATGTGTACTACGGTATGTCCATGATTAGGGGTAATATGGTCTTTTGTCTTACTGAAGAAATTTATTATATGATAAATTATTGTTAGCTATTCTATTTTAGCATTTTCATGAAAAATATCTTATAGAGGTGAACCTCGTAATAAAGTGAAGGAAAATGTGGTAGTTATAGGTTGAAGGGCATTTTGGTCATTAGGGAAAAAATGAGATTCAAAGAGAATAATTGGACTAGTTGACTTAAGTGTTGGCCTAAGAATAATCTTGGAAATAATTAGACGAATGGATTGAATAGCTGGATTGGATAATTATTCGGGCTATGGCATAATGCCTAACCCTAGGTCATGTTGGCCTAGAATTTTTGTGACCCTTGTGGTCCTTTGGATTTGACATTGGATGATTGATTGATGGCTAAATTGTATTGTTATGGATCTTGGTATTCCTTAATTAATAACCTAGAATTTTATAAGACACTAACCACTTAAAGAGGAAGAATTGAGTTTGGAAAGGAATCTCATGCCTTGGATTTGGCCCCTGAGTGCATAGTTGGTCCTTTGTGTTAAAGGTCCCACTTCTACTCTATAGTTATTCCATACACCCTATAGAGGGTACGCATACTTAAGGACTTGGGTGCTGAGGTTTAGTATGGACGACTGATATGTTGTGTGGCTTCCTTGGCAAGCTTTGTCCTAGAATTGAATGAATTGATTTGGTACTACCTCCTTAACGATCATTATCTTTGATATGGGATTGGATTCCACTCGAGAATTGATATATAAATGATATAACTGGATTATACACTCGCCATAATATATTTTTAATAATTGGATTAGGCATGGCTTGAAGTTGGTTGGATTGCTTAGAATATTAATAACTTTCCCTTTTATGTTTAAAGTGTGATTGTTAACACCTTGAAATGGTTGTGAACTTTGAAGCATGCTTTTCAGTACCCATGCTAGGAATTTTTGATCTAACTAGTATTGTCAACTGTAATGTGGATTCGTGTTCTGACATTTTGGTTTTGCATGTGATTGTATGTGTTTTGTTAGAATCCCTTATTTGTATGCTAATTGTAATGTGGGTATGCTACCTCTCTGGTGGCATTTTGATTTACTCAGTACAAGGAAGTCGTGTTATGAAATTTTGGTTTTGCATGTGATTGTATGTACTATAATGTTTTAGAGGAGTACGTTCGTGGTATGCAGTGGCAAAAAGATTTTGAGGAACATCATCCAGACAACTAATTAGATTAAGGGAGTGAGTGGACCCTGTCCCTATTGCCCCTTTCCTTATAATATTTGATGGACTAGATGAGTGTAAGGGAAAACTGCTATCACACATTTTTTTATCCCTTTTTAATTGTTTTTCTCAAGCTCCTATGTCACTTATTTATTAGATGAATTTATTGTACGGATAATCTATTACTTGCAAACCTTTGTTTATGTATCGTCTTTCTCTCATTTTTGTTTGATCTGACTTGTTTTGAGCCTTAGCACTTGACATAAGGAAGGTGAGGGGACCGAACTTATGTTGAGTGTGGAAGTAACACCCACTATTTTGTAATTATTGCTTCCACAAAATGAAATTTTCAAGTCATGATTTTGGGGCTGTTACAATGTTTGATAGAAAACACAAAGGATTGTTAGAAACTAATCCATTTTGCATGACTTAGACAAAATTTTCTTTACCCATGGGAATATTTCAAACTCTCATGGTTCGAATACAAAACAAATGGTTTAGGCCTTAGGTAATGACTCCATATTTCTAGAATTCGTATGATGGCATACAACTCTTTGTCATACGTAGAATAATTCAATGTCACTCTATTCAATTTCTCACTAAAACAATACAGTAGCTTATTTTTCCTATGAGGGTACACCTCCTACCCCTACCCCACATGCATCACACATAACTTCAAATAATATCTCAAAGTTGAGTAAAGCTAGTACTGGTGCATTGAATTACTTATTCTTTAAAGTTTGGAAGGTCCTATTTGCATCCTCACTCCAATTAAATTCACCTTTTTTCATGAGTTGGGTTATCGATGCAATAATAGTTGAAAAATCCTTGATGAAATATTTTATAGAAACTTTCTAAAGCATGAAAACTTCGCACTTCATAAATATCCTTAGGTTTATACCAATCCTTAATAGCCATAGTTTTTGTGGGATTAACTTTAACACCTTTGCTACTCACTATATACCCAAGGAAAACTATACTCGAAAGCATAAAATCACACTTCTCAATTTTTCCATAGAGTTTAGTCTCTCTCAGCTTATCAAATAATTTCCTTAGATGAATAAGATGGTCATGTTCACTTTGACTCTATACAAGTATATCATCTAAGTACACTAATATGAAAAATCTAAGAAAATATTGAAGAACTTCATTCATTAGTCTTATAAATGAACTTGGTGCATTACATAAGCCAAAATGCATCACCGTCCACTTATAAAGACCATATTTAATTATAAATGAATTTTTCCACTCATCCCCCTCTCTTATTCTCATCTAATGATATCCGCTTCTCAGATTAATCTTAGAGAATACCCGTGATCCACATAACTCATCTAGAATATCATCTAATTCTGGCATCAAAAATTGATATTTGATAGTGATATTATTAATAACCCTTGAGTCGATGCACATGCACCATGTACCATCCTTTTTAGGGACTAGTAATGTAGGCACACAACATGGACTACCTCATATACCCTCTTCTTATGAGCTCATGTATTTTTTTCCTAATTCCTTATCCTCCACTATATTAAATTGATATGCATGCCTATTAGATAAGGACACACGTGGAATTAAATCTATGGCATGTTCTATTTTCCTTGTAGGCTACAATATAGGTGGTAATTCATTAGGAAAAGCATAATGATACTCATCAAGGAGCTTATCTAATTGAATATTATCATTATCTCTCTCCTCTTATAGAGATTCTTTCTTAAACATAGGACAAAAACTTCCTTCTTCCCGAATATATATGACCATAGCATTTTCATGAAAGAATACACACTTGTTATTCTTGACTATGCTCTCATTATTGTATTTAGAATGTTTAAGTTTATGCTTATTATTATCCTTCTCAACTAGATATTCATTAGTAATATCATTATGAATAGAATTTTGTATCATAGTGCCATGGTCTACCTAATAAGATTTCATATGCATTCATAGGTAAAACATCGCATAGCACCTCATGATGATATTTACCAAATTGAATGATAATTAGGTTGGTTTTATTACCTTGACTCCTATGTCCTTATTCAAACATTGAAGATGATGATGATTTAGATGTGGTGTAGTTTTCAACCCCAAATCATTAAAAATCCTCTCACTAGCTACGATGGTACAAAATCCACTATCGATGATAATATGAAAAACCGTATCTCTTAGTTTCCCTTTTATCTTAAATATCTTCTGCCTCTTAGTAGGTTGCTTAGTAGCTTGTGCTTGAAGTTATATCTCTAAGACATAACAAGCATTCTCTTCTTCCTTAGATTCACTAGATATTTCCTCAGAAGGTTCAAATTCAAGATCTTCCTCTCATGTCTATATAGCTTCAATCTCTTGTATTGATAATACTCTTTGATTATGACATTTAAGAGCGAAGTGTTCAAACAATCAAAATTTAAAACATTAACTAGTAAAGACTTTGGTCACTTTATTTTTTCCTTTCTCCTATCTAGTAATTCCTTATTTTTTTTATCAAGATTAGTAGAAGTTGAAGTACTTGCTCTAAATTTTGTTGTTTGGTTACTTGAGTAGTACTTTGTGGATGAAGTACTTTGTTTAGTATGGACATAATTTGTTTTTCAAATCCTAGGAAAATTTTAATCATGTCATCTAAAGAATCATAAAGGTAATTCTCTACCCTGTCTCAAATCATCATGTTATGGCCTCCTAAATATCTAGCACAAGTTTTTTCCTTCCTTTCATGAATATCATATACTAGTGCCAACCTTTCGAATTTCCTAACATACTCTTCGAACCTTAGTAGTCCTTGCCTAAGAGTAGTTAATTTGATATAGTTATCTTGTTCATAATCCTAAGGAATAAATTTCTTCCTTAGATGTTTCTTAAGTTTCTCATAAGATTTAATCTTTGATTTATCCTCTCTTTCCCTAGTCTTCTTTAGATTATCATACCATATTCTAGAAAACTTCTTAATCTTAAGCGTAGATAGTTTACACCTTTTCTCATCTTGATAATCCTTAAACTCAAATTTAGTATCCAATTCACGTAACCACTCAAGAAATGAGTCTACACAAATTTTACCATCAAAATCAGGAAGATCAAGCTTAATGCCCTTATCCTTCTTTTAATGACAGTTGTTGATGCTCATGCAGCTTTCTATTACTTACACTCCCTATAGACTCTTCATCATGGTCTATTCTTGAATTCAAATACCTTCCCTTAGTTGGATTATTTGATTTCATAGCACTCCCAAATATATCTGCATAGATTTCTCTATGTTCTTGGGCATTTTGAATAGAATTTTATTCAGCAAAACTAGATTGTAACCTCTGTATTTACATTAGTATAGCAGGTATTTGTATTTCACCCCACTATATGGTTCTTCTTCAATTTTTATAAAATAATTTGAGTTCAATGAATTAAATTCATAAAAACCTAAGCGAAACTCAAGTGTGGTATAGTGTTAGGGTAGTAAAATCACAACACAAAAATGAATACACTAAAACCTATCTTGCTAAATTCTTGTTATAGAATTATGCAAGCTTTTTTGAAAACCCCTATGCAAAACATCTTCAAAATTATCCATACATTCGAATGTGCCAAGAAAAATTTTATTTAAGGAAAATAAATAGTTCAAACTGCAGTAATTCCACTTGATAATTGATAAGTGTGACTTTTACATCTTATTCCTAAGGTTTATAAGAGTTTTTACCTTTAATTTCAGTCGAAATTCTCCCTTTTTGTTCTTGTTACTACTTTTGTGTTGTGAAAATTTGCAGGGTCTCAAGCAACAAAAAAATCATGAAGGATGAAGAAAAAGAATAACCTTAAAGGGAGAAGAAAGGAGAAAAAAGGAGCAAATAGGAGCAAAAGTTAAAGTGGAAAGAGATTTAGAGCTAAAATGTAAATTCTGGAATAAAATGAAAGAAAGAATGCATATTTAAAGTATATGGGCCTAAAAGAAGTGAAATATAGACCAAGAAAAGGTCTGAATTTGGAGAATCTTTCAACATAAAAGTTTTAGATCTTTTTAATATCTTTCCAACACATCAAAAATCAGCTTAATCGGAGTTATGATGAAAACGTTATAGTCAAATTACGCATCATTGTCAAAGTTGATACGGGAAGCCCATCTTTACCGAAACCATAGCGATCCACGAGGCGGTAATATAAAAACTCTCATTCTAATATCTAGAGGCAGCCTCCACTCCCTCTCTTTTCTCTCTTCTCTATCCTCTTCCCCAATTCATCAAGATCTCTCTTGTAAATTAGAGACAGAGGTTCAAGAAGTTAAATTTTTGCAAGAATTTGTGAACATCAAGGGTATTATCTAATGATATTTTCTTTATCTATGGAATTTCTTATTGTTTTTAATATTCTTGATATGAATTTGATGGGCTAGATCTTGTGCTAAGGTGAAGGGGAATTTCCCCCGATCCTAATGTGTTGAATTATTGCATCCTTTTTTATTCAATTCATAATGTATGTGTTGTGTTATTGATTGATTGACGGATTTTTGAACCACGGCCGGGTTCTGATTTTCGGTGTGGGAAATACCGGTGAGATCGAGAGATAATACAGTATTAGACCCAATAGCAGAACGGGAGATTAAATTGTAGGTAGAGAGGCGATCGATTTGACCTCTACAACAATAAAGGAGGAAACTTTATAGACTTTAATGCATTACATTCTATTAGACTCTAAGCTAGAGATAGTTAGGGCCATAGATATGTAATAGGGTGGTTGTGGCTTGAGAAAGCACAACACTTTCTATCCTTATTGGCATGATTGATTATGATTGTTGAATTATTTTGTGATGTGATCTTCAATTACATGTGAGGATCAGGGGCGAGGAACCGGAACCTTAGCTCTTCTATTTATTTGAGTCACTTGAGTGCTATTTTCCTTTCTTTTTTAGCTTATTTAGTTATTTTAGCTTACAATTTATTATTTCATATCATCTCGTAGTCTAGACATAGTTAAGTTCTATCATTGTCCTAGTGGTTATTCACCAATCCTTGTGGGATCAACCTTGACTACTACTCTGACCCCGTGCACTTGCGGGTAGGAACGTGTCAAGTTTTTGGCGCTGTTGCCGGGGACTGGCAGCGAGTGACATTAGGACTCAAAGAATTTATTGTGATCTAGACATTTATTTTTTTCTTTTTACATTCTTTTTGTTGTGGTTGACTAATCTTGGGTGTAGGAGTTCTTGATTTAGTGTAGGTGCATTAGTGCAGGACCTGCGCTAGTGGGGGTGATCTAGTGCCACTTGATCTCGAGATTGAGAGGACCATCTCACATTTACGTAGGTCACACACCACAAACATTGAAATGGAAACCAATACTCCACCCCATGATGGACAAATCCCACCACAAGGGCACATCTTACTCCAAGAACAAGCTCCTATCCAAGAGCAAACTCCCATTCCTAGGTCACTTCGGGACTATGCTACACCAAGCCTTGATGGCTCAACCTCAAGCATACGAAGACCGGCCGTACAAGCTAATAATTTTGAGATCAAGTATGCCATTATCCAGATGCTACAAACATCAGTTCAATTTGGAGGTAACCTTAATGAAGATCCCCACTCCCATATTGCTAACTTTGTTGAAATCTGTGACACTTTTAAGCTAAATGGTGTTTCTAATGATGCAATTAGGCTTAGATTGTTCCCTTTTTCTTTACGTGATAAGGCTAAGAGTTGGTTACACTCATTAGCTCCAGGGTCTATAACTACTTGGGACGATTTGATGAAGTCTTTCCTTTCTAGATATTTTCCACCATCAAAAACTGCAAAATTACGGAATGACATCACTACCTTTGTGCAAAATGACCTTGAATCGTTTTATGATGCATGGGAAAGGTTTAAGGATTTGCTTAGGAAGTGTCCACATCATGGCCTGCCTATGTGGCTTCAGATGCAAACTTTTTATAATGGTATCTCTACTACTAACCGTTCTATGATAGATGAAGCTGCAGGAGATACCATTATGAGCAAGACTCCAGAGCAGGTTTATGAATTCATTGAGGAGCTAGCTTCGAATTCCCACCAATGGCACTCCGAACGTGCCCCAATACAAAGGACTCCAGGAATTCACTCTTTAGATTCCATCACGGCATTAGAGGCTAAGATTGATTTGCTTGCTAAAAAAATTGACAAAATTGGTAGTACTTCTTGTATGCAGGTACAAGCTAATGCACTTATGTGTGAGTTATGTGCTGGATCACACTTAAGCAAAGAATGTCAAGTTGGGAATCCCTTCCAACAATCTTATGATCAAGTGAACTAAATGGGAAATAGTTATGGGAGACCGAACAATCCCTACTCCAATGTCTACAATCCTAGATGGAAAAACCATCCAAACTTTAGTTGGAGAAATGAAGTTCCTACAAAGCCTCCGGGATTCACAAAACAACAACCAACACCTCCAGCTCCTTTACCGCCCCAACAACCTCAATCTTCTTCCCTTGAAGAGATGATGTCCAAGTTCATCACTCGCACCAAGAGCACCCTTCAAAAACATGATGCTCAAATTCAAGCTCATCTTTAGAAACAAGAAGCCCGCCTCCAAAATCAGGATGCATCCATCAAGAACCTAGAGGCACAGATTGGACAACTTGCTAATGCCATTTCAGCGAGAGCACCTAACACTTTGCCTAGTGATACAATCATCAACCCCAAAGAGCAAATTAATGCAATAGCCTTGAGGAGTGGGAAACCACTACCTGAACCATACCCTCAAGAACCCAAGGAAGATAAAGAAAAAGCTCCTAAAGAGAAAGTGCCTGAATCACAACCTGAGACACTCCACACTTCACCTCAAGAGGTAAATGCATATGTTCCTCCTCCTCAGTTTCCAGGTAGGATTGTACAACGCAAGTTAGATGCTCAATTTGTAAAATTTCTTGATATGCTTAAGAAAGTGCACATTAACTTGCCATTGCTTGACATTGTGAGACAGATGCCCAGTTATGGGAAGTTTCTAAAGGACATAATCACTCAAAAGAGGAAACTGGATGATTTTAAAACAGTAAGTTTGAATGAGGAATGCTCTGCAATCTTGCAGAACAAACTTCCTCCTAAGCTTAAGGATCCAGGAAGTTTCACTATCCCATATGTAATTGGGGATTTAAAATTCGAGAAGGTATTATGTGATCTTGGTACTAGCATTAATTTGATGCCTTTCTCTGTTTTCAAGCGTCTAGGTTTAGGGGAACAAAAACCCACCAATATGTCCCTTCAGTTGGCTGATTGATCTATCAAATATCCTAAGGGCATTATTGAAGATGTTTTAGTTAAAGTGGACAAATTTATCTTCCCTGTTGACTTTGTTGTGCTAGATATGGAGGAAGACCACAAAGTCCCCCTAATTCTTGGTAGGCCTTTCTTAGCAACAGGACGTACTCTTATAGATGTCCAAGAGGGTAAGCTCATTCTTCGTTTCCATGGCGAAGAAGTCACTTTTAATGTATTTAAGAGAATGAAATACCCCTTAGATGATAACACTTGCTATTGTATTGATATCTTAGATAATGTAATTGATGATTGTTTTCAAGTAAGTGTTGTGCAGGATCCCCTGGAAAGGTGTTTGGTTCAACAAAGAGAGTGGGAGAATGAAGAGAAAGAAGAAGAGGTTGTCCGGTACTTGAATGCACATCCACCATATGGTCGTCACACTATGGTCCCCTTACAAGGGCTAGAGAGGGCCCAGATTCCAAAATTGATGTCATCTATTGAGGAACCTCCCACACTAGAGCTCAAGCCACTACCTCAGCATTTGAAATATGCATTTCTTGGTCATAATGATACACTTCCCATCATTATTTCTTCATCTTTGACTAATTTGCAGGAAGAAAAATTGATGAGAGTGCTTAAGGAACGAAAGAAGGCCTTCGGATGGACCATTGCTGATATTAGAGGGATTAGCCCTTCTATGTGCATGCACAAAATTATCATGGAAGACAACCACAAGAAAGTGATCCAACCTCAAAGGCGATTGAACCCAACAATGCAAGAGGTGGTGAAGAAGGAGGTAATTAAGCTATTAGATGCAGGTATGATCTATCCAATCTCTGATAACTCTTGGGTTAGTCCTGTCCAAGTGGTTCCCAAGAAAGGGGGAATCACGGTAGTCAAGAATGATAATAACGAATTGGTGCCTACTAGAACTGTTACAGGTTGGCGTGCCTGCATTGATTTTAGAAAGTTGAATGATGCCACTAGAAAAGACCACTTCCCCCTTCCCTTCATTGACCAGATGCTTGAACACTTGGCGGGGCATGACTATTATTGCTTTCTTGATGGGTATTCTGGTTATATGTAAATACCTATTTCCCCTGAGGACTAGAGCTGGCAATCGGACGGGTCGGGTCACTTTCGGATCGGGTTAAATAATAATCGGATCATATCGGTTTCGGATAATCTCGGATCATTTTATCGGATCAAGTCGGATCGGGTTTGATTCGGATCAACTTGGTATCGGATAATCTCGGGTCATTTTAAGTTCTCGGATCGGGTCGGGTTGAGATCGGATTGACTCAAATTCGGATAAATTTAGGTTATTCTAATTTCGGTTCGGGTTCGGATCGGGCTCGGGTGAGTTCAAATTATTATATTTTCGGGTCGAGTTTGGATCGGATTCGGGTCATTTCAGTAGCGAGTCATGCACTCATGCTTGTGCTATTTTTTTTATTCCAAAATGTTATTAAAGACTAATTATTTTAAGATTGTTTATTTTAATTTTTCTTATTTAATTAAAAGCAAATTATTATATAGATTATTTTGGGGCATTAGAATTTTTTGTCATTATTTCATCTTTGAATATTTATTTGATGTTCTAAATTTAAATATCTTCAAATCAGATTACTTTTCTTTTTATGTTAAGGCATAACTTATAATTCAACTCCATTATTAGCTTGATCATATCATATTGAGTTCAAATATTATTTTAAGTGTATATTATATTTATATTTTGTACGGTCCTTACATAATATTAACTTACAATAACCATTGATAATTGATAACAAATGAAGGTTTCTAAGGTTGTACTTCTCATATTATTTTTCAAATAGATTGATCACATCATATCAACATAATTTTAATTCATATAATAATAATAATAATAATAATAACAATAATAATAATAATAATGATGATGATGATGATGATGATGATGATGATTATGATGATGATACAAAAATAATGACAACTATAATAGTAGTAATGATTGAATATCAATTATGGAAAAATAATAATAATAACACATTATTATTTTTTCTATATTTTATTTCGATCATATCAAGCTAAATCAAATAAAAATTAGATAAAGTAAGTAATAATGACCATTATTGACAAATGACCAACTCATATTGACTTCTTACTATTTAATATAGTTGATGTAATAAAAACATTAATCTTTAATTTTTATAATGAATAATTAATATCCTCACATTAGATTTTTCTTATTTTTGTATGATGTTATAGGTATTATATTGTAAGGTATATATACTAACATATAGTGTTTAAGGCTAAAAATTGTTATTTATGTATACTTATAATAGAATTGATAAAAATTTTCCTTTGTTTGATTAGATTTTACTTATGATACAATCTATCTTTATATATATACCTTTACACAATTGTTCCTAAATATTTCAAATATTGGAATTAGTATTATTGATAACTATATTTTGAATAACTGAATAGATTATGATTATGCAATATTCGTTTTAAGCTACAATGGCAATTGGTTCATATCATAGTTGTTTGGGTTTTGGTCACTAGATCGTGGAATTGAAGATAGCATGGGGCATATTCTATATTCACTAGGCTTAATATTGTAATGATTAGTTTCTAACTCAAACATCATATTGTATTATTAATTAGTTAGGGTAATTGATAATTCAAGCTTATTCTTTTTAGGTTAATGTATTCAGTTGGTCTCAACTGTTTAGTTAGACTATGTATTATATTGTTCTTCTATAAGCTAAAATGCTCCTTACCAATTTCTGTTGCATAGGACTAAAGTTATATATTTCGTATTTGGTCAACCTAGGGTTGAAAGAAATCATATGTATTTGGTTCAACCCAAACTATGTATTGAAGCTCTATATTAAAGTTTTATTCTTCTTATGCCATTTAGATTTGGCAGAGTTATACACTCAATTTAGTTAATGAAGGTTACATACCATTGATTTTTCTTCTCTATTCTCTTCGTCTCTTTTTTAACAATATTTTGTAAGCGAAATAATACTACTTTTAATAATAGTTATATTTGTAGTTTTTCCTTTAGATATGTTCATCAATACAAGCATATTGACAATATCTATATCACATATATATTATTACAAGTATGTTCTAATATTTGATAAATCAGATTATGATGCTGGCTTTTCAAGCATTCATAAATCATAATCCCTTGACATTCCCAAGTTGAATAGATGATAAGAATATATCATTTAAGTTGGTAAACTCAAGTAGTTTCATCCATGTTTGATAATAATATATATTGAGGTCGTATCTAGTAAAAACTACCACTTCTAATGAGAATTTAGAACTAATAGTTTCATAGAACAATTATGGTAGCTTCATAAAACTATTACACTAGGTTCATCAACTAAAATGAGTATTTTCCTTAATAACTTTAAGTAGTTTAATAAGCTAAGACAAGTAGTATCATTAGAAATTTAGAGTATTATGAATATGTTATGATGACTAGTTTCATAATATTAGATGAGCGATGTCATTAGAAACTTAGAATAGTTCCATTAGAAACATAGAATAATTTTATAAGGTGAAACGAGTTATTTTTAACCTATCTTAAATCGAATTATTTTTTCCAAATTATTATTATACAATCTAGTATCCTAATTTACTTAAATTAAATCTAAAATAAAAATATAAAATCAATCTATTTTAACCTACTCTATGTTTTTTTTACAGCACATGTCCTGAATAAGGCAATAAGTCAGTAAGCATGCTCTGCCTCTGCATTTTTTTCTTATACTAACACGCCATTACGCCAATACGCACGCCACAGACCCATGTAGACCCTTTGCATTTTAAAGCTTTTATATTTGTAACTTGAGTTTAAAGTGTTGAATGTATTTACAATATTATTATCTTATGATACTACATGAGAGTGAATTAATATTTAAATGACATAATAGAGTTTTTCCTTTTTCCTCTACTTTTATTTTTGTATTTCAATATTAATATCAATAGATATTTTACTTGTATATACATAATAAGTGATATATACTTTAAGAAAGTATATTGTTTCTAGATTTTGATGTAAGTAATAGTTATACATCTATATTATTTTATATTTTATGAAGTTTTAAAAAATTAGAGTAATGGGTTAATATTAATTTTCGGGTAGTATCGGGTCGAATCTTTATATATTTATAATTTTTCGGATAATTTCGGATTTCGGATAAATAATGGATCGGGTCGGGTTATTTCGGATTTATAATTTTTCGGGTTATATCGGGTTTCGGGTAAGCATTCGGTCGGGTCGGGTTTATTTCGGACTTATGATTTCTTGGATTATATCGGATATCGGATATGTATCGGATCGGGTCAGATAAGTTTCGAGTTCTTAATTATTCGGATAAAATCGGATCGGATTTCAGACGGATCGAGTCGGTATTCGTTGGATTTTTCGGATCGGGTCAACTTTTGCCGGCTCTACTGAGGACCAAGAGAAGACAACCTTTACTAGTCCTTATGGCACCTTCGCATATAGACAGATGCCATTTGGTCTTTGTAATGCCCCAGCCACTTTTCAAAGATGTATGATGGCTTTATTTCATGATATGATTGAAAAATTTATGAAAATTTTTATGGATGATTTTTCGGTCTTTGGGTCGTCATTTGATGCATGCTTAAATAATCTTGAACTTGTTCTTAAGCGTTGTGAAGATACAAATTTGGTTTTAAATTGGGAAAAGTGTCATTTAATGGTCCAGGAAGGAATAGTTTTAGGGCATAAGATTTCATGCAAATGGATAGAGGTAGACAAAGCCAAAATTGAAGTCATTGAGAAATTGCCACCCCCTACATGTGTTAAAGATATACGTAGTTTCCTTGGTCATGTAGGTTTCTATAGACGCTTCATTAAAGATTTTTCAAAAATTTCAAAGCCTCTTTGTGATCTGTTGGCTAAAAATGTGCCCTTTCACTTTTCTAATGCATGTCTGGCTGCCTTTAACACTTTAAAGGCAAAACTTGTAGATGCTCCAATTATTGTTACTCCTGACTGGAATTTACCTTTCGAGATTATGTGTGATGCTAGTGATGTTGCTATAGGAGTAGTCTTAGGGCAGTGTAAGGAAATTTTTTTTCATACTATCTATTATGCTAGCAAGACTTTGAATTCTGCACAAATGAATTATGCAACAACTGAAAAAAAATTGCTAGCTGTATTTTTCTCCTTTGACAAGTTCCGTTCTTATCTATTGCTTAACAAGGTCATTGTCTATACTGACCATGCGGCCTTGAAGTATCTTTTTAGTAAGCAGGATGCAAAGCCCAGAATCATTCGGTGAATTTTATTGTTGCAAGAGTTCGACTTGGAAATCAGGGATAGGAAGGGAAGTGAGAATCAAGTAGCTGATCATCTTTCTCGTTTACCCTCTACCTACGAGATTAATTAGGAAGCTACACCTATTCAAGACGCATTTCCCATTGAGACACTCTACGCTGTTACAAATCATCCTTGGTATGCTGATATTGTGAACTATCTTGTAAGTGGAATCTTACCCAATGATCTTTCCTTTCATCAAAGGAAGAAGTTCTTACATGATCTGAGGTATTACTTTTGGGATGATCCCTACCTCTATAGGATTTGTGCTGATCATGTCATTAGAAGATGCATCCCTAAGCATGAAATGCATTCTATACTATCTCATTGTTATAGTAAAGAGTGTGGTGGCCATTTTGGCCCCACCAAAACTGCTGCAAAAGTCTTACAATGTGGATTCTATTGGCCTACCTTATTTCATGATGCATACTCCTTTGCTAAGACTTGTGATAGGTGTCAAAGAATGGGAAATATTTCTAGAAAACAAGAGATGCCCCTCACAAACATTCTTGTAGTGGAGTTATTTGATGTTTGGGGAATCGATTTTATGAGACCATTTCCTAAGTCTATGGTGAATGAATATATTCTTATGGCAGTTGATTATGTATCTAAGTGGGTAGAGGCTATAGCCACTCCCACAAATGATGCAAAAGTCGTCACTAAATTTTTGAAAAAGAATATCTTTTCAAGGTTTGGGACACCTAAGACTATCATTCGTGATGGAGGTTCTCATTTTTGCAATAGAGCATTTAATGCTCTTTTGAGTAAGTATGGAGTTAACCATAAGGTTTCTACCCCATACCATCCTCAAACTAGCGGCCAAGTGGAGGTGTCAAACCGTGAGCTTAAGAGAATTCTTGAGAAAACGGTTAGCTCTTCTAGAATGGATTGGTCCTTGAAACTTGACGATGCTCTATGGGCTTACCGAACAGCTTTTAAAACTCCTATTGGAATGTCCCCTTATAATCTAGTTTTTGGAAAATCTTGTCATCTCCCTGTAGAACTTGAGCATAAATCATTTTGGGATACCCGTCTCCTTAACTTTGATATGCAAGCTGCAGGTGAGAAGAGGCTCCTTCAATTGAATGAACTCGATGAATTCCGGCTTAAGGCATATGAGAGTGCTAGGCTATACAAAGAGCGCACGAAAAGGATTCATGATCAATGCATCACCAAACGAGAATTTGAAGTGGGGCAACAAGTGCTTCTATTTAATTTTCGTTTGCGATTGTTCCCTGGAAAGCTTAGATCCCGATGGTCAGGACCATTCACAATTAGACAAGTTTTTCCATCCGGAGCAGCCGAAATCTCTAGCCTCGATAAAGAACCATTCAAAGTGAATGGGAAAAGGTTGAAGGTGTATGAAGGTGGTGAGGTTGTAGCCCTCAAAACCACCATTCTTCTGGATGATCCTAAGTGAAGTGAGAAAGTCAAGCTAATGACTATAAACAAGCGCTTCTTGGGAGGCAACCCAATTTTTTTTTTATTCTATTTAATTTATTTATATTTCTTATTTTGGTTTGCTTGGTTTGTTTGCTCTTTGTTTCCTTATGGATTTTTTCCTCTTTTCTTTTGTGCTTCTTATTTCACATTGAGGACAATGTGATACATAAGCATGGGGGAGAAGATGGCCTATCCTTGTCATTTGGTTAGTATTCTATTCTTCCCTATTTTATTTTGATGAGTGTTGCTATCTTTTTCCTTGGTCATTACTTTTGGATTTTTATCTAAAAAAAAATCAAAACAAACAAAGAAAAGAAAAGGAAACGACCCTTCATTTATGATATTAAAGAGTGTGTTTTGTCTTGCAATGGCATGAGTGTTTAGTTTGGTGTGATAAGACCCTTTAAATCATCTTTTGAAAATGGATTTCTATGTGCTTAAATGTTTTGGTTGCATTGTTATGAGACAAGTGTAATTGTGTTTGAGAATTTTAGGGTTATATATGCCTTAACATTCTTGTGGTATTGTAGTTTGACTTATGCTGATTTACTCTTTGCCAAAAGGTGTTAGAATTAGAGAATTTTGGAACTAGTGAGACTTTGAGCCTTTAGACTGATACATCACTACAGTCTCTTATTTTTTATTTTGTGTGTGTCTCCCACCATGACTTGGGAAACTAGAACTTGTAATGGTTTTCTTCAAAGCCACATATGACTTAGACGTGCATTAAAATGATAGAGGCACTTGTTTTTTTTTTTTGTCATAACCTACATTAGCCAAATAGCCTGACCTTCACATTTTATCCTTTGCTAACCCCGTTGTGCTTATGGCCACTTTTCTTGATCTAAACACACATGTAACCCAATTTCCTTTATCCCTCCCTAAGTCTAGAATCAATGGTTGTTGCGCAATTTTTTTTTAAAAAAAAGAAAGAAAGTTGGGATTATGATGTAATCTAAGCATGGGGGAGGTGTGAAAGAGTAAATGGTTGTGTATGATGAAGAGAAAATTGATATATCTCTTAAAAAAGAAGAAGAAGAAGAAGAAGAATCAATAAGAAGTTTGGGGTGCTTGTGTTTCGTGATGAAAAGTTGGGATGGTAAAAGATATGTTATTAAAAAAAAACATATCTCATTGGTACTAGACTTTTAAATCCACTTCCAAAAAAAAAAAAATCCGTCCTAACCTTTTAACCCATGGCCCCATTACAACCCTAATAAGACCTCTTGATTGTTGTGTGTTCTAAGTCTTTCTAGTGGTGGAGAATCGAAAAACATTCCAAGAATATGGATGATCTTGATCATGAGTGAGAGGACTAGAGAGGAACCTTCAAATAAAATAAAACACATGAGAGGTGTGTCCACAAGACCTAAAGTGAGAATTCTAATTCGAAACATTGAGGGAAGAGTGAGTTGGTATATGGCTGCCTGCTGTCCACTGTTGGATGTCCTTTGTTGCATGGCATGTCCCTAGAGCTCGATAGCACGGTTACATTTCTCACATGTGGGGGCAACCAAAATATCTTTCGAAAAAGGATTTTGAGCTTTTAAATGTTATATTTTTGGGTTTTATTGCTCCTTACTTGACTCTTGTGCTATTAAAGGGCTAAACACACTTTTCTGAGAAAAGGATCCTACTACTTTTCTTTTTCCTCATGGTGGGTTTCTTGTATTACTTTACTTGGGGACAAAAAAATGTTTAAGCATGGGGGATTTGATAAGTGTGACTTTTACATCGTATTCCTATGGTTTATAAGAGTTTTTACCTTTAATTTCAGTCGGAATTCTTCCTTTTTGTTCTTGTTACTACTTTTGTGTTGTGAAAATTTGCAGGGTCTCAAGCAACAAAAAAATCATGAAGGATGAAGAAAAAGAATAACCTTAAAGGGAGAAGAAATGAGAAAAAAGGAGCAAAGAGGAGCAAAAGTTAAAGTGGAAAGAGATTTAGAGCTAAAATGTAAATTCTGGAATAAAATGAAAGAAAGAATGCATATTTAAAGTATATGGGCCTGAACGAAGTGAAATTTAGACCAAGAAAAAGTCTGAATTTGGAGAGGCTTTCAACATCAAAGTTTTATATCTTTTTAATATCTTTCCAACGCATCCCAAATCAGCTTAATTGGAGTTTTGATGAAAACGTTATAGTCAAAATACGCATCATTGTCAAAGCTGATACGGGAAGCTCATCTTTACCGAAACCCTAGTGATCCACGAGGCGGTAATATAAAAACTCTCATTCTAATATCTCGAGGCAGCCTCCACTCCCTCTCTTTTCTCTATTCTCTATCCTCTTCCCCAATTCATCAAGATCTCTCTTGTAAATTAGAGATGGAGGTTCAAGAAGTTAAATTTTTGCAAGAATTTGTGAACATCAAGGGTATTATCTAATGATATTTTCTTTATCTATGGAATCTCTTATTGTTTTTAATATTCTTGCTATGAATTTGATGGGCTAGATCTTGTGCTAAGGTGAAGGGGAATTTCCCCCGATCCTAATGTGTTGAATTATTGCATCCTTTTTTATTCAATTCATAATGTATGTGTTGTGTTATTGGTTGATTGACGGATTTTTGAACCACGGCCGGGTTCTGATTTTCGGTGTGGGAAATACCGGTGAGATCGAGAGATAATCCAGTATTAGACCCAATAGCACAACGGGAGATTAAATTGTAGGTCGAGAGACGATCGATTTGACCTCTATAACAATAAAGGAGGAAACTTTATAAACTTTAATGCATTACATTCTATTAGACTCTAAGATAGAGATAGTTAGGGCCATAGATATGTAATAGGGTGGTTGTGGCTTGAGAAAGCACAACACTTTCTATCCTTGTTGGCATGATTGATTATGATTGTTGAATTATTTTGTGATGTGATCTTCAATTACATGTGAGGATCAGGGGCGAGGAACCGGAACCTTAGCTCTTCTATTTATTTGAGTCACTTAAGTGCTATTTTCCTTTCTTTTTTAGCTTATTTAGTTATTTTAGCTTACAATTTATTATTTCATATCATCTCGTAGTCTAGACATAGTTAAGTTCTATCATTGTCCTAGTGGTTATTCACCAATCCTTGTGGGATCAACCTTGACTACTACTCTGACCCCGTGCACTTGCGGGTAGGAACGTGTCAATAATGAAACACAACCTTCAAACACACTCATGCTAAAACAAATGACTAAAACAAACAAAACACATGCACACCACTCGGCTTACTACCGTAAGCCAAGTAAATCTTTGCATGCCGTGTACACTTTGGTATCTTAACACAAATATGTGATCATTGCACATGAAAAACCAGAATCAAAGGATCCCTAAGCATGAACGTTCTTATACAAAAATTATTTTAAACTCACACGTACAGAATCAACCACATTACATGCATACCATTTTGCATATAAATTCAACACAAAATTTTTCTACTCTTATGTCAAATCTATCATGCAACGCTGTTCAAGATTTATGCATGAACCTTGAAATACCATACTATCCCATGCAATATTCATGTATAAGACTCAGGTTTTATAAAGATTCAAAAATAACTCATCAAGATTCAAAGAATTCTATTGAGAGTAATCAAGAATATTACTTGAACTTCAATAGTGGTGGATTGTGATTGTTGAAACTTGGAAATTTTTGTACCCTTGTAATGTCGACTCCAAAGCTTGATTTGATACTGCTTTTGTTGTGGAAGATTATCTTCAAAAAATCTCATACAACTAGAAACTTTTACTTTGAGGATTACAAGTCACGAAAACACTCTAACCGGTCTACTTCTTCACTTGATTCTAATGACTGTTGAATGCTTTGGCACGGTGGCATAGATCTATACCAAGATCTAATGCCTTGTAATGAGAAATATTATATTTCTCAATAGAAAATTCTTTCCGCTCTCCAATTATCTCAATTGAATAAGGAGAAGAGGAGAAGAAGAACACACTCTCTTGTGTAAATTCTCTCTTTCTTTATTTCATTTGCATATAACTTATGTGTGTCAAGTTTAATGAGTACAAGGGTTTGTATATGCATGAAGCCATACAAGTCCTTTAATTAATAAAACCATTAAGCATTACTTATTAGTGAAATCAACCAATAATGCATGGTACAATACATATTTAAAAAATTAAAATGATAATTTACAAGTATTACAAAGTATACAAGAAAATAACGAAGCTACAAAAACTTATCTAATGTAATACAGAGATGTAATCATATGTAATTCAACTTCATAGCCTTGTATCCTTGTTATTCCATAGACTTTGTAATATTTTTAATCCATTCTCATTAATTTGCATATCAAAGATATTCAACAACATGAACTTCTTGAAACATGTATAATACTTGGAAGAATTACTTAACAAAACATTAGAAGTATAATAATTTTCAAGCACAATGGGTTCCATATCTAAGTATGATAAATCTTCTTGTTTTTAATTAGTTGAAGAATAAGAACGAGAGTGATCTAGATATGTTCCTACATGAACTAAGAAGCATCTCATGTCCACTAGCTAGCGTCATATGACCTAAAGTAGTAGATACGAGAGGTGCTTAGAAGATGGAGGGTGTGGCGGTGGATAAGGCAGCTCCTCTATTGGATGATAAATCAATGTTAGTTGGGGCTATAAGATCACCCATTGGTGGTGGAAGATCATCTACCTTAGCTTGTGGAGGCTATGGTCTAGATGAGGAAGAGACGTGACTGTTGCAAAGAAGTTAGGCATGGGCCTTTGGTACAAGCTCAAGGGTATATCCATCATCACTAGTCTAATACCCTATCTTTTGGAGGGTAAATAGATATAAAATGTCAAGATTACTATGTAGGTAAAGTAGGGTGACAGAAAAATTTCTAATCTTGACTCTAAAGTTGCAAATAATTTACATAATTAATGAGCCACAACCAAGAGATGACTTGCTATACCTAACTATATACGACATGTAGTGGAACATGTTATGCCTAATATGTATGGAGGTAGAGGATAGAATGTGGTTTACCCCATACCACTCCTTTAGGGTCATGTTTACCCTTAAGGCTACCATTAGAAAATAATGAGGGCATACCATATAGTGACACACCTTTTTGAAGGGTGGTAGGCAATAAGATTTGAAAATCTCACTATATACAAAGTGCCGATAGTGTATGTATGAGTGACTACCCTTGGGAGGCCTAGTCCTCATCCAGTATGCATTTGTCATGTTAGTGACTATGTTATGCTTGATGCCCATTATTCTTTCTAGCATGGCCTCATCCACGAATATAGCAATGATTCAAGAGCAACCTCATCTTATTCTTCTATTGTTGGAGGTCAAGAATTATTATATTTGGAGATGGTATCAATTTTTCTTGAAAGTCTTGAACACCTTTATAATAAATCTAATAATGTTTCATTAAGTTATTCTTATAGGTATTATATATGTTTTCAAGAAGAAGAATTCACCAAGGATATATAGTGTGTAAGAAAATGACAATGCAGTGGTTGTAAAGGTATATGTAAGACAAAACTACAGGACACGCTTGATTATAGTTGATTGTTCAATGTATTACATGATTAGGGTTTTATGTAGCCTTGATATTTTATATATACTTTGTAATGCCTTATTATTTGTAATTATGAATGATTATGCCTACAATATTGCACTAGTTTAATCTTTTATTAATTAGGCCGGTTTGTTTGAGCTTGATTAGTAAGAGATAAACTAGGCCTGTATGTGTGTGTATATATATATTCAGTAATAATTGATTTGGCCGATTGATGAAATGAGAATTTAGATGATTTCTTAAGAGAGAATTTAATATCCCTTTCTTCCTCTTCAAGTTATTTTATCTTGAGATTTTAGGTATTTTTCTATAGAGAAAAATTTATGGTTTCTCTTTAGAATTGAGTTGATCATGGTGAAATTCAAGTTTAATATCATGGCATTTGTTGAAGATGACTCCGTACTTTGATTTTTACATCAAATTTGAACATCATTCTACTTTAAGAAACAAGATAAAAAGGTTCTACATTATGAAAGAATAATTCCCCTATTATCTTCCATATTAATTTTGTGATCCGCTACACCAAAAAGAAGCCATTGATCCCTAGTTTTTATGAATTGATTGGTTGGACCTCCAAATCTATCAACTAGTTTAGCTAGGCCAGTCACACTTTGTATGTTTTTCAAATCATTTTTGATTGATACTTAGTATTCCATATTTCTATTACATGTAGCACATTAATCAATTATCATATAAGGTAATGTTTTGAATTAAATTCATGTAGTATTAAGCCAAGTTATTATGATTTTGATTATTTACATGATTAATCCTCACTTTTTCATATTTTTTACAATTTTAAGAGAGAGATAATTTAGATAATAGAAATACCATTCTATGTTCTCTTCTAATTGTAGTGAATATTTCTTCATTTAATGGCTTAGTGAAGATGTCTCCCCATTGATGTAATGTATCTAAAATTATATATTTACATCCACTTTTTTTTCATGGTCTCTTATAAAATGGTGCCTTATTTCTATATGTTTAGACTTAGAGTGTTGAATGAGGTTTTTAATAATACATATAGCACTAGTTTTATCATACATAATTGGAATGTTTTCATGTTTAGGTTTTTAATCCATTAATTGTTGTTTTATCTAGATTATTTGTGCACAACAAGCACCTGTTGCTATACATTTTGCTTCAGCTCTAGATAGTGCCACACTTGAGTTTTTCTTGCTGTACAACTAATTAGGGCTTCTCTAATAAATTGTAAAGTACCGAAAGTGCCAACTTTATATCCTATAAAATCAGTGTTGGAATAGCCTATTAGGTCTGGAAGAGTATCACTAAGCTAAAATAAGCCTAGGTTATGTGTGCTAATTAGATACCTAAGAATTCTCTTAATTAAGTCATACGAGATTCATGGGATTACATTAAAACCTAGCACATAAGCACACACTAAACATAATATCGAGTTTAAATTTTTTAATTTAAAGAAGTGATCCAATCATACATCAATATTGTTTTTGATCAACTCTTTTTTTTAATTTCTTTTAATCTTTATCATCTATTTCAAGCTCTATGGTAGTGGTCATGGGAGTACTACAAGGTATACTCTTGTTCTTTTGAAACTTCTTGAGCAGTTCTTTTGTGTACTTTTCTTGGTTAACAAAAATTCCTTCCTTTGATTGCTTGTTGTGAAGTCTAAGGAATAGGTAACTGACTTATCATGCTCGTTTCAAACTTAATACACATAAAAGTATAAAAGTCCTTGCACATAGACTCATTAGTATCATTGAATATTATGTCATTAATATATATTTGTGCAAGCAATGGGTCCTTTTTGATTTTCTTTAGAAAAAGAAATTTATTAATTTTAAATCTTTCAAAACATTTTTCCAAAGTAAATTTACTAAAACTTTCATACCAAGATCTAGGAACTTGTTTCATACCATATATTGCCTTGTTGAGTTTATAAACATGGTTAGATTTGGAGTATTTTTCAAAGCAAGGTGGTTGCCTAACATATACCTATTTTAAATAAAACCATTAAGGCAAACACTTTTAATATCCATTTAATATAATATAAAGTTGGATGTTGCATCTTCAAGAAGCATACGTATAGCCTCAAGTCTAGCTACGAGGTTAAAGCTTTCCTCAAAATCAATTCCTTCCTCTTGGTTGTATCCCTTGACAACTAATGTAGCTTCATTTCTAACCATAACACCCTTTCTTATAGCTTGTTTATAATGAATCATTTATTCCCAATGATAGTCCTACTTGGAGGAAAAAAGATAAGCTTTAAAACTTGATTTCTCTCCTATTGGTTAAGCTCATCTTACATTGCCATGATCTAATTTTCTTCTCATATCTTCTAAGTGAGACATAGCTTTAATTTGAGATGAAAATGATAAATTATTACAAATGTTACCTAGTGAGAACCTTGTTGCAACTACCATAATTGGATCCCCAATGATGAGCTCTTGAGGATGTTCATAGGCATATCTCCATGAGCGAGGAAGATCCCTCATCACTTCATCTTCTTGTTGATCATTTGGAGGATCTTTGTCATTTTCTTCTTCTATGTTTTTCTTATCATAATTTTATAATAGTCTCTAAACTTGGATGGAAGTTCCTACTTCTTCCTCTTGATAACTTGATACACTTGAGTAAGACTTAACAAAAACATCATATATGGATTCTTAATCTCACAATGATCATTTGTTGAATATCTGGAAACCTTTACTATGTAAAGAGTATCAAATGAAAATATATTCATCTACATTAAAGTTAAAATTACCTAAATTGCTTTTATCAATTTTAAGGACAAAACATTTACAACTAAATGTGAATAAGTTATCCATATTTAGTTTGTTTCCTTTTTAGAGCTCATAGGGAGTCTTCTTTAAGATGACCCAAATGAGTTCTTTATTCATTACATAGTTTGCAATGGCAATGTATTTGACCCAAAAATAATTTAGGAGCTTGGAGTCATATAGCATAGTTCTCATAACCTTATATAAGCTTCTATTCTTCCTGTCCCCCACACTTTTTTTGTTGCGGTCTTATTATTGGCAAGAAGTTGTGAGTAATACCATTTTGATCATAAAAATCCATGAATGTTGCACTCTGAAACTAATTTTCATGATCAATCCTTATAATGTGGATCATGGATCCCTTTTATTCTTGAATTTTCATAGCAAGAAAAAGAAGTCATATTTAGTAGAGAAAAATAATGTCCATGTATAATATGGGTAATCATCTAAAATGATTAGCGCATATCTATAACCATCCATGCTATGAGTTATAGTAAACCTAAATAGATCTATATGTAACAATTCAAGTGGTTGAGTAGTGGTCACAACATTTTTAGGTTTAAAGGAAACCCTATTTTGTTTTCCTTGTTGAGATGCATCACATAGTTGATCTTTTGCAAAGTTTAAATTTGGAAGAGCAAGTATTAGGTCTTGTTTAGCAAGTTTTTTTAATAAATCTACGCTACCATCTGTGATGAGCTTATACAACAACCAAGCATCATTGTCAAGTGTAATTAGATATGTATTGTACACTTTATTGATTTAACATCAGGCATGTCATATTGTTAATGTGTGGGCATACAAAGTGAATGGATTTATTGACACCATTTGAAATCATGCAATGTAGATTTTAGAAGTTAACTATAAACCCCATATCACATAGTTGACTAAGGCTACTAAATTTATGCTTAAGGACATCAACCAAATACACGTTGTTTATATTTAGAAATATTATTGCCATTGCCACCAATTTTCTTCTATTTTTAGTTTCTCCAAAGTTTATGCTTCCATCATCATATGGAGTTATCTTGGAGAACAAGGTGTGATCACACATTATGTATCTTGAGCTTCCAATATCTAGGAACCATTTATGGCTTCATGTTTTAACTTTGAATCATGCCTACAAGTACACATGTCCTAGTTTAAGTACCCTTTTACTGGGTCCTCATTAATTTAGAGTTCAATTTATGTGGTATGATCCCCTTAGCTACCCACAACTAAAATTTTAGAAAAACTTTAGTGTTTTTAGTAAAACCACATGATGAAGCAATATGACTAGATTTACCATATATATTACACACAATATTTTCCTTATGAGTAGAGAAGAATTTTACATTTTTTGCATGCCTACATGTTGTAGATGAATGCCCACTTTTCTGATGCATAGTACAATCCCTTGATGTAAGGTAAACATGCACTTGATGAGCTTTTAAGGCTTTTACAAAGAAATTATTTAGTTTTTGCATTTTATAACCTTTTTAATTCCATATCCTAAGCCCTACCAGACCTTAAAAGTACATTTGAGCACCTAACAATGCATTTCATCCTTCTTTACCCTTGGTGATTGTATATGCAATCCTTACCAATTTAGCATATTTAGCTTATAGATCAACTATTTTGGATTGAAATTGATCTATCTTAACCTTGTGATAATAGATAATAAATTCCTTGTATGCATTAAATTTAGTTATATTTTCACCTAGTTCAGTTTTGATAACAAGCATGTGAGATACACATAGAACATTTTCATTTAATACAAGATTGTGTTATTCATTTAAGTGATTAATTAGTTTCTTCATGTTGTCTCATTTCTTAGTTATTCTATCATTTTCATAGAAGGAATCTTGTAATATGCATAGAAAATCATCACAAGAATAGAGTGAATTGGATTGTACCTCATCCATGTCATCATCATTGAAGCTTGTTAAGGAGGTAGAGATTGATGATTATTTTGCTAGATCCATGAGAAAAAGTTTGTCAACTTCTTCCTCTCCATTGAAAGGTTTACCATCACTTTTGCCAAAGGAATTTATGACTTTTCTTTGTGCTTTTCCTCCTTTATTATTACTTGTATTCCCTTTATTCCTTGTCATTTGTTTATCAATTTCATATCTAAACTTATAGTTGTTGTGGATGACAGGGATGGATTTTCCATGTTGAATTCTCTTAGCTTTATTATGTTGTTTGAGGATGGCCTTGCAAGTCTTTCATTTCTAATTCCTTTTGATAATATAAACCTTTTAAATTGAGTGGTTATAAAGGCCACTTATACATCATCCATAGGATATTTGAAATGCCCCAAAAATATTTATTTTAAAAAATATAACTAAATAAGGATTTATTAGGGAATTAATTTAATTAATTATTATATTTGAAATGGGAAGAATTTATTTAGGGTAAATTAATAAGGAATTTATCAATATTTTGATAAGGAAAAATTTGGTATTTTTGCTAATTAAAAAGGAATTTAGGAAAAGTCTTTTAAAAATCCTAAATTAGCCTAAAAAGGAAATTTAATATTATTTTATTTAAATACCCAAAATATTATAATTAATTTATTTAACCCCAAACCACTTAAATTTTCCTTATTCCTTTTTATTTTTCTTCCCACCTTTTTCTTTCTTTTCTTCCTATCGATTGGGCCTGCCGACTTCTTCTTCTTCTTCTTCCGTGGCCCAGTGCCGTTCTTTCTTCCTTCTTTCGGCATCTAAAACACTACGTTCTTTGTCTTTTCTCCCTGGAATGCCACGTTCCATTTAAAACATCATAACTAACGCTAGCCGGCTGGTTCTTCTCCTTTTTCTTTTCTTTTTCCCTAGCTGCTAGGTTCACCTCCTTCTTCCTCTGCCATCGACTTTCACCTTCAAGCCCCAAAAATTGTGCCACTGGCCATGCTTGACTTGGCCGGCCGTTTCTCCCCTATTTATCTTTCCCTTGACTCGTATATCAAGTTGGTATAATATGTTTTCCTCATCTCTCGTTCGATTTCTCCTTATTCCTTCGTGAAGGGTCGACCCTGACCAATAATTGTGCCGGCCGATTAACGCTGCCAACCACCCCAAACCCAGCATACAATACCCTCCTGCCGATCCCCAGAACCCTACAATTCCCTATAAACTCTATAAATACCCCTTGTTTGTGTGTTTTTGAAATTTCTTTCCCCGAAACCCTAAGAGCTAACCTGTGCACTATCGCAACTTTAGACAACCCATCCTCCGCCATTAGCCAACTTCACCTCCACCTCTGCCCACCAAAGTCTTCCCTGCTCCTCCCTTTAGCTAGCTAAGCCACCCATCTCCCTCGATTATTCTTGCACGAGCCACCAAAGCCGTGCGAAGTTCCCTACCCATCAAACTAAAATTTTTACCCCACAACCTTCGAGCCACTGTCAGCCACCACATCCACCACTTCTACTGCCTTCTAGACCACACAAAAGTTGCTACTAATTCTCTTGCACCTATCCATAACCTTCTTATCTCTTTTCTCCTTCTCGTCCCCTCTTTTTCTTCATATTTTCCTTTTGGCTGCCACCTCTACCACCGTGTGTTGCCACCCCTTGCTGCGCCACCACCCTTACTTTACTCCTCTCAGCCTAGGCTACCATCAGCACCTCAACCTCCACCCTTATTCTCCACCATTTCTTCTCAAACCTCAACCTTTCCCCTTTCAATCCACTTTTCCGACCACCGCTGCCGCTGCCGTGCACCACTACAGTGCCACCCATCTCCGCCGACTTAAGGTGAAACCCTAGACCCTCTTAGCCCTTCTCCCCTATTTATTTAAATTTATTATATTTTTATTCCAATTTTCAACATTTTTTTTATTGTTGTTGTTGTTGTTATTATTATTATTATTATTATTATTATTATTACTATTATTATTGGATGTAATATTAATGCTAAATTTTCTTTGGAGGGTCAAGAGTAGTCTTAAGTTAATTAAGTTGTTAGTTTCGAACTATAGGCATTTATTTGTATTATTATAAGTTTTATTATTATTATTATTATTAATATTATTATTAATAATAATATTATTAGCATTATTAGTATTATTATGTTATGATTATTATTAATTATTTAAGAAGTGTCGAAGCCCTATTTTAGGTTGAGGATTCGCACCTTGTATTTTATTATTATTATTACTACTACTACTACTACTATTTTTACTATTACTATTATTATTATTATCTTTATTATTTTTAATATTATTATAAGTAATATATGTTATTAATATTATTATTAGTATTATTGAATAGTACTTTTATTAGTTGGAGGTAGGGTCAAAAACCCCACTTTGTAATTTTAGGCTTATATTATTATTATTATTATTATTATTATTATTTCTGTTAATATTATTATTATTACTAACATTTTATTTTTATTAAAATTATTATTATTATTATTATTATTATTATTATCATTAATATCATTATTTTGGTGAAGGGTAGAAACATTTATATCACCATTCATTTTAAATTACATTAATATTATTATTAGAATTTTTAGTAGTATTTTGTATAGTTAATTTTAGTATAGTATTATTTTAATTAAAAACCAAGTCTTAGGATAAGTTAGTAAATAATATTATTTTTAGGAGGGAACCTAATTCTAGTTTTTCCCCTATAATAGGTGAACCCAGTCAAAGCCCTGAAGAGGTATAGGAGCCAAGACCAATGACATTTTAGGTAAGGGAGTACTAAGGCCATTTGTGTATTATGTGCCTTATTTTCCATGCATGCCATTTGATGTGAATTATAATGTATTTTATGTGTATTGGTATGTCTACCATATGTGCAACATGATATGGAGTTAAGGTAAGATTGTACATTAATTTGTGGTATGTGTATTATGTGTTGGAGTTCTGATATTATTGTATGGTGTGGCCCATAAGACATGCATGATAGGGTTTGTATAAATATGATGGGAGCGTTATAATATTTGTATGTTGGTATTAGGGTTCGCATGGCGGTATTAGGGTTTTGCATGAAGGTGTTATGGTTTGCATGGTGGTATGTGGGTTTGCAAGGAGGTGTTAGGGTTTGCGTGGTGGTGTTAGGATTTGCATGGTGGTATGAGGGTTTGCATGGCAGTATTAGGGGTTTCATGGTGGTATTAGGGTTCGCATGGCATTATTAGGGTTTTGCATGGAGGTGTTAGGGTTTATATGGTGGTATGAGGGTTTGCAAGGAGGTGTTAGGGTTTGCATGGTGGTGTTAGGGTTTGCATGGTGGTTTTAGGGTTTGCATGGGAGCTAGGGTTTACGTGGAGCTAGGCTTGCATGGGAGTTAATGGTTACATAAGAGTTAGGGTTTACGTGGAAGTTAGGGTTGGTGATGGTTTCCATGGTATGGCGTGGTCAACTAGGGTTTGGAGGATAAGAATAGTAGGAGTTAGTTATGCATGTCTGGGTGAAAGTTTTGAATAAAATACTTAAGATATTAATCACTTGAAGTGAAAGATTATTGAGCCGGGTCCAGCTGATCCACCGGTTAGGAATAGTGGTGTGGATTATTGTCCCGTAAGTGACCGATCCACCGGCGAATAATAGTGGTGTGGACTTTGTCCTACAAATGACCGGCCCACCAACAATAATAGTGGGGTGACTTGAGCTCAATAAACACAAACCAGAGTTGCTAAGGCACTTAAAAGATATTAATTACTATAGTGGAACACCATGTGAGCAAGAACCAACCGATCCACCGATTAGGAATAGTGGTGTGGACTATTGTCCCGTAAGTGACTGATCCACCGGAAAATAATAGTGGTATGGACTTTGTCCCACAAGTGACCGGCCTACCAGCAATAATAATGGGGTGTTCCTATGCTTACATGGATTTGATAAAAGACATTGTGTGATTCGACTTTCGATAAAAGATTAATTAAATAAATTAATCCAGACCTTTTGGGCCTTTATGTCTGGGCCTGATCGTTTATAAGTTGTATAATTTTCTTCATGACCTTATGTACTATATGTGTGGGTTTAAAAGTGTAAGTTGAATATTGTCTTGCATGATTTTATATGCTTATGTGTTGGCCTTAGTGCTTCGTTACCTTACTCAGTACGTAGCGTACTGATCACCCTTTTCATGGGTGCTACTCATTTCCATGAGCAGAAGGCTAGTCTGACGTGTTGTAGGTAGGAGATGCTTATTTCGATGCCATTGATGTCTATGGGACTTCAGGTGGGGCCAAGTGATGATTGGGTTGGAATCAATGTCATAGGAGTGGCGTGGTCAGTTTTTCCATTGAGATTACTATCCTTGTTATCTATTAATTATGTTTTAGTCTTTAGAAACAATTTTATTATTGTTGCTATTTTTCCTCTCTGAAAAACAATAGCTAGTATTTCGAATTATGTAAAGATTTCTGCATACTCTGATTTCCATATTTATGAAATTGGATTATTTAATAATGTTATGTGTAGTTTTTCTTAGCCTTAGAACTTGGTACTGGAACAGTAGGAGTAAACCGGTCTGGTACTTAGTGTGGCAGTAGCATCCCCAGATTTTATAGTTTTTAATTTATAAGTCTTGTTTTTTTTTTAAAAAAATGTGTAAATTTTGGGGGTGTTACAATATTCCTCTTTACCTTCATCATCTTCATTTTCTACCATTTCTTTGACCTTCATAAGAAGTGAAATTTTTTAGAGCTAGAGGATTCTTCTTTCTTTATCTAATCCATATTCGAGCATTGATTGATGAACCATGAGGTTCTCAAAGAGTTATTTAATGTTTATCTTATTTATGTCTATGGCTTCTTCAATGGCATCCACTTTGGGACTCCATTCTTTTGTAAGACATTGCAAGATATTTCTTAATTTCTCTTCTTCAATGATATCTTTCTCGAAGGCCTTAAACTTATTAAAAATGTAAGCAAAGCGATTCCTTAGGTTGTTGATGCTTTCTCCCTTTATGGTGAGGAAGAGATTATGCCATATATCTTTTGTAGTGGATCATTACTAGATGTAGTGGTACTCCTTTTTTCTAAGTAGACATTGAAGAATTATGATGGCTTTAATATATAGAGTAATCTTTATCTCTTTTCTATCCATGAGCTCATCCCTTATCTTTTCCATTAATTCACCTTTGAACTCTTTTTTTTAGCTCATTAGTGATTGTTAGCCACATGTCATATTCTTGTTACTTGATGAATAACATCATTCTATTCTTTTAGTAGGTAACTTACTCATCATTAAACAACGGTGGTTTTGTGGTGGAGACATCATCATTTAGACCAATAGAATCTATTCCGTGTGTATATATTTTTTACCACAGATTGTTTAATCCTTTTATAGATGCCCAAGCTTTGATACCAATTAAATCAACCCTAGAGAAGGGTGAATAGATTTTAACATAAAGGAGATGGCAGATCAAGTTTTTTCACACACAATGTAGTGTTGTTTAAGAGTAAATTATTTTCTACATCTGTTACCAAAAATTTCTCCCTTTTTGATTTTAAAAATAGTAAAATATTTTTATTAATGCTCACTCTTCTCGCAGTTTATGAGCCTTACAATCTCAATGAACTTATAAAAGATGATTTACATCTTGAATTATTTATCTTATCTAAATATTCCATGGTAATCTTTCAAGAATAATAGAAAAACACTCACTAACCCATTTGAAATGAATTTTATAAGGTGGTTGTGATTACATATGAGTTTCACCAATAATACAAGTTATACAAGTGTAGAATATTAGATGAAATGTAATATATCTAGATGCAATAAATGATATTACAATTTAAGAGCAATTATAGCTAAGACAAGTAAGTAATGGTCACTTTTCAACAAAACTTAGAATTTAAAATTTGAGAGAGTTTGAATATTTAATTAAATGATTTAAGAGTAGGTGATTAATTTCATTATCAATGTAGTGTAAAAGATGTTTTAGTAAATCTAGAGGGATCTTATTTATAATGCTCTCCTTTAGCATATAGCATAGATAAAAAAAACTCTAAAAAGTTGTATCAGCTAATGGGCAAAAACAAATAAGTGATTAATGCTCACTAGTTGACTAGCCTAGCAAAACTAGTCTATTAATTATACGGCTAGTCCTTTGGTGTTTCAAACCAGTCAACTAAGTATCTTCATACATAGTTTAGTAATGGAATTTTACCTTCATACATAGTTTGAAAAAATATCCAATCAGTTTTGGTAGTGCCTACTTAGTCCTATGAATATATATGAACAATGACATAGTTTAGTAAAACCAACAGATATGTTGATGTCGCCAGTCAATCGATTTATTCAAACCAGTCAATCAGTTTGGCAAAACAATTCGATGATTTAAAAAAAATATGAATAAATTTATTTTAGAGTAAAACCCATTGACTTGTTAGGTAAACTAGTCGATCGGTTTTCAAACTAGTTAATTTGTTTAGCAGAATAAGTCAATCGGTTTTATGCACTAGTCAGTTAGTTTAACTTTAAATCATTTTGTGGTCTTTGATTAAACTCAACCATTTTATCAGTCTTGACACTAGTTGACTTGATCTAAATAGAACTAACCAATATGTTTTAAAACATTTTAAAGAATTTAGAAATCAATATCAATCAAGAATTCGCAAGAAGTGAATTTAAATAAAGTATTTTAAAAATATTTTTAAAGGGTTTTGATCAAAATATGAACTTGATCAAATTGACTCTTTACATGGAATATAAAATATAGAAATATGATTTTTAGCCATTAAGCTATGGTTTTCTTTATGCATTCTTCTTTTGTGTTTGGAAACTTGATTGCGCTTTCAAGTTTGCAAATTTAGAGGGATGATTTGATTAAGTGTGTTTAGAGTTTTTTTTATGTCAATCATCATTCCCACTTAAGCAAACACATTATTTCTCAAGACTCATTTGTTATCATCATGATAAGGACAATTTCATTTTTTGACCTATGAGTTCAATAGTTATATTGTCAGCATATGCATACTTTTTTTTCATCATTTTATCTTAACCTGCGTCAAACATGTATTAGGTGATGATCACACCTCTCTTATGATTGATGTCTTGTTGACGTCCCTTGGTTTATTATTTTTGTATGCATCCACATGTTTTTGAAATGAAAATTTTGAAGTTCAAATTTTGGGAGGTGGGGTGTTACAATTATGAGATATGATGTGATTTTCATGGAAAATGATTGAGAATGGTTTGGAACACCCCTAGCATGTTTAGATATGTTAAGTTTCTTATTATATTTTAAGTAAAATGGTATGTGGAGTATGTCACCTAGGTGATAATTATATTATGACATGTTATTATATATGTTATCGCATGTATGATTCGATGTATTTATGGCATGCTTGGAACATGTGACATTTACATCCTTTGTATTGTGTATTAATTTACCTTATACTACTATACCGATGTGCTCTATTTTATGGTCCTCTAAATATTCAATGGGTAGCTATGACTTTGCAAGATATCTTATGAATAATGCTTGAAAGCTAGTATTTTTGGGTTGAGAGTTATAATTATTGAGTTTACAATCTGACATCTTTTGAATTTGATATCCCTCGACTCTTGTGTCCCTTTTGTATTATTCTCATTTCACTTTTGTAATCTTTATCTGATCTTCCTATATCAAAATAATGCTAATCTGTAATATAATTTCTTATATACTTCTTATAATTACATTTCATAAGTTAATATGAGTATCATTTTAGCCTTAACACTTAGTGTGATAATGATATAGACTTATATTATGTGTGGTGGTAACATCATACATTTTTAACATTATAGCTTTATTAATAAACTATTTTAAACTAAAATTTTAAGTATTAAAAATGGGAGTATTACAATGAAGCCATCATGATATTTTATTATTCTCTATGTGAAAATGAATATCATTGAGTTCAATCTTATATATCCATAATAGAGATTTGGGGTAAACCTATAGTCATTCATGAAGACACAAGTCAAGTCCAACAACATAAAAGTTTTCTACAAACTAGTGACTTGAGATGTTCTTCATGAAGCATGATGAGTTAACTAATTTTCTAAGCAATCATCGTATACATTTTGAAAATTTTTGGGAAAAGTATTATAGAGGAAAGGAAAGTAGGAAAAATTAGCTCTTTGGGAATCATGGTGCATTGGTCAAAAATGGATGAAGTGGTTGAATATAAGAAAAGGAAGACATTTTATTTAAAAGACTCATCTTCTTAATAAAAATAAAATATAACAGAAGAATATTCTCCTTTGCTAGTGAAAATTAAAACCTTAAACTTTGATCCAACAACGAATAATAATTTTTTAAATCTCCATATTCATCTCATCAATATTCATATGGTTCCACAATGATATCTTAAAGCTTATTATAATATCCCATCCTAAAATTCTTAAAGAATATATTTAAAATTATGTTGTCATATAATCAAGTTGTTTTGGTATTGGAAAAGACTTGGAAGTGGGTGAAAATGTAGGATTCTAGTGATACCGATCGATTGTTTGCCTAAACCAATCAACTAATACACCTAGTAATCCTCATTTTCATTTTCCGAATAACTAGTCGACTAGTTTCTCCAAACCTATCGAATGGTTAGGCTACAATTCTAGAATCCCCCCCATTTTTTTTTGCTTTGATTCTCTTTCCAATGTTTATGAAACTCCTAATTAGAGTCTCTTTATGCTAATTAACATATATTGATTCTTGGGATTGTTATCGCATCAATTAGATCATTACATAATTTTATTTAGCTAAAAAAAACCTAAAAGCATTTTTAGGTTACTTTCTCCTCACATACCACTTTTCCCTTTCTCCTCTTACCTTTTTCCCTATCACCTTCGGCTTGAGTAGAACTCCTCACCCTATTGCTACTCTATCTTAGTCTAATCTTGCTTGAATTTACACTTCTTACCTTCTACTGCATCTTGCATTCCTCTTACTCATTTACTCCACCCTTACAAGTTAAATTCCTATCCTCTCTCCCTTTCGTTTCTAGTAGACAAGCAAACCTTTCTATCTCTCCTTATCTAATTCTTTCTCCTTCCCAGAAAAACTCATTAAACCCCTCTTCATTTGCTCTCCCTTCCTTAAAATTTTATAAGTGTTAGGTGTTCTATTTTCACTTCCTTTTGGTACGAAGAACTAGGCTATTCCTCTTGGTCTTAAATTTTGATCCTTATCACCACTTAAACTCTTGTAATCCCTTTCCTCTCTTCTTCCTTTGGCATACCTTACTAAGTGTGGAGGACGTCTTTCCTCTACTTCCCTTTTCTTGTTCTGGTAGAGAGCCAAGGCCCCTAGCCCTTATTCTTTCAATTAGATTTGGTTTACCCTTCTTCTTAATCTTTACTTTAGTTCCTCTTTATTTTCTATAAATAAAGGGAGATTATAGTTTTGAGAGAGTTAAAGATTTCTTATCCCTCATCACTATTTGTTACCTATCTTGTGGGAAACAGGTCAAGAATTCATGCCTCTATCCTTCTTCTGTATTTGTTTTGAAATTAGTTGGTTAAACCCATCGATTGATTTCTCTACAAATCAAAATGGGTTGGTCTATGCTTAGACCCATCAACTGATTGGACCAAACTAATTCACTGGTTCCCATGAACAGTCTATCGGTGAGACTAACAAGTTGACTAGTTCTTTGGTAATGTTTTAGTCTAGGTATTGTAGGACCATCCTATTCAACTAGTTTTAGGAACAGATCAATTGGCCTAGTTGAATGTTGCCTGATTCATTGTTATGTGTTGATATTCTCTTGGGCTTTTTGTGATAATAATTTCATGTAATTACAACTATTTAATCATGATTTCAACCACTCTTGAACTTAGATTTAATATGGATCAAACTAATATTGTGATGTCTTGTGTGGTTACGCTTAATGTCAATTCTAAGCACCTGAAGGGGTGGTTTGTATGTCTTATGATGTGTGAACGTTACTAATTGGTGAACCTTATTTAGTATGGAAAGTGTAATTATGACTTGTGATATTACTTGGTAATAATAATAATAATGATAATAATAGTAATAATAAACCTGTATCTCATGTGTTGTGTTTGGCATTGTTGCTGGATAACACCTATCTAGTTATGGATGAAATTGTAATTATGATATTCATTTCCCTTTCATGTAGTACCTTCCTTATAAAACCATGTTGTGGCCAATGCACAAGAGTAGGAGTACTACTATGGTAGGCCATCATGGTTTAGGTACTCGTATAAAGGCTATGACATGATTAATGGAGTCTTATCTTCTTTTATGTAGTAAATTTGTCTTACTACTAGATTATAACCTACATGTGGGAGTAGGAGTAATACTATAGTGGTCCATCTTAGTGTCGGTGCTTGAAAAGAAGGTATGCCATGATGGGTGGGTTTATCCTTTTCATTTGGTGTTGTCACCTAAAAACCCATCCGAGAGGCTTGATTGCCTTTTTATATTTAGTGTTCATCTCTAACCATCCATATTAGGATTGGTGCTTTGTGTGGGAGGGTGTGCCAATGTTTGCATTTGGTTTCATCATTTAAACACCCATATTAAGATCGGTGCTTTGTATAAGAGGGTATGCCCATGTTTTTGATTGTTTTCATTGTTGAAACACCTATATTAGGATCAGTGCTCTACTTTGGAGGATATGCCCATTTTAGGGACTTATGTACCTTCGTGTCGCTACCATGACTCCTGTTCATGGTGGAGGCTTGGTGTGTCATATGAATATCTTTATAAGTGGATTGTGTGGTCATATAATAGGATAATAATAATGATATAGTTTATTTATGTTTATGATATATACACTCATGATGATGGTATTTGAGTATTGGTCATGATGTGTTTGGTGTGAGCGCTTTAAAATACCCGATTGGTCTTATGATGTTTTTGGTTTTGAGGGATTTAAAACACCTAATTGGTGGCTTTTAAGCCTTATGATGTACTTGGTATGAGTGCTTTAAAATGCCCAATTTGTATAATGATGTGTTTGGTTTGAGAGATTTAAAACAACCAATTAGTCTTATAATGTCTTTAGTTTGAGCACATTAAAACACCTAATTGGTGGATTTTTATGCCTTATAATATGTTTGGTGTTGGCGCTTTGAAATGCAGATTTGGTTATGTGTGGATTTTATTGTGAATTGTGTGGTCACTAAAGGAAGGATTCAAATAAGATTTATATTATATGGATTACGATGCATTTATTGTGTCTTTATACTTCCATGATTTCCATACAAGCAAGCCTTGTTGTAATTGAGCCGTATCAATATGATATCACCATGTATTATGTGACTTCTAGGTGCAACCTGAGTTCCTTTCCATGCTAGAGAATAGACTTTGTTTTACCAGTACTGATATTACCTTGTGTGGTCACTATGATGGTCCGGCTTTTATTTTGGGTAGCAGGTAACATTTTACATGTTTGATCAACTTGTTGTAAGCCTCTATATGGTTTTTCTTGGAGAAGATTTATGGTATCGAAGAATTAGGCTAATTGGTTTGTTTAGGTTTCCCACTACATTGGGATGATTCTTTTATTTTATTTTTGTAACCTAAGTTCCCATATTTGGTTAGTAAACTATTCATGTCATATCATATTTATTTCTCTCTCCTTTCTCTCTTTTATCTCTCTCGCACTCTCTTTGATTATTGTTCATGGTTTTGTTGAATGTTTTAGCCTTATATTGAGCATGCATCAGGTGGATGGTCACATCTCTTAAATTTTTGGTGCAGTGGTAAGACTCTCAAGTTTTGTTTATTTGCTTCTGCATTTTTTGTTTCAGAATTGGGGGTGTTACACTTATCAAGGGATTATGTTTGTACTCCATTTGTAATAGACCAAGACTAATCCATCTCAATCTTATTAGCAACTTCATTGGGGGGGATTGTAAGGTCTAAAGCTTACTTGCTTTCAAAAAGCAACATGGTATGAAACTGATGATGAAGATGATTTCATGGTAAACATTTTTAAACATATATATATATATATATATATTGGAAAATGGTTTTGAAAATAAAATTCTTGAAATATTTGATCATTTGTTATTGAATTTTAATGAAGCATGTGAAAGAAAAGAAGGAACTATGTGTCTTTATTGTAGACAATAATTTTGAGTTTATTGTGCATAAGAAAAAATTAGAGAATGAAAACAAAGAGTTGAGTGAAAAAGCTATATCGACTCATTTTTTATAATATGATAATTGACTAATCCCATTATTATAACACCTCCATTTTTATGGACAAAATATAATTCATTTAAAACAAAATAAATGGAAGAAAATAAAGACATAGAGATGAAACTACGACATAAAACGTATGAGAGCTACAGTTGTTCACCTAACTTATGTCCTATATCAGACTAAAATGTACCAAAACCAAACCTTTACAATAATGAAACAAGCCATAAACCATTTATAGAGTAGCAGTAAATATTAATTTATATAATTCATCACTAACAAAAAATGATACACTAAAAAAGAGAGAAACAAAACCATTAAATCATTAAAAGATCCTGTTATAGGGTGAAATGCATCTGCCCTTGAACTATACATCATGAGGAACCTTAACTTATGAGAATCATCATCCCCTTCCCCAGATGAGTTGGGTTCATCACAATGTCAAATATGTCAATGCACTATAGTACTGACTAAGACTTATCTCTTATGTCCACTCATACACAATTTGCTCTGTAGTTAGACATACTAGTTTTACTTATTTTTATAAGAGCTCTTATAGTTTTACGCAAGGATTGTGCAAGACACATAGGCATACTTATTCCTTAATCGCAAAATCTTTTTCCTTTATTTATCCCTAATATATTATCCTAAACTTATGTATTTACCTAATTAATAAAAGTATAAATCCTATTAAAAAAAACATATTAGTATGACTCTAACATTATTTTATATTATTTAGGCTAATCATATTATTCATATCAAACCACATCATCCAATCCACTCATATTATTCATACCAAACCATATTATTTAGGCTAACCATATTATTAATATCAAATCATATTATTTAGTCCAACCATATTATTCAGGACAATCTTATTATTTATACCAAACCATATTATTCATGTCCATAGTGTTTCTTTAGATATCACCAAACTAACATATAAATTACACACATATCCATAATCATATGACACAATTGTCCAAGCCCACAAAATAGATATTAGGGCTAGGTAGAGGGTGCAACAACCTCCCTTGATAAACCTAATGCCAAAGTAGGTGGGTTATAGCATATACTTACTTGGTTATGGTCATCCATACATGATCGCTTCATGCACCAAAGGGTATCCATATCTTTAAGTGCACATAACCCTATCAAGGCTATAAATTTCATATAAATTAGATAATATTTTAAACCACTAATTTCAATTGACCTAAAAAAATATGTAAGGCTAATTAGCCTATGTGTTTTGTGCAATTGCACTAAAGGCATTCATATCTCTTTTTAATTTCACCAAACTCTAACATCACATATCACACATATTATACATGAAAAGTATCCCACATATTCCGAACATTCCATATTCCAATTATTTCATAAAATCCCTCAAAGATTATTAGATTGTTAAAATAATTTTAAATTTAACAAAAGGTTTATTAGCCCTATAATAAAATTCCAAACTCAACTTGAAGGATGTACCTTTATTCAAAATCATTTTACAAAAAAGGTCAATCGAGGTTAGAGCCAACTCCTTGGTTATCAAAGTGATCAAAAGCCTAAATTTATTCATAGATTATCTAAAATCATCATAAAATGATCAAAATAACCTTTTTACTTCCAAAATCTCATTTACCCCATTTATTCTTATCTTTATATATTCATATTATTTGTTACTATTTATTCTATTTCATTACTATTTATTACTATTCACTACTCTTCATTACCATTATCAATTTTTCATGAAATTAAACTCTTTGTCAAATTTCTACTAGTATTACCACTCATTGCTTATCACTTGGAAGTCGCTTGTCACTTATAAAATGAACCCATTCCTACAATTGTTTACAACATGAAAACTTGGGATTATTCTATGGTTAATTAGTTTAGACATACCACAAATTTACAATCATAAATTTTAAGAGAACCCAACAAAAACAACAAGAGACATTTTGTGATTGGAAGAATTACAATACCCTCATAAAACCATAATTCCCACTCAAATCATAGTTTCACTTATAACATCCATCAACTCATAAACTTAATAAGAAACTTAACTTGATCATATTAAGAACAACTAACCTATAACAACATTAAAATCTAATATTTTGCATATAAAATACTGATTATACCCCTAGAGTTCTAATCTCATTTTAAGTCATTTTCACATAAATTATACACTAATTATGGTAATTATAATTAAATCAACTAATCACATATTGTAATTATAATGTTTTAAGCTAAATAAAATGTACAGAACATCAAAATTTCATAATTCACCTAAAGGGACCATTTTACCCATTTTAGGCCACCACATCCATTTCCATATTAAGAAACAACATATTTTTTTATAACACCATCTATCATTCTTATGTTACAAATGACATGTTATCAATGTAATTATCATTCTTATACATCAAGTATTCAGAATTTATTAGTAATTATCACTTTTTTATTTTATTTTAGGCTCACTTTCCATATAACATATTGACACTAATATGGTTTGTAAATATAATATTTTCACACAAATGTTAGGTTTTCCATTGAAATTTCTAATCTAGTTTTTAACATAGTTTTTTTTATCATATTGATCTAGTTAACAATATATTATAACATAAATTGAACAAAAACATATCAATGAATATACTGACATACTTAAAAATAACTAAACTCAAACATCGCACTATGAAAGCCTTATGGCCGAATACTATACTCAACACATGTACTTTATTTCATCATTTTAATCTATATCTTCATATGATTCATAGGTTATCCATATGCTAAAAAATTTAATTTTTTTAATCAAAATAACATGCATAAACTCTTACTAAAATATTCCATATTCAAATTAAAACTAATATTTACATATATTCATACTAAACATATTAAAAGAATCATAGTATAATATATTTTGAACCCACTACCTCCTATTTACATTTGGAGTATATATTAAAGTAAATCAATCTAAACCATAGTTTCTCAAGAATTCCATATATCCCAAAACATCTAGATATACCATCAAACATACTTATCTGTATATTTTAACCTAAACGTAAATTTAATCTTATGCTAATTATGCATCCCTAATTCTAACCTTTGAGTATTCTTTTCTCTCTTTCATTTTCTCTCCCCTGATTCCATGCCTGTCTCCCACTACTTTTTTACCTTATTTGTGGTTGGTTGGTTAGCCTTATTTGGTTATTATAGACAAATTAACTGATTGCTTCACTTTTCCCTTATGTCATGTCCTTTTTTATCTCTACTTTCTATAACCTAACCCATGTCCTATCTCTCATTTTTTTTTGCATCCTAGCCTACTACTACAACCTAAACTTAGCTTTCTTACAACATCTCTCTCCCTCATGCAAGCCACAAACTTTTATGACCCCATCTCCCTTAAATGGTTGGGCATTCATTATGCCACCAAAAACCATTTCCTTCCTCTCTTTCCCACTTATTTTTAACCTATAGAGATTCCCCTACCATGCCATCACTTTATAGCTCACCTAACCAATCACCACTAAAATTCCTTCATATCAACCCCTTTATTTGTTATGCATGTATGATAGGCACCACCACCAATTCTGATTCAATCTCCCAACCAAATGCCTTTTAGCCTGTTGCTTTACTTTTCCTTGTTCTCGATCACTTTTGCTGAGATTTTTTGTTCCCCCTTAGCTTGTGCGAGTTTACACTCTTTTTGTCTAGTTTACTTTACTTTCCCCTCACTATTTTTTGGTTATGATGAGTGAGTTTGGTCTTATGCAATCTTAGGCAAACCTAGTTATTTTGCCTTAGCTCTTTGTCATGCATGTTTTGATCCCCCTTAGCTAAGTTCTCTCCCTTGGTCCTTGGCTAAACTTGCTTACTCTCCCTTATTCTCAACCAGCTATCATTATCTTACCAAATGATCACTCTTCCCTTATCAAGTGTGTGCATGTGTCTTATGGAGCGAGCATTATTCTTTGATGAGCGTGTGTATCTTACTGAGCATGCACTATTTATTTTTGTTCTTCTCAATCAGCCCCCTTAGTTTTTCTCTCCCATCTTTTTCCCACTTGTGTTGCCTTTCTTTGCTCATCCTAACATGGGTTTTTCTTATCCTTTATATGGTCCTCTAAAATTCTTGGAGGAGGAGACTTAGGTCCTTTCTACTTTCTTAGATACTAGTGGTTTTATTGGGTAGGGAAACATGCCATTGCTTAAAGGGTTTTGATGTTATGTATTAATTTTATACTATATTATGTTAATATAGATCTATTTATTTAAATAACATTACTAGTAGTAATTAATTACCTTACTGTATTGTACTAAGAAAGCATGGTTGTTGTGCAAACGTATTATCTTGTATGATCTCATTGATTAAGTTTTATCTTATAACCTTAACATGTTGGCATGATCTATTATTTTAGTTGAGATATGAATAATTATTGTAAATATGGTTAAGTATTATCATGATTAAGTATGTTGAAGGTTTAAAAGTGGGAAATCTCAGGACTCATAGATTTTTTAGTGACATGTTGGGGTAGTTCTAGATCTTAAGTGTATTTGGCTCCTTTCCCTATTTTTCTTTAGGAAATTAAATAAATGATTGTAATCATATTATAATTAATTATATATGTAACATGATATAGAGAGGGATGAATATGTGATAAGTTACTGAAATGCCCCGAAAATTTCTAATTTTATAAATTACTTTCAAATGATATTTTTTAGAAAAATTATTTAAATAAATTATTATTATTAAAATAAATTGAATTAATTAGGGCAAATCAAGAACAAATTTATAATTAATTTAATTAGGATAATTTGGATAGTTTAACTAATCAAAGATTTTAATTTGGGAATTAATTAAATAAATTATATTATTTAAAATAAGAAGGAGAAAATAGTTTGAAATTAATATTAATTTTATAATTAATTTAATGGAAGAAAATTACGGTGTTTTGCTAATTAAAATAGAATTTATGGAAATTATTTTAAAAACCCTAAATTAGCCTAAAAAGGGAATTTAATATTTTTATTAAATAAATATTTTATGTTATATACCCAAAATATTCTAATTAATTTATTTAAATCCACAACCTCAAATTTTTCCTTTTCCTTTTCTTTTCTTCCTTTTCTTTCTTTCTTTTTTTTTCTTTTTCTTCTTCCATGGTTGGGCCTGGACGCGGCCCAACCCACCCTTTTCTTTCTCTTCCCGCGGCCCAGCTTCGCTGGCTACTCCTGCGTGCGCCCAAACGCGGCGTTTTGTCCATTTTAATGATGAGACGACGCGTCTCGTTTAATGAAGTAGTAACCGGCGCCAACCGACCCGGTTCTCTTTTTTTCTTTCTTTTCCCAGCCGACCGGTCCACCTCCTTTCCTTCTTCCTTCTTCCTCCTTTCTCATCCGTCGATGCTGCTGCAGCTCAAGACACCAACAATGGCGTCTCCGGCCACAGGGACTTTGACCGGCCGTTTCTTGGCTCATTGTATTCCTCTTTACTCAAGGAATAAATTGGCGTAACTCTCGTCCGTTATCTCTCGCCCGTTTCTTCTCCCCAGCCTCGTGAAATTTCGAAGTAACCCAAACGATTGCCGATCAATTACTGCCACCGGCCACCCAAATTCTTGCACTTAATACCTCCCTGTCGAGCTTCAACACCCTATTATCCCATCTACCATCTATAAATAGCCTAGTTGTAGGAGTTTTTGGAGTTTTTCTTCCCCGAAAACCCTAAGCAAGAGCTGGCCGCCACCCTGACTTCAGACACTTCCCCCGATGCAGATAGCCAACCTCCGCGCCACCGCAACATTCCAATTTCTTCACCGAAATTTTCTCTAATAAACTAAACCATTTTCAACCTTCGATTCTTCTTGCACGGGCCTCCATAGTCATGCGAAGTTTGCTGCTCATCTCGCCAGAATTTTCACCCCGAAACCCTTAAGCCGCCATCTGCCGCCGTTTCCGCCACTTCTACTGCCCTCTGAACCACCCAAAAACTCCCTCTAATCCTCCTCCACCGAACTATAACCTTATTTTAATGTTTCCCCTGCTCCTTCTCTCTTTTTCTTCATCTTTTTCCCTCTTAGATCATTTTTCCGGCCACCGCCGTGAACCACCGTCGGTGCCGGCCATTCCTGCCGACTCAAGGTGAAACCCTACACCTCCTTAGTATTATTTACTATTTATTGTAAATTATTCCATCTTTATTTTATTTATTAGTAACTATTAGAATATAATAATTATTTCCTTGCTATTAATATTATTATTATTTGATATAAAATTTATGCTGAATTGTACTTGCAAGGTGGAGAGTGGTAATAAAATAATTTTATTGTTAGTTTCGAATTTTAAGTTATTAATTGAATTATTATATTATTATTGTCATTCTTCTTATTATTATTAATATTATAATTATTAGAATAATTATTATTAACATTTTATTTATTTATTCTGGAAAATCCTAGGCTCTAATTTTATATTAATATTCGCACTTATGTATTTTAGTAATATTATTTCTATTGTTCTTATAACCATTAATAATAATATTATCATTATCTTTATTATTTCAATATTATTATATATGTTATGAATTTTATTATTAATATTAATAAATAGTAGGTCATTAGTCATAAGTAGGGTCGAAACCCACTTTAAATTTTAAAGCTTATATATTATTGTTATTATTATTATTATTATTATTCTTGATATTATATTTATTTATAATATTTAGTTGTTATTATAATTATTATTATTATTATTATTATTTTATCTTTACTCATATTATTTTGGTGAAGGGTAGAAACCCTTATATCACCTTTTTGTTTTGAACTGCATTAGTTTTATTATTAATATTCTACTAGTATTTTGTGGAGTCAATTCTAATACAATAATTTTTAATTAAAAATAAGGTCTTAGGGTAAGTTAGAAATAATAGCATTCTTAAGAAAAAACCTAATCTTAGTATTTTTCCCATAGTAGGTGAGCCCAACCAAAGCCCTCAAGTGGTATAGGAGCGTGCTCTAAGACAGGGGACGTTTTAGGAAAGGGGTGCTAAGGCCATACTTGTATTATGTGATTTTATGCTATGCATGCCATGTGATGTTAATTATAGTGTATTTCGTGTGAATATTGTATACTTTTTATTAATACAACATGATTATGGGATTGAAGTAAGTTGGTGTGGAAAAATGGTGGCATGAGAATCATGTGTACATTTATGTTATTATTGTTGTATAATGTGGCCTTAAGACATGCATGATGGGGTCGTAAAATAAGGATGGAACAGTAAGATAATTATGGGCTGTAAGATAATGATGGGGTCGTAAAATAATGATGGAGTTATAAAATATGGATGGGGAGTTGCATGTGTTAGGGTTTTACATGGGTTAGGGTTTCGCATGAGGTTGCCTAGTGATTAGGGTTTTGCATAAGGATTAGGGTTTTGCATGGGAGTTAGGGTTTGCATGGGAGTTAGGGTTTGCATGGAAATATGTTTTACGTGGAGTTAGGGTTTGTATGGGAGTTAGGGTTTGCTTGGAAATATGTTTTACGTGGAGTTAGGGTTTGCATGGGAGATAGGGTTTGCATGGAAATATGTTTTACGTGGAGTTAGGGTTCGCATAGGAGTATGGTTTGCGTGGGGATTAGGGTTTGGTTGGAAGTGTAATTTACGTGGAGCTAGGGTTGCATAGTGTTGGTCATGCATATCTAGGGTTTTATCTAGGATGAATGTTGTTGAATAAGATACTTAAGATACTAATCACTTAAAGTGAAAGATCATTGAGACGTTACCAAACGATCCACCGGTTCGGAATAGTGGTTAGGGTGTTTACCCTATGTGTGACCGATCCACTGGCTATAATAGTGGTTAGGGCATGATGTCCTATGTGTAACTGATCCACCGGTTATAATAGTGGGGGTTCCCGAGCTCAATAAAAATAAACCATAGTTTGCAAGGTACGTAAAAGATACTAATTATTTATAGTGGAACACCATGCGAGCCGGGGCCAACCGATCCACCTGTTAGGAATAGTGCTTAGGACACGTAGTCCTCTGTGTATCCGATCCACCGGCTATAATAGTGGTTAGGGTATGATACCCTATGTGCCTCCGATCCACCGGCTATAATAGTGGGGGCTCCCGTATTCGCATGGATTTGATAAAAAGGCATGATGTGTATCTATTTCCGATAAAAGATCAATTAAGTAAATAATCTGGACTTTAATTGGGTCTTTATGTATCTACTCAATTGATTGTACAATATTATGCTACCGTGATTATGCCTCTATTATGTCCTCTGTATGAATCTCTATGCTTATGTGTTGGCATTAGCGCTCGGTTACCTTACTCAATACGTAGCGTACTGATCACCCGTTTCATGGGTGCTGCTCATTCCAACAAGTAGAAGGCCCATCTAATTTCCTGCAGGTAGAAGATGTCTTTTATGATGATATCGATGTCTATGGGACATCAGGAGGGGTCAAGTGACATTGGGGCGGGACCTGTTCCCATAGTGACGTGGCCGGCTCTCCTTGAGATTTTTATTACCATTTCTTTTAATTATAGTTAGTACTCCGGAAACAGTTCTATTATTGCAGTTTTTCTCCTTTCTCGATGAACTAATCCTTGTACTTTGGATTGTGTAAGGAATAATGCGTATTTGATTTTTTTAATTATGAATTTGGATTATTTATTAATATTTTCAAGTCATTCTTCTTAGCCTTAGCACTTAATGCTAGAACGGTAGGAGTGAACCGGTCTAGTATTAAGTGTGGCGGTAACATCTCCAGAATTTACGGTTTAAGTTATAAGTATTATTATTTTTAGAAAAAAAAATTTGTGTAAATTTTGGGGTGTTATAAGTTGGTATCAGAGCGGTCGATCTTGTTGACCACGCTCGTTTTTAGAAATAAAGTTAATTTTGGAAGTTGTTATTGAACTTTGAAAAGAATTTTCTGCCTTAATTGAAAACCATTCTGTTTTCAAAATTTTTGGATCCCGGCCACGATGAGGATTAAAAGGGTAGATTAGTTTTCTTTTTCCCTAAGTGGTAGAAAATCGTGCTAAAAATTTTGAACCAGCGGGTTCCTTACTAAATGTTTATTTTGGTGCAGCAAGATGGTAAACTACGGGAGAATTAGCCGTTTGCAGGAGGCAGTCACCGCCTTTCCTGAGTTCGCCCACCAAGCCCATGGTGCTGGGGAGGACTGGCTTCAGAGGGTTACGGGACATCACCCTCTGACTTACTCCGGGGAGGAAAACCCGATGATCCTAGATGGGTGGATCCGTGATATGGATCGCACTTTTGAGGCCGTGAATTGTCCGGCTGATCGAATGCCCAGCATCGTAGCCTTCTTCCTACGGGGTGTAGCAGATGCCTGGTGGGAGGAGCATCGAGACGGGAATGGTTTTCTAACTTCGTGGGAGGAGTTTAAGACCGCCTTACGCACCAGGTTCTATCCCGAGAGCCTTAGGAGGGACAAACTCTGGGAGTTTATGCAGCTGACTCAGGGGCCGAAGACTATTCGTCAGTATCACGCCCAGTTTATTGAGTTGCTCCGATTTGCTCCAGGGATCGCCACCAACGAGTCCACGGTGGTCTTCCAGTTCGAGCAAGGACTACATTTCAGCATCCGCCGGATGATGGGTGCTATGCCATTCACTGATTTACCATCCTTGTATGAGCGTGCTTGCATCGCAGACACACTGGTCCATGAGCAGGCCACCATCCTTGGGAAGAGAAAGCCCGAAGTTTAGAGTTTTGGGAGCAAAACCCAGCCCAGGGTTGGAGAGTTCAAGAGGCCGCCACCGAGAGAGAGTAGCGGGAGCCAAGGGCCCCCGAGGGGCCTAGTTTGTCGGAAGTGTGGTCGGACCCACTCAGGAAGAACTTGCGCAGGCAAGTTAATTACATGCCTAAATTGTGGGAAGATGGGTCATAGAGAAGTGGAGTGTTGGAGGCCCCCTCGTTTCTAGCGGAGTCAGAACCGACCACCCCAGTAGGGAGGAGCTCTCATACCTCTGCAGCAGGCCTATCAGCAGTACCGTCAGAACTCATCCCAACAGCACTATTAGAGAGCACCTGCTCCATCCGGTGCCCCAGCTCAAGAGACAAGGGAAAGATCATAGGGACCTAAGCCTTATCCTTAGAAGGGAGGCCAGTTAGGAGGGCACCTGAACGTTATCAGTCAGGCCGAGGCAGACCGACAGTTGGATGTTGTTACTGGTATGTTTACCATTTACTCATTTCCAACTTATGTGCTATTTGATTCGGGTGCCACATTATCTTTCATTTCCTCGACTTTTGCTGCTAAGGCTGGATTGTCACCATCTGCTAGAATAAAACTATCTGTTATGCTTCCGTCGGGTGACAGGATGGAGTGTAGTCGGAGGTTTTTCGATGTGGCCTTAGATATAAGAGGGGTAGACTTCCTAGTGGATCTGGTCGGGATGGATCTAAAAGACTTCGATGTAATTCTAGGCATGGATATGTTGGGAAAGTACAAAGCGATTATTGATTGTGCCCAGGAGCGGGTAATTCTGTGAGGGCCGAAGGGTACTAGGGTTTCATATCTAAAGACTCAGCCCGAGACGACCACTAAGGTTGTATCAGCGGTTGCATTGAATGCTTTGATCCAGAAGGGGTGTCCTCTATATTTATGTAGTGTGAAGGAACTGAACAAGGATCTAACATCTTTGGACAATATTCCGGTAGTTAAAGAATTTTCGGACGTTTTCCCAGAAGACATACCAGGCATGCCTCTAGTTCGGGAAATTGACTTCAAGATTGAGCTAGTGCCGGGAGCTGAGCCTGTTTCCAAGGCACCTTACAGAATGGCACCGGTGGATTTGAAAGAATTGAAGGTTCAGTTGGAGGAACTATTGGAGCATGGGTATATCCGACCAAGCGTATCACTGTGGGGAGCGCTGGTATTGTTTGTAAAGAAGAAGGATGGTAGTCTTCGACTCTGCATTGACTACTGGGGATTGAACCATTTGACGGTGAAGAATTGATATCCGCTCCCGAGAATTGATGATCTATTTGACCAGCTGAAGCGAGCTACGGTGTTTTCCAAGATAGATTTGAGGTCCGGGTACCATCAATTGAGGATCGCTGATGCGGACATCATGAAGGCTGCATTTTGAACGCGATATGGGCATTACGAATTTACGGTGATGCCTTTTGGACTTACAAATGCCCCGGCAGTGTTCATGGACTTGATGACGAGGATATTCAGACCTTTCCTCAATTAGTTTGTAGTGGTTTTTATTGATGATATTCTGATATATTCCCGGGGAGATGGGGAGCACGAGCAACATCTACGCACAATTCTGAGTACATTAAGAGAGCATCATTTGTATGCGAAACTATCAAAGTGCGGGTTTTGGCTCCAAGAGGTCGCTTTCCTTGGTCATATTGTATCGGCTAAAGGAGTGGCTGTGGACCCTGCTAAGATTGTAGCCGTCATAGAGTGGAAGCCCCCTACGAACATATCGGAGATTCGGAGTTTTCTGGGTTTGGCTGGATATTACAGATGATTTGTGCAGAACTTTTCTAAGATAGCCAAACCTTTGACTAATATCTTGAAGAAGACTACAAAGTTCTAATGGGACGAGGCTTGTGAAGAGGCTTTCCGAGAACTGAAAAAGAGGTTGACCACTGCACCAGTGTTGACTTTACCCGAGGAGACCGAGGAGTTCGAAGTTTATAGTGATGCATCCAAGTATGGTTTAGGATGCATGCTGATGCAGAAGGGTAAAGTGGTAGCTTATGCCTCATGACAGTTGAAGAAACATGAGCAGAATTATCCCACGCATGATCTTGAGTTAGTTGCTGTTGTGTTCGCTTTGAAGATTTGGAGGCATTATATCTACGGGGCGAAGTGTAAATTCTTTACAGATCACAAGAGTCTTAAGTATATCTTCACACAGAAGGAGCTCAACTTGAGGCAGAGAAGATGGTTGGAGCTGGTAAAGGATTATAACATTGAATTGACCTATCATGAGGGTAAGGCCAATGTGGTTGCTGATGCTCTTAGTAGGAAGACTGCACATTCTACGCTATGTTGTGTGATTGCTGATCAAACAATAAGGGAGTTAGCAGACCTAGAGATTGAGATGATTCAGCAGGGAGATCTCAAAACTCGTATGAATGCCTTGATGCTCACTCCGACTATATTTGAAGAGATCCGAGCCGGCTAGGTTGGAGATGTCAAGTTGGAAAGGATTCGACAGAAGATGCAGGAAGGCAAAGCCGAGGGGTTCAGAGTCCATGAGGATATCAGTATTCGATTCAGGGGTCGTTGGTGTGTGCCCCAAAGATGTCCAGACCTTAAGCATTGTATTATGGAGGAGGGACATCAGACACCCTATTTGGTTCACCCAAGAGGATAGAAGTTATACAAGGATCTCAAAAAGGTGTACTGGTGGCCACGTATGAAAAGAGAGGTAGCCGAGTTTGTATCTCGGTGTCTTGTGTGTCAGAAGGTTAAGATCGAACATGGAAGACCAGCGGGATTACTTTAGTCTTTGGAGGTGCCGGGGTGGAAATGGGACTCCATTTGTATGGACTTTGTGAGTGGATTACCAAGGACCCAAAGCGGCTGTGATACCATCTGGGTTATTATTGATAGATTGACCAAGTCAGCCATATTCATTCCTATGAAGTCCACCTGGAGTATGGAGCAGTGTGCCAGCGCTTATATGAATTAGGGTGTTTTGCTAATTAAAATAGAATGTATGGAAATTATTTTAAAAACCCTAAATTAGCCTAAAAAGGGAATTTAATATTATTATTAAATAAATATTTTATGTTATATACCCAAAATATTCTAATTAATTTATTTAAATCCACAACCTTAAATTTTTCCTTTTTCTTTTTTTTTTCTTTTCCTTTTCTTTTCTTCCTTTTCTTTCTTTCTTTTTTTTCCTTTTTCTTCTTCCCCGGTTGGGCCTGGATGCGGCCCAACCCACCCTTTTCTTTCTCTTCCCGCGGCCCAGCATCGTTGGCTACTCCTGCGTGCGACCAAACGCGGCGTTTTGTCCATTTTAAGGATGAGACGTTGCGTCTCGTTTAATGAAGTAGTAACCGGCGCCAACCGGCCCTGTTCTCTTTTTTTCTTTCTTTTCCCAGCCGACCGGTCCACCTCCTTTCCTTCTTCCTTCTTCCTCCTTTCTCCTCCGTCGACGCTGTTGCAGCTCAAGACACCAACAATGGCGTCTCCGGCCACAGGGACTTTGACCGGCCATTTCTTGGCTCATTGTATTCCTCTTTACTCAAGGAATAAATTGGCGTAACTCTAGTCCGTTATCTCTCGCCCGTTTCTTCTCCCCAGCCTCGCGAAAGTTCGAAGCAACCCAAACGATGGCCGATCAATTACTGCCACCGGCCACCCAAATTGTTGCACTTAATACCTCCCTGTCGAGCTTCAATACCCTATTATCCCATCTACCATCTATAAATAGCCCAGTTGTAGGAGTTTTTGGAGTTTTTCTTCCCCAAAAACCCTAAGCAAGAGCTGGCCGCCACCCTGACTTTAGACGCTTCCTCCGCTGCTGATAGCCAACCTCCGCGCCACCACAGCATTCCAATTTCTTCCCTGAAATTTTCTCTAATTAACTAAACCATTTTTAACCTTTGATTCTTCTTGCATGGGCCTCCATAGTCGTGCCAAGTTTGCTGCTCATGTCGCCAGAATTTTCACCCCGAAACCCTTAAGCCGCCGTCTGCCGCCATTTCTGCCACTTCTACTGCCCTCTAAACCACCCAAAAACTCCCTCTAATCCTCCTCCACTGAACCATAACCTTATTTTAAATTTTCCCCTGCTCCTTCTCTCTTTTTCTTCATCTTTTTCCCTCTTAGATCATTTTTCCGGCCACCGCCGTAAACCACCGTCGGTGCCGCCCATTCCTGCCGACTCAAGGTGAAACCCTAGACCTCCTTAGTCATTATTTACTATTTATTGTAAATTATTCCATTTTTACTTTATTTATTAGTAACTATTAGAATATAATAATTATTTCCATCCTATTAATATTATTATTATTTGATATAAAATTTATGCCGAATTGTACTTGCAGGGTGGAGAGTGGTAATAAAATAATTTTATTGTTAGTTTCAAATTTTAAGTTATTAATAGAATTATTATATGATTATTGTCATTCTTCTTATTATTATTAATATTATAATTATTAGAATAATTATTATTAACATTTTATTTATTTATTTTGGAAAATCCTAGGCTCTAATTTTATATTAACATTCGCACTTATGTATTTTAGTATTATTATTTCTATTGTTCTTATAACCATTAATAATAATATTATCATTATCTTTATTATTTCAATATTATTATATATGTTATTAATTTTATTATTAATATTAATAAATAGTAGGTCATTAGTTATAAGTAGGGTCGAAACCCCACTTTAAATTTTAAAGCTTATATATTATTATTATTATTATTATTATTATCTTTATTTATAATATTTAGTTGTTATTAGAATTATTATTATTATTATTATTATTTTATCTTTACTCATATTATTTTGGTGAAGGGTAGAAACCCTTATATCACCTTTTTGTTTTGAACTGCATTAGTTTTATTATTAATATTCTACTATTATTTTGAAGAGTTTATTCTAATACAATAATTTTTAATTCAAAATTAGGTCTTGGGGTAAGTTAGAAATAATAGCTATAATAGTGGGGGCTCCCATATTCGCATGGATTAGATAGAAAGGCATGATGTGTATTGATTTCCGATAAAAGATCAATTAAGTAAATAGCTAGACTTTAATTGGGTCTTTATGTATCTACTCAATTGATTGTACGATATTATGCTACCGTGATTATGCCTCTGTTATGTCCTTTGTATGAATCTCTATGCTTATGTGTTGGCATTAGCGCTCGGTTACCTTACTCAGTACGTAGCGTACTGATCACCCGTTTCATGGGTGCTGCTCATTCCCACGAGTAGAAGCCCATCTGATTTCCTGCAGGTAGGAGATGTCTTTTATGATGATATCGATGTCTATGGGACATCAGGAGGGGTCGAGTGACATTGGGGCGGGACTTGTTCCCATAGTGACGTGGCCGGCTCTCCTTGAGATTTTTATTACCATTTCTTTTAATTATAGTTAGTACTCCGGAAACAGTTTTATTATTGCAGTTTTTCTCCTTTCTCGATGAACTAATCCTTGTACTTTGGATTGTGTACGGAATAGCGCGTATTTGATTTTCGTAATTATGAATTTGGATTATTTATTAATATTTTCAAGTCATTTTTCTTAGGCTTAGCACATAATGCTGGAACGGTAGGAGTGAACCGGTCTAGTATTAAGTGTGGCGGTAACATCTCCAAAATTTACGATTGAAGTTATAATTATTATTATTTTTAGAAAAAAAAAATTGTGTAAATTTTAGGGTATTAGAGTTACTAAAGAGATGGTTTTGAGGTATGGAAATAAGATATGAGTATTTTGGTTATTTTAGGTAAAATATAGGAATTAAATTTTTTTGAGAAGTTATTTAACTAAAATATTCAAAGTATATCACATGGAATACTTGGGATAATAATGAATATCATAAGTGTGATAAAATGAGAAAATGGTGTAAAATGGGAGTAGTAACCCTAAATACAAGTTTTTTTTTATTGTTTATATAATATGGGAGAGTGAGACCTTGATTTTATAATATGTTATTAATGATGATATTTTATGACTACATGATCAATCAGGTGGTTAGGTAAGCCTTAGGGAAGAATTTACATTTATCTTATGAAATTAGGGTTTTATGAGGGTGTTATAGTCCTTTTTGTTAGGGAATGACCTAAAATACTTTTGATTGTATTTTATCTGCCTTGTATATTATGTGAAGTTTCATGAAAATATTGAGTTAAACAAAATTTTAATAATACATTAATATTTAATGTGAAAGATTATCAATTCATGATTAAGTTCTACCAATCCATCCTATATTATAATAATTGTGTCTAAGAGCATATGACCTAAAAGATTTATAATTTTGCATAGGTCCATTGGATATAATATGGTTCTTAGATATGTATTTCCTTAGAAGGGTTGTATTTTTGGGCCACCGGATATAATAATGATTCTTAGGTGCATCTTTCCTTGGAAGGGTCATTTTTTCTATTCCACTAGTTATAAATGGTGGATGTACCCGACTTTAAGTAACAAAATAAGTGAGAATGCGTAATTGACTAAATTAGAACCCGATTTTTATTCCTCTTGATTCATCCTAGGATATAATTCAAATTTCATGCTTAATCATTCAACGTAAACTTATGTATTACGTATATCTTTTTCTTATGAATTAATTATTACCTTAAAATAAAAAAGTATTAGCCATGCTTTTTGTGTGTATCACTCATTCCCATGAGAATATGACCCAAGCTTTGATGTGCAGAATATTGAGGATTGCCTTGATAATTTTATTTTCTATGATGTATTTTTCATGGATAAGTGATTCATTTGTTGGGTTTATGTGTAGAGTCAATGTTATTCCGTAGTTAGTTTTTATTTGGATACCTTATTGATTCTTAGTTCTATTAAATCCCTTTTTGTTGTATTTCTGCTTATGGTATACCCAAAGTTTAATCTCTAAACTATTATCTAATATTTGTAAATATTTCTCTCATTCTCTACTTAACTTATTTTAAGTTTTAAATGGTTTCCCTTATATTCAATATAAGAATGGAATGGTAAACCAAACTCGTGACTAGTATAGCGATAACACCTAATTATCTTAATACTATGATTCTAAAAAGAAAAAAGTTTCAAGTGTAAATTTTGGGCGTTGCACTTATAATCAACTTACATATATAAAAGATGTATTATTCTCTCACAAATCATACACCTTCTTACAATCCAAATTAAGACATCACATATGATATCATGCCTAGTTTGAACATGGTAAGTCTTAAATTTCATAAATATGAACCAAACAAGGTTATAGATGGAGTAGGAACATACTTCTAGCTTTTCTCACCATTAACCACAATAATTCTTCTTTGCATACCTTAGAAATAATAGAAAACCCATGGAAACTATATATATATACACTTAATCTAACTTAGAGAATCTAGTAGGAAACAAAATAAACATGGGTGATTTCTTTCCAAATCTTGAAACTCTATCAATACTCTTTTGAAATTAATAAACTACTTTGCATATGATTCTTTCTAACAAGCTATATGATGAAAGGGCTTGAAATATTATGGCTTTTATAGTTTTTGACACATAGATAATGGTGGTGGAGCTTGATTATTAGTGTGAAAATGGAGGAGAAGGCAACATATAAATGGAGAAGGGAAACCATGAACATGTAAGAGAAGATAAAGTAGGAGGGGGATGACGGTACAATATATAAGGTTTCATTTATGATAAGATTAAGTGTATTAGAAGATTGAGGAAGATTATTGTAACACACCCATTTAAGAAATAAATTGTTCATTTAAAGAGTTAATTAAGGAATCCAAAATACAAAATGTAGGTCTGCCAGACCACATCCAACATATAAGAATCAGTCTCTATATGTAATCCCATATGAAGACTATAGAGGAGGCGAATAGAGTATTTTGTAAAAATAATGTCATACTAAAAATTTGTGAGAAATAAGCAGAAGAATGGAACAAAATAAACATATGATTTAGAGTTGTTAGAGAAAATCTGAAAAGTTTCCCCACATCCACTAAAAAAAAGATTTATTCTTTTGGATTATCTCTCTTTATTTATAATGGTGTTTTCCATGATCACCCCTCTATTAGTTTATGAGCATAAAATCTCAATGACCTTCTGAGAGATGATTTACATTTTGCCTAATTATCCTCTCTAGGCTTATCATACTATAATCTCAATGAACTATCATGGGAATTCTATACAACATGCCACTCTTCACTTGTGTTTGAGATGATGAATTTGAATGAATATAATAAGAATATTCTATAGATAGCATATGGAAGTGATTAATCACTAGTAAGGATTTTGATCTAGAAAGAGAAATAATAATTGCAAGTTTATGAGCACTCTAGCTAAATATGAAGACAAAATTGAGCATTAGAGAAGTTTGATATATTTTTGAAAATGTAAAATCAAACTCTCTTTTATTCTTCTAAGATGTAAAAATGATGATTTGGGAAGAGTTATGTAAACTTGATTAATAATTATTGAAGTCTAACAACTCTTATGTATATTGCTAAAAGATGAGAAAAATTGACACTAGCCGTTGGGTGTAAAAATTATTCCAATGGTCAAATTCTAATGGGTAGACAATAATTGAAATGCCTACGCCATTTGATTAGTTTTCAAACCTGTCGACTAGTTTTGTTTTACTAGTTGATTGGTAGAACAGCTTTTAGAGCTGTGCACCTATATAAACAAAAACCATAACTTGAGCTACAAGGCTCCAAATTCTATGCCATCTTATTTTTTGTAAATTAGATTTCTTAATATTTCCAAATAATTAATATTAACCCAAAAATAATGTCTTTGGAAATTATAGTGAATTTTACAAATTCGATCATATGTAAAATTGCTTAAAATAAAATTGATTCAAGAAAACCTTTTGTACAAAGATTGGGAAATATTTTTTATGCATGAAATCACTTTAAGATCTTTCAAAATAATTTTTGAATATGATTATAAATATTGAATCATTGAAAATTCTAAGTGCTCCATGTGTAAATCATATATGTATATAAAACCTAAAATTGTAACAAACTCTTTAAGGCTTGAGTCTTAGTTTCTTTGAGTGCACATGCTTATTCCTTCATTGTTTGTGACTCCCATATATGAAATTGAAATTCTTGAAGCAATAGTCTTCTTTTTTTTGTTCTTGTTTATCTTTGGCTTGTGCTTGAGATATGATTTGTAAACTTCATTTTCTTAGGACTCCATGACTTAGTTAAGTGCTAAATATTTCCATTTGTTCTATGACATATAAGTGATCAAGTAAAAAAAATATGCTCACCATAAGTATATACATACATGATAAATAATATCAAGATCACAATATGATCACTTAAGATATTATTATCTCAAACAACATAAGTAGTGGAAGCATAACTATGAGTATCAAGATTCATGGGAAACATTTAGATATGATATCACTAAAGCTCATGACATTTTTTAATTGTGAAATTTATAATAATAAGGCATAGAGTGTTTAATGAGTCATAAGGATAATAAAGTAACATAAATGATATGAAAATAAATTTGAAAGTTACATAAATCCAACTAAGTCAATAAATAAGAGGGTGAATATAACAAGGATTATACATATATATGGAAGTGTTCTTCACCATGAATAAAGATTAACATGAGATTGCAATGACAATTTCATCTTAAAAATTATGACACAATTCATTACCACATGTTTTCCATCTATATGGTGTACAAAAAAGCAAGGGAAATATGGAATGGGATGAATAATCCATTCAATGAGCAACTTGCCAATAATAGGGTGAATTAGATATCAAGATAAGTACATTAATGAGATGCAATAAAATCACTAATTTGTACTACATAATATATTTAACTATAATGAGGATATATATATATATATATTATACATAATGTTTAGAGATGACAATGATTGCATGCATGAGATATCACAAGTGAATCTAGTAATGTAATCATATGATCAATCAATTTTGAAGTTACATCTATCAACCTAGCTAGTAAGTAGAAAAGTATTAGTGTGGCTAAGGTGACCACATCATGTAGTTAAAAGGTCCAATTATAATGATCTCAAGAGTGGAAGTTTTAGATCAAGTCATATCGGTGTATAACATCACTCAAGAGATAATAACATAAGGAACACCAATGCGTAGCTCATAGTACCACATGTGATCAAGGAGTTGTATAAACCTAAGTGCAATGAATGATATTAAAAATAAAATCATAGCTGCAAATATACCTCTAAGTAATTGATGAGAAATTTAGTGATTTACTAGGTTATGCAAAAGAAAGAGTGAAACAAGCATATTTAGGTCACATATTAGTTTTGCATAAGTATAATCAAGAAAGGAAGTGTCTCAACTTCTAATTATGCTTATATTTTATCAATTTTTTCCATTTGATAGTAATGAATAGATAAGAAGTAAAAGGGAAGAGAAAAAGGATAAAGAATGCACACAAGAACAAAATTATCAAAAATGTGGTGAATTGGTGAACAGGACAATTGTATTGATGTCAAAAAATCAAATTTCATCAATGTGTATCAAGTATGGGAATTTATTCATCAAAATGCAACTTAATAAATCCATGGATGCAAAGCTAGCTAAAGTGACATTTCCTAAGCACTTTCCATTTTATATAATATCTATGAATGGAATGTACTTTTAGATTATTGCAATCAAGTATTGACATTCACTCTTTAGTGACAAATAAATTATAAATATTAATCACAAAGCTATCTATGAGTTTCTTCTCAATGTATAATTAAGAAGGAGAAGGATAAAGAGGAAGAAGATGTATATATTAAGTAACTTTTGCAACATTAATAACTTAAAAGTTTTTAATTTTTCAAGGAAAACATGGAGATTGACAATGGAGATCAACTTTCAAAAAATTTATTAAAGGTTTTATGTACACTCATATGATATGAAAGATTTATTGCACTATTAAGCATAATTCTCACTGTCTTAGTCAAAGATATGAAAGTGGAAGACAAACAACGAGAAAACATGTTCATGAAAAATTTGAATCCTTCAAAATCATTTTCTATAAATTACAATTCCTAAATGAGTTAGACAATAAAAGTAATATGCTCTTCAACCTTCATAAATTTATGCATAACATATGACTAGTCAAATTTCTCATCATGATATATATATATATATATCATATTATCCCAAGAGATAATAAGTGTAAGATTTGTGATAGTTAAGAGCATATCACTTATAATGAGAGGAAGTTGTATGAGAAACGTGAAATTATTAGCAACAACACCAATATCTTATGTTATTGAGGTAGCACAAATATGCACACATGTGCTTAGTAAGATGATGCTTGATTTATTAAGAATAATGTGCTTGGATAAATAATGAAAGATCTCATAATGTAAGTTATTAAAGGATTATACCAAACACACATATGCATTTAAACCTACTAATAAGAAAAAACTCTAGATAGGTTCAACTAAAAGAGATACCAAACATCCCCTCAAAAGTATTAAGTATAATTGCATGAGAGATAACATTATTAGGTTGTCTCAATGATATAACATTTCAAGAAATTTCTCAAAACATAACATTAAAAGTATAATTGCATGAGAGATATTAGTAGATGAATTAAATTATTCATGTGTTAGATAAATCATCAAGAAGCATGAAAGTGTGGAAAATGGTTAAGAACATTAAGTGTGCATCACTACATAATGTTAGGTATCATCAATCCATTTGTAATACCCCGTTTTTAGGAAATCTTAATATAAATTAATAATTACGTATGATTAGTTATAATTATTAATTTAGGAGGTTTAGTATTTAACGTATTATTATTATTATTATTTCAATGACTTAGATATAAAATTAATTAGGCTAAAAAGTTGATAGAAACCGATTCTTTATTTTAATCCTAGTTTTATTCGTAAATCTTATCTGAATTATTTTATTAATAACCGCGACTCGTAACCCGAAATAAATTTCTAAAATTTATTTCTGATTATGTTTATCCTTTTTGTTTTATTTAAATTTATCTTAAATCGGATTATTTTTTCTATCCGATATTTTAATTTTTTTTTCCAGACTAATTTAAAATAATATATATATATATATAATTATAATATATATTTTTCTTTTTCCTCTCTCCCTCTCCCTTGCTGTCTCTTTCCCGTAAATAATATCCCTGTCTCCCTCTGCATTTATATACATACATACACGCCACACCCTCGCACACTCTACCCCAAACAGTTCTCTTTTTCCCGCACACACTATCGGCCGAAGACAAAACACACGCAACACACACAACACTATTCATCCCAGCTCCCTCTTATTTTTCCTTCGACACTCAACCATTCCCGTCGTCCATTTTTCCCAGCCCTTTCCATCCTCCTTCGCTCTCTTCTCTGCCCAACTTTTCCAACCAAACAACCCATGCAGCCACCCTCTCCCGCACCTCCAACCTCGAACCCAAACCCTGCAGCACACCACCAAACCATCGCAGCCCATCACCTCGCAGCACCACCCCGCCAGCACCAGCAGCTCCACCGCCCAACCTCCCTGCCACCTCCTCCAATTTTTTTTACCAACAGCGTCGCCACCCGTCACCCAACTGCCCTCTGTTTCTTGCCTTCGCAGCCACCCCGACCTTTTCCCCCGTCGCCCAGCTCCCAAGCCGTCGCCCTTCCCCGTCGCAGCCAGTAGCCCAGCAACACCACTCTCCCGCCAGCCCACCAGCGTCGACCACCGTCGCCCAGCAGCCCCAGTAGCCACAGCACCACCAACAGACCCCCCTCCTCTTTTTTTTTCTCTCGGCTAAGCCACGTCGAGCAGCACCCACCGCCCGTTGCAGCCAGCCTCCTCTCCGCAGCCAACCAGCCACCCTCTACCGCCGGCCAGCCACCAGCTCCGCCGACCACCAGCCCTGTCGTCCCCTCCTTCCCCTGCCTCGCAGCCTTGCCCGACCCACTCGCCATTTCGGTCGTGCCCCATTCCCCTCGAGCGTGACTCACGCTGCATGCAGCGTGAGTTGCGTAGTGGTGTAGTAAAATTTTGGGTACCAATATTAATTGTAAGGGTATTTTGGTAATTTTAGAAAAATAAATATTTTTATATTATAATTATTATTTTATTTGATAGATATTAATTATGTATTTGTGGTATTATTTTTAGGTACGAAAGTTTAATTTGCAGGACCTAATACATTTTAGTGGATACCGCTAATTTTACGTTTTTGCTGGATTTCAGGTAACCGTTATACTCTACTAAAATGATAAAAATTGCATGATAATACATTAGGGTTTTTGGTGTATGAAATATGTTTATCATGATTTATTTTAATATAATTATGTGTTAATTATTATTATTATGAAAAAGGATAAAAACGGACATGTTATCTGATATAAAATATTTCGGGTATAGAAGTATGACTTAAAAATAATTCTAATGACGGGAGAATGTTTGGTATGATAATTATGTATATATATTATTAGTTTAGCATGTTTAGATATAATTGTGGAGTAATTATTAGGAATGTGTGCCCTAAGGGCAATTTAGTCATTTTTGTGTAATATGATATTTATCCTGAAAATCATGTCTAACATGCATTATCTGTTGTTGATTTTATGAGTATGTGTTTTGTACGTTTCAAAAGTTTATGATAGAGTTTTATATGCCGAAATCTATGTAGGGGCAAAATGGTCTTTTGACATGATTAATCATTTAAATTATATAATAAATAATTAGATTATTCATTTTAGCCTTTTCATGATAGATTAATAAATAAGATAGAATTAGTATTCAAATGGATACTAATCTGATAATTATTAGCTTCAAGGGCATTTTGGTCATTTTCGGCCTAACGCCCAAATGTGAATAATTGGATATGGGATGGCCTTAGAATTTTGGTAGGTTGACCTTAGTATTGATTTGACTTTTCTTTTTACCGTTGACCGTAAGGTTGACTTGGATAATTGGAAATAAAGGGAAAATGAATAAGTATGGAAATAAGAATAAATGTATAATGTGTGTTATCTGTGATCACTTTATAAAAACACTAATACGTAAAGTGAAAGACCTCGAGTTTGGGAATGGTTTCTCTCTAGGGGTAGCTATCCTAGAGACGAGGTTGGAGTCCTCGATTTGTTGGGTTTCTGGTGTGCCGGTTGTGCCTCAGTAAGGCCCTAGTCTACTCTATAGGTGACCTACGGGCCCTATAGGGGGTATCGATACTTAAGGATTAGGTGTCCGAGGTGAGGAGGGTACTGTGTGCCTTGTGCGTCAGTATGACCAGAGTGCTGTTATGCCTCTGGGTTGGATGGTTGGAGGGTATCGTGTTGCCTTGTGCGCCGGTATGACCGGTGTACTGCTATGTCTCCGGTTATTATTGTATCCCCCTCGAGTAAATAAAAATGGAAATAATGTGATTTGATTTGAAGGATTATTATTGGATATTGGATTGGTTTGGTAGTGGCCGTTGTGCCTACCTGTGGTTTAAGTAGTAGCATGCGGGCCTACCTGTGTGGGTATTATGTCTATGAGTATGTCTGTGATGTTATGTATATTATTATACTATATCTGTAAATATACCGTTGATGTTTTGTATTTTAATTTACTATACCTGTAAGTGTACCTGTGGGATTACGGATATTATTATTCTGTGTCTGTAAGTACCCAAGTGATGTTATGTATTTTATCATATTCTACCTGTAAGTATACTTTTGATGTTGGGGATTATGTTATAGCTTACCTGTTAATTCACTTGTGATGTTATAAATTTGGTTGGGAGTTATGCTGAGATATGAGTCATGCTGCTGATGTTATAATTGTTATGCTGGAGTTTAGGCTCTAATCATTACTTCTGAGAATACCTCTGGCATGTTAGTCTGGTAAGCTGTCGGTTATTTTAGACAAATGAAAATGATTAGCATGTAGCTTTAATAGAAATTGATTGTCTAAATGATTATTGTATATCAATCCTCGCATGAATACTCAAATGTATTATACCTGTTAGTCGTATGCCTTGCATGTGTTCCATGCTAGTTTTTCATATTAGTTCGGTATAAAGGGTTATTCAGTACCGTAGTACTGACGGGTTCCGTTTCATGGTCCCCTGCCTATTCCACGGGCAGTCGCTACTTTGCAGGATTACTTTGAGGGTAGGGTCTGACGACTTCAAATAGAGGGTTGAGAGTTAGGACTATCCGGTGTTCGCCTCGACTTCTTTTGGTCCGGATATTTCTTGGACTCTTAAGTCCCCTACTATTTCTCTTTTGTTACATTACAACTCTTGCCTGATCTTTTTGTATCTATTCAGGACAATGTAATTTGTAATGAAATTCTATCCTGCCTCTGTTTTAATATTATTTAAGTAAAGTAATATTTTAGCCTTAGCACTCAGTATAAGAACGGTAGAGGATGCCAGACTTATACTGAGTGTGGCGGTAACACCCATGGATTTTGTAATTATCGCTTCCGCAAAACGAAAATTTTTAGCATTAAAAATGGGGGTGTTACACCATTAGGGTAGGATGAAATGAAATAAATTTCATATAATTGACTAGATATGAGCCAAAAATACTTAATACCAATTCTTCATGATATATGAGTAAATTAACCTGAAAAATGTGTTTTATGAAGATATCACAACAAATATCATGCAAGGATAACAATGAGAGCATGAGTACAGTTAAAAAATAATCAAAATAGGCAATATGGCCCACACACTTATATGACTATGGACTATGTAGAGCTTTGATCAGTATTGTTGGTTACATTTTAATTAGGGCTAGATGGAAGGGTAGGCTCAAAAGGTATCGATCTAGGTGGGTGAGGAATAATAGTGTACTAAATTGAAAGAGTACCTAGATTTGAGAGAATAGAAGTATTTAACATTTTAACCTCTAAGTTATTTGCATCTACATCATTCAACATAGCAACAATATTATTTTGAGTGCTTAGTGCACAAAATAGATTCTTAGACTAAGTAGAGGTGCACTCTCCTTAATGTCATTAACCTTTATACCTTGATCACTAGTAGAGATAATAGAAGTACCCATGTCACCCTCAAATAGTAGATTATGGAACTACAGGTTTATTTTGTTCTTGTTTCTATGTTTTATCAACAATAGAATCATAAACATGAGTCTCTAGACTAGATGGATTCTCAACAAAAGTAGTAGGATGTATGAATGGCACAAGTCTCTTAAGACTAACAAACCTAACCATGATCAAGCTTGTGTATAATCTATGTGTTCAAATATCTAGTTAATCATCTAAAATACTTTGGTAAGCAAGTCTTAAAAATATTAAATTGTATCTCTCCTCTACGAAGTTGATGGATATGGAATAAGCATTTGATATTGCAAGATGAGTTGTAGGATATGTGGTGAATGGATCATGAGTAGAAGGAAGAATTTCAAGATCATGTATATCAGGAGCATGTTGAGTGTGAGTAGTTGGTATCCTAATAGTGCATGTGAATGAAGCCATAGACTATGTAGTAAGTATGAGACTTCGAATATCCTTGCTCAATACATATCCTATTGATCATAAGGTCATCTTATCAAATATATCCAATCCATTCTGTTAATGTATAGGAGTGGAATTGAAATTACCATATAAGAGCTAGATGCGCTCTAAGATCCCTGTGATGAGAGAAGCATATCCTAAAGGATCTTATGTGTAACTTGCCATGTGCGCCATGTTTTGAGAGATGTTAATCCTGAAGCATATAAAATCCCCTAATTAGATGCAATGAACCTCATACCAATTTGTAGCTTCCATATTAGCCCTGGATGTGGAATAAGGAAAAAAATACTGTAAATAAAATAGTGTGAAACTCACTTATAGGGTAGCAAACAATAAAATCTAGAGTTACCTTGAATCACATAGTAATGCCTAGTTATATCTTATATAACCATGTTATGTGTCCTCACACTTATCCAAATATTATATGTAATCCTCAGAAGAACTCATCATTTAAGCTCCCAGACTCTTAACATGTCTAACCATATGAACCCAAATCGGAACACTTAGGACTCTGGTGGTAATGGTCAAACCATTTGTAGATGCAATAGAATTCTCATAGAGAAGTTGAATAAGATCTAAATAGATAGGATTATAGAGCTCAAACAATGGATGAATGTGAAGATCATAGAGATTCTGGTTAAAGTGTATCATGATAATGTTGGAACTAATGTAATAATTAATGCACATTTCCCTTAATTATTTTCTTCCCATGGAATCTCAAGAACCTCACCTTCCCTAGCCTTATTTAAGTGTATCTCACCCTTTCGTCATAACAAGAAATAGCTACTTCTATTGAAGGGTTGGTTATTCTAAAAGAGTTTGACTAACTCATTATAGTTGTCATAACAAAGCAATGTTGATGATCATAATCCAACAAGTTAAGTTATTCCACCCTTTAATTTTATCTGGTAGCAATTAGGGTTTGAGAATATACTAATTTTGATTTTCATACCAATCCCTTTCTTTCCTTGAAGAAATAGATATATTATATTTTCCTTATTCTAATGATCAAATTAATCTGAATTTTGTATGATTTGATGGATAAAATGAATAAGAATTTAGGAGAGGATTATAGCAAAGTAGTTCGAGTTCCAGCAAGATAAATAAAGTAAGGTTGATGGTCTTGTTTAGAAAAAAGAACCTTATATACCTTAAAAAAACTACTCGATCAGTTTGAAAAATACATCAAGTATTCTTACCCTATTTTGAAAAAAAAAACTCAACACCCATCGACCATTTGAAAGGGGACACATCAACTAGTCCTTTTAATACATCAACTAGTTTTACATTGATTGGTCTCTTTAGGTAATAAAAACTTATTATGAGAATGAAAGATAATCAATTCATGAATTTGTACATGAATTGGAAACATGGTTTAAGTACAAATAATGTAGGCCAATTCATAATCAAATTAACATTTATCCAGTATATCTAAACATGATTTTAATATAACTTTCAAGCATAAAACAACGACATTTTAAGAGTGAATGATATTCAATTTTCATAAGCCAAGTTTAAATAATAAATTTTTGATAAAATCTTTTTTATCCACTCATGCAATATTTTATATTAAAGATAATATAATAAAAAAGGGAGAATACTAACTCGAAGTTATTAAAATTCATATGCATTCACGTTTCTTCTATGAAGAAGTAGAAGAGGCTTTGATGTTCTGATTAATTTGATCGTTAAAGCTCTTCCTCCTCTTCTTCTTCTACCTTATAAAAAAAATTTCAAATATATATTTTTTTCCCATATATATTTTTTTGTTCATAGGGCTTCATCCTTAATGAATTATCTATATAATTCTTTGGAATCCATATCATTTTTGACATATGAAAATGAAGTATTATTTTGTATTAATGGATGTTATTTCTAAGATTTTCACATTTTATGAAATAATGGTTTTCAATCATTTCATGTTTTGCATCCAATTCAATTTCTAATCTTTTAACCATAGATGCAAACTATTCATTTTCATTCTTCAATTTTAAATGTGTTTGAGAACAAGTGGTAAAACATTTTATTTAACACATAATTTTGGCAATCCATTATCTTGAAATGATTTCAGCAATAATCATCAATATAATATGAGTTAATTATAGGTTTAGGTGAGAACTTAAGTACCTCATCCTTTTTACTTGAAATGCCATAATTTATAGGTTGGAAATATCAACATAGAATTTCTTCTTTCTTGTTACCACCGTAAGTGATATTCAAAATTTATTAAATCTCTTTAGAAATGGTACATTCTAGGATGTACTCAAATACAGTTTGTCTAAGGCTATAATGGAGCATCAAGATAGCCTTGTCATTTAAAGTGTTCGTTTGTTTGTTGAGCATTATCCATTCTTCAACCAGTTTATCAATTAATCCATTAATGGTGGATTTTTCAATCTTGATTGGACCTTGTTGAATGATAAACCACAAGTCTTAATTTTTTTTCCTTGAATAAGCTTTTAATTGTTATTTTCCAAAGCCCAAAGTTTTCTTCAATGAACAATAGAGGCTTCAAGGGGGTTAAGTCTTCATCAATGAGGTTATCAATAATTTAGGGACCTTAGGCTTTTGATTGTTAGATCAATTTGTTGAATCCCCAAGCTCTGATACCAATTGCAATCGCATATGAATACTCTAAAGGGGTAAATAGAATATTTTGTTATAATAATGCCAAATGATTTTTTTGATAAATAATTAAAAAAATGTCAAACAATAAACATACGATTTTTAGTGGTTCAAGAAATCTTTAAAAATTTCTCCACATCCACAACCAAAATGTTTATTCTTTTAGATTTGAATCTCTATTTATTTATAGTGAGTGTTTAATGATGATCACCCCTATCTTGGTTTATGAGCTTACAATGTTAATGACCCTCTAGGAGATGATTTATTCTTTGTCTAGGTATTTTCTCTAGGATTATGAGACTACAATCTTAATAATATCTCTTAGGAATTCTAGACAACACATAACTCTTCACTTGTATTTGAGATAATGAGTTTGAAAGAATAAAATAAGAATCCTCTCTAGATAGTATATGAAAGTGAATAATCACTGGTGAAGATTTTAATCTAGCTAGGAAAATAATAAGTACAAGTGTATGAGCACTCTGGCTAAATATAAAGAACAAATTGAGTACTATAAAGTTTGATTTGGATTTGAAAGTGTAAATCAAACACACTTTTATTTTTGTAATATGTAAAAATAATGATTTTGGAAGAGCTGTGTTAGCTTAAATGATGTTATGGTCTAAAAGATGAAAAAAATAGGCAGTTGTAACACCCCAAAATTCACTACTTTTTTTTTTAGCGAAAACAATTAAAATAGAAATACTTATAACCTGTGAATTCTAGGAATGTTACCGCCACACTAAGTACTAAACCGGTTCTCTCCGACCGTTTCAGTACCAAGTGCTAAGGCTAAGAAAGGATTAACATTAAACTCAACCAATAGTTCATAAAAGACTCAAAAGATCATACGTTAAAAATCAGAGTACGCATAAACATTTATGAACCATAATAAGATAGAAATCAGAGTGCGAAATCAAAGAGGATAAATACTCAATACAAGGTAATAAATCAAAGAGGATAAATCCGATACAAAAGAAATAATAAAAGGAAATGGAATCGCATAAAGACTAAAATATGGCCACAACTCTCTCGAATCTTGAGCCAAAACAAGCTCAACACACAGCCCCGACTGATGTCTCGCCCACCTGCATAAAGTCAGAAGGGCATACTACTCGTGGGAATGAGCAGCACCCATGAAAAGGGTGATCAGTACGCTACGTACTGAGTAAGGTAACCGAGCACTAAGGCCGACACATAAGCACATAATCCATGCAGAATAATAACAGGCATAATCACTAACACAATAACATAAAGGCAAATGAACGATCAAGTGAAAATGCCAAGGTCCAATATAGTTTAGATTAATTGCTTCATTAGTCCTTTATCGAAATGTTTTCACACCATGCTTTTTATCAATCCATGCGAGCATAGGAACACCCCACTATTATAACCGGTGGGCCAGTCACAATAGAGCATCATGCCCTAACCACTATTATTACCGGTGGATCGGTCACAATAAGGTCAAACCCTAACCACTATTTTAAGCGGTGGATCGGTCACATATAGGGTAAAAACAATAACCACTATTCCTAACCGGTGGATCGGTTCGGTTCCTCCTCGCATGGTGTTCCACTGTAAGTAATTAGTGTCTTTTATTTGCCTTAGCAAAACTCTGGTTTATTTTCATTGAGATCGGGATCCCCCACTAGTATAACCGGTGGGCTGGTCACACATAGGACATCATGTCCTAACCACTATTATTACCGGTGGATCGGTCACAATAGGGTAAAACCCTAACCACTATTATTACCGGTGGATCGGTCGCACATAGGGTAAAACCCTAACCACTATTACTGACCGGTGGATCAGCTGGTCCCGTCTCAATATCTTCCACTTTAAGTAATTAGTGTCTTAAATATTTTATTCAAAGGCTTTCACCATGGACATGCACGAATCATAAATTATAAATTCCATATTCATCATCATACTTTATTCACCAATTACACATGTGCTACCACCAAACCCTAGACATGCATGATTTACTCCCTTTACCCTTATCCTCCAATTCTACTTCACATCTCACTCTAGGCTTTTATCTCGAAACCCTAATTTAGGCCTTAACATCCCCTCTTTCTCCACCTCACATCACCCAAATCATTTTAACACTCCACTTATCACAAATCATCGATTCCATTCTCATAATTACACCTTAATTACCAAAACACATGATACAACAAAAACCCTAAGTAGCCACACCAAACCCTAATCAACCACCACAAACCATAATTAATCACTCCAAACCCTAGTTAACCATAACAACCATAATTAGCCATTCCAAACCTTAATTAACCACGACAATTCACGATTAGTCACTCCAAACTCTAGCTCAGTCTCCTACGTACCCAGATAATGCTCTACGTACTATCTTTCACCCAAAGTGTTTAAACGCCCAAACAACACTTACATTACCTTCCTTACATCCCAAATCAATTTCCCACACATAAATTTCATACCCATACAGACATTAACCTCCCCATACAAACCTTTGAACTTCTTCATGCAAACCCTAAAATTCCACGTGAAACCCTAAATTCAACCATGCAAATCCTAATACCACCATACAACCATCAATGCCACCATGTAAACCCTAATACCACCATACAATTATAAATACCACCATACAAAACCCTAAATTCAATCCACACAAAACCAAAGATTCACCCATACCAAAACCTAAATTCAAACCATATAAAACCCAAAGATTTGTCCATACCAACCAAATATTCATCCTTACCAAACCCCAGATTCAAATCACATAAAACCGAAGATTCATCCTTACCTTACCGTTGATTAGATTCTCCCATTCATAACCACAAATTAGATTTTTCCATATAAGACTATAAGTTAGATTCTCCCACATAAAATCATAAATTAGAACCTCCCAAGCACATCATATATTCAATTCTCTCATATAACATCATAAATTACATTCTCCCAAATAAAACCATATATTATATTCTCCATATAAAACCATAAATTATATTCTCGCACACAAAACCCTACATTTCCCATTTTATTCTTCCACTCATAAATCATTAAAATACTTAGTCAACTCACATCTCTCGGTCAACTTCTTTCTCCATCCTCCTTTTTCATCCTTTTCCCCCGCACAACCATATCAACATCCTCACATGCATGTCTTACAGGGTCACAACACATATCATCATACATAAATAATTCACATGCCATACAAAAACATATTTCAACTCCACGTCATACCATATACGACATAATTAATAATCATAAACATAGAATGCATAGCATATGAAGCACACAATGCATATAAGCACACAAAGGCCTTAGTAAACCCTTACCTAAAACGACACCGGTCTTGGAGAACGCTCCTATGCCTCCTTAGGGCTTTGACTGGTCTCACCTATTATGAGGGAAAAGCTAAAATTAGACTCCCTCCTATCAAAAATACTATTAAAAACTAACTTAATATAAGACTAGGCTTTGATAAAATATTAAAATAATAATAGCAAAAGTACCAAAAATAATATCGATATTAATAATAATAAGGTTAATAAAAACAATAACGATAATAATAAGGAGGACATTACTCAAAAACATAGTAAAACAAGGGCTTCATCCCTTTTACTAAAATAATACTAATAATAATAATATTAGTAAATTAAATAACCAAATTTAGTAATAATAATAGTGATGAAATAATAATAATAATAATAATAATAATAATAATAATAATACATTACTAGCAAAACTAATGCTAAATATTTGTATTAATATTAATGGAATAAGAATAACGGAAATTCGAAATAGGAAATAATAATAATAATTATACTTATAACATTTTAATATTAATAATAGTAAATATAGAAATAATAAGAAGAAATAAAATCGAATTCAAATACAATAGACTTCAGCCCTCAACATAAATTTTGATAAAAACATTAATACTACTAATAATAATAATAATGCATATTAAAAATATAAATATTAAGAATAATAATAATAATAGTATTTATATGCAAATAATTGAAATAAAATAATTTAAGGGTTATAAAAATAGGGAAAATAGCTGAGAGGGTCTAGGGTTCAACCATAGGCTTGTGGGGATAGGCGACACCTGCGATGGTTCACAGCGGCGGCGGCGGTGGCTGGAAAAAGATAAGAAAGAGGGGAAAGTTGCATGCTGGGAATAAGATAGGGAGAATTAAGATGGGGTGTTTTGAGTTGCCCAGAGGGAGAGGGACAGAATGAGGGTGGTGGTGCAGCCAAATGTGGCGGCGCACGACGGCGGTGGTGGTGGCCGAATGGAGGAGATGGAGAAAGAGAGAGGAGGAGAGGGAGAAAGAGGAAAATAAAGGTATGGGGAGATAGAGGAGGGTCTGCAGAAGATTTTGGAGGTGAAAGAAGAGGCAGAAATGGCTTAAGAGGTGGCTAAGGGCGACGCAAAGGGTGGCGGAGGTGGAAGAAAGGGCTGTTTGGGAAGGCAACTTTGCACAGCTGGGTCGGCTTGTGAAGGAAGAATCGAGGGTCATGAATGGTTTTGTTAGCTATAGGGAGGTTCAAGGAAGATTTTGGTGGCCATGGATGGTGGCGAAGTTGGCAGGAGGCGGCGGACGAGGCGTTTAAAGAGTCGGCGGCTAAAAGGGTCAAATTCTGGGTAATGAAATCAAATGCTCGATACAGGTTATCATGGGGGGTATTTATAGAGTGTAAATGATAGGTTAGGGTCTGTGGGTCATTGAGGGGATAAAGGAATTAGGGTTAGGGTGACTGGCGGCGTTGGTTGGCCGTTGGCAGCAAAATTCGGGCAGGGGAATGCGCAAGAGAGAGAGAGAGTAAAAATCACACGAAAAGGGGAGTTGATTGGGTTTATGAGGCTGCCAAAACAAGGGGAAGAGAAAGGGAGACAAAGGTCGGTCAAATCAGGTGAGATCGCCGGCGAAAATCTCGGATGGGCGGCGGCGGAAGTTGCAGGTTGGCGTCGACGAGGCTGAACAGGTGCGAAGGAAGAAGAAAGGTGGGAAAACCGGGCGGTTCAGGGAACAAGCAAAGAAAGAAAAGAGAAGGGAGATGGGGCCGGTCGGCAGGGGTTAGGGTGCGTTTAAATGAAACTCATAATTTTGATGTAAAACGGGATGAAACGCAGTGCATCAAGGGGCGGAAGAAAAGCGACGGGCGCGAGATGGGCCGTGCCGAAGAAGGAAGGAGGAAGGGAATTGGGCCGTGGGAGAGGCAGCCCAAACGGGGAAAAAAGGAGAGGAAAAAGAAAAAGAAGGAAGAAAGAAAAAGAAAGAAAAAAGGAAAATGGAAAAAAAAAAGAAAAAGAGAAATAATTATGTTGGGTATTTAACTTAATTAAAATATTTGGGATATCTAAAAATAATAATATTTAAATAAAATAATATTTAAATCCGGTTTTAGGCTAAATTAGGATTTTTAAAAGATTTTCCATAAATTCCATTTTAATTAGCAAAACACTCTAATTTTCTTTAATTAAATTATCTATAAAATTCATATTAATTTGAAACTATTTTATCCTTCTTACTTTAAATAAAATAATTTATTTGATTAATTTCTAAAATAAAACCCTTAATTAGCTAAAATACCAAAACTTTTCTATTAAAAATTATTTATTGTTTTCTTCTTGAATAGCCATAATTAATTATACTTTTATTTTAATAAAAAATAATTTATTTAAATAATTTTTCTAATAAAATCTCAATTAAATATAATTTATAAAATTATAAAATTTCGGGGCATTTCAGCAGTAGCCTTTGAGTGTAAAAAGTACTCCTTGGTTAAATTCTAACGAGCAAAAAATCTCATATATTTCCATACTAGTTGATTGGTTTTCAACCAATAGGGTGGTTTTGATAAACTAGTCGACTAGTTTGAACTAATCAGTTAATCAATGGAAATTTATTTTTAACACTATTCAGCCTTACAAAAAAATATCATAACTTGAGCTACAGTGCACCAAATTGTATGCCTTCATTTTTGTTTTAAAGTAGACATTTTAATCTTTCCAAATAAATATTATTAATCCAAAAATAATGCATATGGAATTTATGGTGAATTTTACAAATTAGATTATATGCAAAACTACATAAAATAAAATTAATTCATGATAACATTTTGCACAAATACTTTAAAATAATTTTGATGCATGGAATAACTTTAAGATATTTCAAAATGATTTTTGAATAGGATTATAAATATCAAATCATTGAAAAATCTATGTGATTGATGTGTAAATCATATATGCATACAACCTAAGATTGTAACATACTCTTTGATGTTAGAGTCTTGGTGTTTTTGAGCACACTTACTTATTCCTTCATTATATTTGTATTCCATATATGAACTTGAATTTCTTGAAGCAAGAGTCTTCTTTTGTTGTCCTTTTTTTTTAACTTTTTCTTGTGCTTGAGGTATGTTTTGTAAATTTGATTTCTTTAGCACTCCTTAACTTAGTTAAGTGATGAATACTTGAATTTGCAATGTGATACAAAATCACACTTAACAAGATAATTCACATTCATAATTGAGTTTTTTATCATAAAAAATTTAACCTATTTTATGTTAGGTGTAAGGAAAATGTAACCTCATACCTAGGAACCAAGCATGGGAAAAATGTAATTCCATCATGATAGAAGATATGAAAAAGAGAGAAAACACCATTTATAATGAAAATAGAGGACTAAGAGTTCGTAGAGAGATAGAGATATGTGAATAATCATACTCTATGCCTATTTGATTATGTACTCATCAAAGGAATTCATATTAAAAGTAATAATTAACAATCACTTGCAAAAAAAAATGAGGTGATATTTATTCATGAAAATTGAAAATCAACCATAAAAAGGATGATCAATATGATACATACTACATAAGGGGACAATATAAATATAACAAGGTTACATAATGTCATAAGGTCACACGAAAGAATAAATATCTATATAGATTCACATATACTGATGTATGATATGAGTTGATTTTAGAAACCCATGATTAGGTATGATCATAATCCATATTCTTATTTATATTGAGTTTGGTATATCATTATTCTTAATTTGGTGGAATAGACTGAAGCAACTCTTAGGAGAAAATGCTCTTAATCTATTATTATTGTCTGATAGAAGAGACCCAACATATAGTGGGGAAAGAAACTCCTAAAAACTATTCTTAAACTAATGAAAATGACTGAATCTCTTCTTAGTGAATAATTCTTCTAGCCCAATTATTATTATCTGGTAGAATGGACACAACAATAGTCTAATTCACTATATCTTTCACTTAAATTAATTAGTGTCTTATCTATTATTATTTATCTCAAGATCATATTTTAATTTATATTTAGTTCAAAGAACCCAATAATCTCAATCTAGTGGAATGGACTAAATTAACTCATAATAAAAAATGCTTTTGAGCTGCTATTGTCATTCGATGGAATATACCTAATATTTTAGTCTTGACTTATGTAATCTTTCATTTTATGTGATTAATATCTTATTCATTGTTTTTTATCTCAATATAATTATCTAGAAAACATTTATAAATATTCAAAAAAATATCCAAACTTAATTTAATTATTCACAACAAATAAAACAACACTACATAGAGACTAGAAGATCTCCTAAGGAAAAATGTTACATTTCTCTTAAGAAAACCCCAATTGCCCATGGTGAGCATAAATCCTCCCATAATTTACATTTACACTTAAAATTTAATAGACATTCCTAGAATATAATCATTAAAAATGTATCAAAATAATCAAGGTCTATCTCTAACGTCTTAAACATGTAATAACGACCTTATCTCTATGAAACTCTAATCTCACAAGTTGGGCATACGTTTTTCCATAAGACTTATATTTCCTTCAAGTTTTATGCACAATCCTAAAAGTTAATTATTAAAAACATATCCAAAACTCCAAGTATAAGTCCAGTGTTTTATACATACAATAATGGCCCTACCTCCGGCGTTACTATTTCTTATTTAATCTATTTTCTCATTTTATAGGACTTAGGTCATTCATAATTACTCAAAATATGGGACTTATTTTGAACCAATTTACAAATTAAATTACCAATTGTTCCATATTTATCTTATATTGACCAAAATCCCCTTAAGGAAGCCAAAGTGCCCATATTTTCACATAAATCCTGTATGTCCCAATATAAATGGTTTCCAAGCTCCAACACATATTCTTATGAAAACATTTAACCAAAAATATATGTATATAACTATAATTAAAAAATCATAACCCAAATTTAGACAACAATAAATGTGAACCTTCTTGACTCAAAAAGTAAAACTTAACCAATAATATACACAATCACATAGTTTTAAAGTTTCTCACCTTTTTCGTTATACAACACAACATGTAATACAACAACATTACCATAATGACATTATCCATATAACAATAACAAACATAAGATTTCATACAAATATAAACATTGCACACAAAACCTTAGTTACGATGTGTATCCTTTCCAAAAACATCTCCAATCTCTATACACGTATAATCTAAGACTTCACCTCTGCTACCCCAAAAAAAATCACCTAAAAGAAAAATATATTATAAGGTTAGAACTTAGGGAGATTAATCGAGAAAAAATAAGCCAAGGTGGAGCAAAAATAAGGAAATTTTGAAGAGCTCAAGATACATTGCACATTGTTGCAAAAGGTGGAGGCTTATGTGAAGGGATGATATAGCTAAGGGGCAGCTACATGGATTGTTGGTAGTGCTAGGGTGGTGCTACATGAAGGTGGAAAAGGGCACAATGGTGGAAGGATTAGTGCATGATTGTAATTAGGAGGATGTATACTATTATTATAAGGAGAATGAATGGTTGTGCTAATAAGAATGCTCAAGAGGAGGCATAGCTTTGCACTGGAGGATGCACAATTATGCACTTAGAAAAAAATTAAGGCTAATAGATGGAAGGACAATGAGGGTTTGAGGGTGATGTTAGGGTGACACTAATTAGGATTGATGGGTAGGTAGTGGTTGTTGGTTGCACGAGAAAAAAAAGGGTGCTTGATGGCTAGTGGTGAGTGGTGCTAGTGTTGGCCATTGCCATTAAATAGGGTAGGGAGATAGGAGAAGAAAGGAAATGGTTGAATTTCTGGATGAAAATGAGTGGAAGTAAGAATAGAAGAGAAGAAGGGCATATGTATATGGGTGCATAGGATGAGGTGGGTTGAGAATGGCTGAAGGTTTAGGGTGGTTCAAGCATAAATTTTGTGTGGGTTTCTTTTCTTAACAAAAATCTAGGAACTAGCTTGTCTACGGTGACACAAATCTTCAAAGAGGATGAAGATTAGTGTGAAAGAGCTAAAGTTTGTGATTGTTTTTTCTTGGAATTCAAAGAAGAATTAGAATATCAGGCAAGAACTCCAGGAAAAAAATCAAAGAACTCAAAAAGATTAAAAAAAACCAATTTGAATATTACCAATATGAGATTATTCCAAAAAACTTAGAATGGGTGTTCAATCATGAGGAGAGAATTAATCAAATATTTACTTGAGTTATATTTTAGTATCAAAATTATCCAACATGCTATAATGAGAGTCGACATTCCATGATTATATAGGAGTTTAGGACATTGCTAACTAGCATACTAGTTTAGCCACATGACACACAAATGACTAACTAACACACCACTAGTATTGTAGTGTATTTATTTCCTATATAATACATGGGTTATTAAGACTATTACAAATAAATTAAGATAATATTACATGAAAACAATTCACATGAATCCTAATCAACACAATGTTGTTGATTTTGAATGGTTGACTAGGTCTTCTTGACTTTGAATTTCATGTGCAACGTAGCTTCCTTTGAAATAGCTTGTAACATGTGAAAATCTTAAGTATCTTGATTTCTTATATGATTTAATCATCTTCCTGCAAATATGATACATAATTACAAGAATAACTTAAATTTATATCATTAAAGTTAGTAAAAAAATTATCATCAATGATAAGCAATGTAATTGGCTCCAAAATAAGTATGTCAAATCAATATCTTGAGGATCATCTTTAGATGCACCTGTATCATGTGGTATAGGTTGGTGTAGGCCAGGTTGCAAAGAGTAGGTGGAGGTGTAAGGGTGGTAGTGGATAATAAAGGAAGGATGAAGGAAATGGAGTCCATATAAGGAGGTGATGCATGGCTTGAAGAGGAAGGGTGATGAGGATATAGGGAGAAGGGAAAGAAAAAAAAGGAAAAGAAAAGATAAAAAAGACAAAGAAAAAAATTAGGGTTAGGTTTAGAAGTAAGAGATAACCCACTCCCAAAGAAAAGGGAATGGGTAGTGTGGTAAAGGAGAAAAGTAGAAGAATAAGGATGGTATTATTTTGGGGAGGAATGGAACAAGTGGTGGAATGAGATTAATCTATGAAAACTTTGCATCAATTAGGGAATATTTTATGGTGGCATGTATACATGATAACTGTAACACCCCCAAATTTCACTCCTGAAAAAAAATTTTGAAAGGATAAAGCGGAAGCTAGGAGAGAATTTGAGAAATGTTACCGCCACATCTAACACAAGATAAATGTCAACCATCTATCTCATGTTAGATGCAAGGCTAAAACCTGTCAAACAATTAAATCCGAATTTTAAAACTTATCAGCGTACGAGAAATTAAAAGTTAATTACAAAGCCATTGGAAATTTAAATACAACACTTGTAACTTCCAAAGATGAATACAGTTGAACAAAACAAATCCCGAAGGATCAATAACCGGATTGCCTACTCACTGAATTCAGGCCTTCCGCCCCAAAACAGTATCCAATCTTCAACCTGCACAAGAGGTCTGCTCCCCACCATCAGTGGATCATCACAGGACCCATTCAACCAAGGTAGTATCAGTACGGGTCCAATATTGAGTAAATCCCACTACCCTATCTTATGGGAGAGACGTAAACTATAACATCAAGTGCATATTAAATTATGATACAATACGTTGATACAATATTACGCATACTCAAACCCACATCACAAGTCCTACCATACACATATAATAACATGCGAAACATATGTAATATCTTAAACCGATAAGAGATTTAGATAAACCAACCAGGCATTTATGGAAAATGTTAATCCGACCAACCAGACATTTTTGGGCAACGCCAAACCAACCCAAGCCGAATTGGGCATTTATCAAACGGGCATTTATGGGCAATGCCGAACCAAACCAATTGGGCACTTAGCCTCGCGGACATTACTTAGGGACATGTCCAGTCCCGAGCATTACTTAGGGACATGCTCAGCCCCGGACATTACTTAGGGACATGTCCAGCCCCGAGCATTACTTAAGGACATGCTCAGCCCCGATCGAGTAGACTCATTCTTTAGATCTCTGGTAAATATAGTCGATTCACATCATAGTCTTTATCAATTCATGTGAGTGCGGGAACCCCAATTATAGCCGGTGGAACGGTCGCGAGGGCCATGCCCTGCCACTATTATAGCCGGTGGAACGGTCGCGAGGGTAATATTCCCTGCCACTATTATTTGCCGGTGGACCGGTCTGGCCCCGACTCACAAGGTATTCCACTGTAAATATTAGTATCTTTCCATGTCTTATCACTTTTACGTTTGGTTTGTTGAGCACGAAATCCCCCACTATTATAGCCGGTGGAACGGTCGCGAGGGTAAGATACCCTGCCACTATTATAGCCGGTGGACCGGTCTGGGTTCGGCTCAACATCTTTCTTTGTAAGTCGTTAGTGTTTTAATGTATCTTATTCGAGGGCATTTCACCTTTGTCATGCATGGTCAGAGATCTCAACACATCACATCAAAACTGAAGGTATATGCGTACTATCACATACTAATGAGGGCACATGCACACAACCCGATTCCAAGCCACGCCACACATGAAACAGTTAGAATAATGTCTTTTAAGACCACAACGCATAAATCATATAGAACATCCATGGCACGTAGGACACATGTCACACATTTAGCCTTAGCTATATCCCTACTCGGTTTAGGTTACCGAGCTATCTCCTACGCTTACATTAGGCCACTAAACACCGGTTGTAATTATCATACTTACCAAAACATATAAATTGACGGTTCGCAAATGTAATTAAACATATTCTAATGTAGTTTATATAGTCAATTAAATAAAATAACCCGATTACACAATCCAATTTAAACCCGCGGGAGTTTTGACCTAAAAATCCAATTCCGATCAATTACGCACAATTTTCCCAAATCAACTCTTCCAATATAAAATTAAATACATTTTAAACGGTATTATAAAATCAATTGAGCGGGACGACTCAATTATACGACCCAATTTCACTACACCCGAATTTTGACCTAGGAATTAAATTCCGATAAAACCTACATAAATTTCTCAAATTGACGGTTCCAAAATAAAATCGAATACATTTTAAAACATATTGTATAATCAATTTATCCAAAATCACAAAAACGGGTGAATCCGAAAAATTTGAGCATAACTGTAATACCCCAATTTGAGCGGAGTGTTATAAGGATTGATCTGGCTACTTATATCAACATGGTATACCATCCTTTTGGTGATTCCGTCCTAAGAACTCTATAGTTAAGCGTGCTGGCCGTGGAGTAATTTTAGGATGGCTGACCTCCTGGGAAGTTTCGAAAATTTTCTGAAAATTTCTCGGGAAGTGCGTGAGTGAGGACAAAGCGTGCTAAAAGGACTCGTGTTGATTTGTGGGGCCAGCCAATCAATCGGAAAGCGTTCCAAGGTAGCCCCCGTGTGGTCGTGTTGACTCGGGGTGTTACAATAACCCGGCCAAAAATCCAATTTTTCCAAAATTCCAACATAACCATACAATTAACCTATCCAAACCAATCTTACAGCACATATATACATAAACAAACAATCAATTTAGCTTTTCACAAGCTAAATCACATTCAATTAATCAAATTCATATTAGGGTTTTCGGAAATTTATACCGAATGAAATCAACACAATCGGGACAAAGGAGGATCGGGGAAGCTTCGTCGAGGAATAGGGATGGCTCGCCGGTGGTCGGTGACGCTTGCCGTGGCCGGACGGCGGCAAGACCTGCTGGGGTTGTTGCTTCTGCACGCAGTTGCTGCAGCGGCTCTGCTTCGGCTGCTGTGCGTGGCTGCTCGTGGTTGGCGTTCGCGGCTGGTGGTGGCGGTAGCTGGTGGCTGACGAAAGAGAAGCAGGGAAGCGGAGGTGAGGGAGGTTAGGGTTTCGGGGCGCAGGGAATAGCGCAGGGGCCAGAGGGTCGGGGCTGTTGGGGAAAAATAAGAGAAGAGAAAGGAAGAAAGGAAAAGGAAAAAGGAAGAGAGGGAGGGTTGGGGCACCGTCACGGGTTTGGGCCTTTTTTTTTTATACAAATTATTATTGAAAGATTTTATCTAAAATTTATTAAACAAAAGTTATTTCGTAAGGTTCCGAAAGCTTAAAATTAATAACAAAACTATATAAAGAATTTCATAAACAATTTCGGAAGAATGTACCTACGAACGTAAAAGTTTATATTATTTACGGAAATATATTATAAGGCCTCGAAAAATTATTTAAAAGTATATAATAAAATATTTAAGTCGAATTCTAATAAATCGAGATTAATTTAAGTAATTTCCGAAATCCGTCTTCCGCAAACCAAAAAGCATAAAACGGAAGAAAATTAATTCTGAAAAGAAATTTATAAATAAACTCCAAAAATCTTTTTAATTTAAAACTTCCAAAAATTTTAATGATTTCCGAAAACGAATAAAGTTAAAGTCGGAAATATTTTCTACGGGTAAAATCATTAAAATAAATTTAACTATTTAAACAGAAATTCCATAATTTAAATAATATATTTCGTTAACGAATTATAACTCTAAAATAAAGTCAAAATCACATGACAAAGTTATAATCGAAAACAAATCTAAAATATTAAAAATAAAAATATAAGAAAGAATGAAAATATATATTTTTAATCGAAAATCGAATTCATAAGAATATAATAAAATCATTGTCGTGAACGAATTTATCTAGAATGGTTCGCAACGACAACGATTAATTAAATTCAAATATGATTTCGAATCGTCGATAAATCCATAAAACAAATTAAAGTTAAAATAATTAATTGTTTACATCAAATTACACTAATAAAATCATTAAACTCGATAAATTTGGATTTTAAAAATACGGGGTATTACAATAACAAATTTTCAGAGAATCAAAGAGAGGCATATGGTATGAGATGGAGAGGAAATACTAAGAAGAAGAGAAGTGATATATAGGGAAGATAGTATTTAGATAATAGTGTGTAGTAATTATGTTAGATAATTACAAAGGATCCACACATTAAAGGACTTGAGTTGAATTGATTATCAAGAATTTTAGATACAATATAAATTAGAACGATACACTTTGATAGATAATTACTCTTAGATATTAGAAAGATATTATATATTTATGCCAATTAAAATAAATCACTATGCGATTAACCAAAATATTCAAGTATATGAGGAAGAAAAATTAAACTAGAGTATAGGGTTGAAATTTTATAAAAACCAAAATATAGTGAAACTCCAATCCCTCATCTATCAAGGACCTCTCAAAGTCTTTGAATTTCCACACTCTTAGAACCCATGCCCCATAGGAGAGTGGCTAACTACTCACCCTCTTAGAAAACCTGCATATGGCTTGTTACTTGTAGGAATGAGCAAATGACCAAGAAAATGGGCAAATCATTATGCTTCATATAGAATAAGCCAAGTTACCTTGTCAGTGGAGATACCAACACACAAGATTATCATATATAAATGTCATATTAATAGATTCATGCATACTTCATACAAATAGGATCACATTCTGTCATGATCACATTAGGCATATAAGGTTTATACTATATATGATTGATCATGCATGATACCCTAGTACTACATCATGGATATTGATATACATACAGCAAGTAGAATGATTCAATTAATAGTAAGGTTACATGCATCAAGTCTTGCAAGTTCTTTTTATAAGAAATCTTGTTTATCACCATTACTCTTCCACTTCTCTATTTTCTCATTAACCACATTCAGATGCATCCAGTTATTATCCAATTATTATCATTATCATTAGGCAATGGACTATCCACCATCTCGTGGTACACATACTATAGAAGCCTATCCAAACCAAGGGGAATAAATTCTAGGTTGATGCCAAGTAACAGTCAATGGAAATAAGTTTAGACCCAAGAAAAAAGCCACCTAGGTAATGAGACCCTTTTGTATCAATACCCCGTTGTACATCAGCATCAATTCCTAGAGTAGGTAAGGTACCCATATTTGCTAGGATTCCACTAGAAGGAAAAGCTCGAAGGCACCAATAACGCCTAAAGGAAGACTAAAAATTGAAGGTAAAAATTGATTATATTTTGCTTTATGTGATTAGTATATTATTATTGAGTTTATGTGATCAAACAAGACCCACATAATATACAAACGAGATATCCATATGATCATTCCATATTAACCCTTCCTATTCCTAACTATGTGTGGAATTTATGTTAATGCTTATTCAATAATAGCTGAATTCCCGAGATTAATCCATTCAAGAAAATTACAAAATTTCATTTCCCTTTTGAAGTCATCAAATATTTGCTTAGGTTGGGTAAACCAGTTGATTGCTTGTACCAACAAGTTGATTAGTTGGGTGAACTTGTTGATTGGTTTAAGCAGATTAGATGAATGGTTTGTCTCTACGAAACCCATGGATCCCTTAAATTGATTGATCAGTTTGGCCAACCCTGTCAATTGTCCATAGACTAGTTGATTGGTTATGCTAACCCTATTGACGGGTTTAAGTAGAGAGCACAACCAACATCACCACAAACCTACCAACCAATTGGATTTCCTCCAATCAGTATAAAATAGACATTTTAATGTAGATTCATTCTAGTTTATAACAGTTTTATATTTCACAATTAATTAAAACAACTTTGCCTTCCCAAAAATCATGCAATCATCTCAAATTTATAACTTAATTTACAATTAGCAAATCTAAAACCAAATACTCATATCAACTTATAAAATCAAGACATTAAGGATTTCATAAAATACATGCTTAATCAAGTCACATTTTAGAAATAGGAATGACTTATCTGATGCAAGAAAAACATTCCTCAACAAAGAAAACTAAAATAATAAAAATATTTAACTTTCAAAAATTAAAAAAAAATGTCAGAAATTTAGTATTTCAATACATACTTTCATAAATTAGAGCTCGAATTAGAAGGAGAAAATGACTTACCAAGCTAAGAGAAAACAGAGGGGATTTCTTTTAAAAACGTGTCCTAGCTTTCTCCTAATTCTAACCCTCCCTTAAATAAGGATAAACAAGAAGAAGCTAGATAAAGGTTATAAAGAGTGGAAGGGAACCAAATAATCCTCAAATTTTAATGAAAATATCACATAGTCAGAGGGAGTTGGATTATTTCAGTTGCTGAAAGAAAGGTGAATAGAAGGGGTGATTAGGGATATTTATAACTAAAAAATCAATACAATCATGAGTGTGGTTAGGAATAGATTGAAAACCCTAATTCATAAATGAAAGGGTAGGTTATAGAGAGGCTGACCTCTCTTCCAAAGATGAGAGGGTGATTATAGAGAGGTGTAGGTCAATTTAACCATGAAATGCCAAACATAAGTGGAGAAATGGAAAACTAGCTTGGAAGAAATGTCCAAGCTAAGTAGAAGGTAGTCTAGAATTAAAGTAATGATTCTAGAAGTGTTTAGAGGAGAGAGTTGGAGGAAGAAAAATTAGAGGTTCACTTCCTCCTCAATTGTTGCAATCGATCTTCTTAGATAAGTTTGAGGCAATATTTGGGCCAAATGCATGATAATAGAGGCTAAAAACCTTTAAGAACAGTTTGGAATGAGGTTATCTAGTTTCTATTATGGTATAAGAAATATTTCTAAAAACTTGAGTTTTGAAAATGTACTCTAGTTGATAAACTAGTTGATTAGTTTGGCCTACCAGTCGACTATTTTATTTTACTTTTGATTGTTTCCTTAACCATTCGATTAGTTTATGGAACTAGTCAATTAGTCTGCTTGAAACTCATGTTATAAAATTTCCAAAGCATATGAAAATCCAAATTTTCTCAAAACAAAATTATAGGTCCAAATGGAAATGAAACATCAACAAATGCCATAATTTCTCATTCAACAAACTTCACGAAAATAAGGGGTACCACAACACTAACCCCTTAAAAAGACTGCATCCCCAAATCCTACTAACCAAGGTCTGGGCATAGTACACACACACACACAACATCTCTCACAATACATTGAATAAGAAAAAGGGCACTACCCCATTTAAAATAAGGACTACTTGATAGACATTAAATAAGGAGAAAATGTTTGGGTATTTTATGCCAATCTCCTCCTAAGCCTCCTAAGTGACCTCTTCGGTGCCATGCCATGGAAAAAGACATTTACTAGTGGGAGAATCTTTGTGCATGTCACTTGAATATTCTTATTGAGTATGCTTACTAGTCTTCCTTTATATGTTAACCACCCATCAGGTTCTAGTGAATTCCTCTGAATGACATGTTAAGGATCTACTAGGTACTTCCTCAACTAGGATATATAGAAGACATCATGATGTAGGAGAAAACACTCAAGAAATGGTATTCATAATTTTGGATCCAAATTTTCTTTATTTAGAAAAGATCTCCCATAAAATTGAAGACAAACGAATAATTATATTATTAGTTATAGATGAAACATACCATACAAGCTACTAGGTATAAGTGTATATGTATGATATGCATAGAATGTATGACTATATGCATGGGGGAAATAATATGAAGCTTGAAGGTGCATATTAGTTGATTTGGTTAATTAATTAATTAACAATAGAGTTAGTGATTAGCTAGAGAATAAATTAGTATAAATCTACCTTTTTGAAGAATATTCGATATTCTAGTATCTCTTAGCATATTCTATATTCTATTATATTTTACCTAGGTATCTTTTAAAGAATTAAACCTTTCATATAGTATCTTATAATTGGTATCCTTGGCAATATAAAGCCATATAACCCACGATTGGAGATAGATCATTGAAGGAATTGAAGTTGACTGTAAATTGCAAATGTTGAATTATGTGTTAATTCATCTCAATTTTCATTGAATCTATGTGAATGATTAATCTTGAAATCCTTAATATCCTTGTCTAAGTGAATTAGAGATTAAGTACTATCTTTTCTAAAATCCATAATCCATGCCCTTCTAGCTATATCCACCATCCAAACACATCCAAAAATCAAAACCCTAATTCCATACCCAAACCTTAAGTTTTAAACCAAACCCCAACCCTAACCCTAATTTTTAAAGCTAAACCCTAACCCTAACCCTATCCCACAAGGCCATCGATCATCAAACCCTAATTATCAAATTATCGCAATCATCATTATATCATTGTAAAATATTAATAATCATCATCTCATCAAATTATAATCATCTTTATCATTAATTCATCACTATCAAATCATCATCACCCTCACCAAATCATTATCTTCATTAATCCACCATATTCAAATATCTTTATCACTAATATATCACTTTCAAACCTTTTTATTCTTCATTCTAATCTAATCAAGCATTAATTTTTCATAATTGATAATCCCATATCCACACATATTAGGTTTGATCTATTGTGATTTAGATCTAATCTTTCCTAAAGATTCTTATAAGAATGTGTCTTTACTTTAACATTCTTTAAGAACATGTCTCTTATTCAAGATTCTCGTAAGAATTCATCAAGAAGAGGAAGACTTGAGAGGTATTCTCAACGTCTTGGTGTCCAAAATTAAGGAGGTAAAGCTAAGTGTGGGGAGAATAGAAAATTCACAAGCTCAAGGCTCACACGTGAAGCTACAAAACTAAGGGGAACAAGTAGAAGATTACCACATGAGAAAGGCAAAAAATCAAATGGAGAAAGGAGAAGAGAACGTGTGAAACTATGGGAGACCACATGACACTTTTTGAAGAACCTATGATGATGTGGAGAAAGGAATCCAATTTGATTTATCTGACTTCAAAGGTAATCTTGATCCAAAATCTTTTCTCAAATGGTTGCAAATTATGGAATCTATTTTTGAGTATAAAGAGATTGATAATGAGACGAGGTGTTGAATAAGAATATTAAAGTTTAAAAAATTTGCTAGAGTGTGGTATGATAATTCAAAGAGGAGAAGGGAGAGAGAAGGAAAACAGAGAATTAGGTCATGGGAAAAATTAAAAAAAAAACACTTGAAGAAGAAATTTTTTCCTCGAGTGTGTGAGTAAGAGAATTTTATAATGATAGCTACTTTGTGGTAGGGGTTGCTTGGAGTTGAAGAATACATTAGAAATTTTTAAAGATTAGCTCCAATGTGTGATGTTTAAGAAAGAGAAGAAAAAAGGTGTGCATGATTCGTTGGAGGGCTAAATATGAATCTTGGAGAGAAGGTAGAGGTGTATCCTTATGAAATGTTTGAATACCTAGAAAAGTCAGCAATCATGTATGAGAAACATTTGAAGAGAACAAAGCCACCAAAAAAGTCATATATTAATCCATATGGTTTGACTTTCAAAGGGGTGTCGAAGCCAGCAATTTCTTAAGCCACAAATCAAGACAATATTAGAAAGTTCACTTGTGAAGAAAAGGGAAAAGATAAAGTGGTTGATAAGGTTAACAAACTATGCTTCAAGTGTAGAGGTTATGGTCACTTTTCTTGGAATTATTAAAACCAAAAGGTATTAACTTTGAAGGAGATAGCAAGTATGGAGGCTTGTGATGAGAATGAAGATCTTGATGGAGATCATGAAGAAGAAAGTGATAGTCTAAAGGATTCTTTAGAAGAGGGAAAAATGGATTTCTATGTGTAGCAAAGGGTGCTCCAAGTACAACATCAACCTCTACTTACTCAAAGGGAGAATATTTTCAAGGCCAAGTGTAGAGTTAGTGATAAAGTGTGTGAAGTCATCATTGATAGTGGATCATGCACTAATGTTGCTAGTAAGAAGATGGTGAACAAGCTTAGTTTGGAGACCATGGGTCATCTAAGATCATATTCACTCTAATGGCTTAACAAAGACAAAGTTGTAAGGATAACCAAACAAACTCTTATCTCTTTTAACACTGAAAATTATTTTAATGATGTTTTATGCGATATTCTACCCATGGATGATTTTCACATTTAGTTGGGGAGGCCGTGGCAATTTAATTTGAAGGTTGTGTATGATGGAGTTCTTAATGAGTGTGTGGTGTACAAGGGCCAAAATAATTTAGGTTAAAACATAATCTAGATAGGGAGGATTTGGTTTTAATTAATGAAAAGGGGGAAGGAACCAAGAGCATGTAGTAAAAAAAGGAAGAAAAAAGGAAGGAAGATGTCGAGTGTTGGAGGGGAAGAAAGAAGAGTATCATGGAGTTGTTGATCCTTAAAGAGTGTGAAATGGTTAAAGCTATCAAAGATGATAAGATATGCTATGCCTTTGTGGTATAAGTGGGTGGTGATGCCATTAGGGCTAAATAATGCACCAATTTCCTTCATGAGGTTGATGAGTAAGGTACTTATATTCTTCTATATAGTCTTTGGTGTATAGCAAGAGTGAATTTGAGCACATACAACACTTAAAGAGGATATTTAACAAGATTAGAGAGGTGAAGCTCTATGGTAAGATGGAGAAATGTGATTTTATAATGGAGTGATTGTCCTTGGTTATATTGTGAGTGGATATGGTATTAGAGTTACTCTGTCAAAGGTGGATGCTATCTGAAAGTGGCCTATTCTTACTAATGTCCATGATGTTTGAATTTTTCGTGGGTCGGCCTCATTCTATAGGAAGTTCATCAAAGACTTCTCTACCATTGTAGAACCTATCACACAATTGATGAAGAAAGGAGAGTTCCATTGGAATGATCAAGTGACAAAGGCTTTTGAAGAATAGAATACAAAGCTCTCAAATGCACTAGTATTGTATTTACCTTGTTTTGATAAATTTTTGACGTAATATGTGATGCTAGTGGTGTAGGTATTGGGGCATGCTTCAACAATAAAGGAAATCGATTGCTTTCTTTATTGAAAAGTTGAATGGTATGAGAATCAAGTGCTTAATCTATGATCAGGAGTTCTATGCTATCGTGTGTTGTTTGGAGACATGGATTCATTACTTGAGACCCAAGCCTTTTGTACTTCACTTGGATCATGAGAGTTTGAAGTATCTACAAGGTCAAAATAAGGTGAGTGCAAGACATGCTAAGTGGATAAGCTTATGGTAAAAATTTGTGTTCTCTACAAGATATGTAGATGGCAAGGAGAATGCTGTGGCGGATGCATTATCTAGGATGACCATGGTACTTACTATGATTGATGCAAATCTTTTGGGATTTGAGATAATATATGGTATTAATCCATATATACCTATTGATATGGTACCATTGAAGAAAGGTAAAGTGAAGAGTTATGATGCAGAAGAGAGAGTGTAGTTATTTCAAAAACTTTATCAACAAATCAAGTACAATATTGAGAAGGCAAATGAAGTATACAAGACAAGAGCAAACAAGCATAGGAGTCAGCATGTTTTTCAACTGGGAGATTTGGTATGGTTGTACTTGAGGTAGGAGAGATTTCCTAATATAAGGAAGAACAAGCTTATGCCGAGGGTGGATGGTCCTTTCAAAGTACTTTGAATGTTTTGGGAAAGTGTTTCTGAGCTAGATTTACTAGATTTATATGGTGGGGTATCCATGATATTCAATGTTAGAGACATTAGCCCTTACTATGGAGAGGGTAAATATAAATCAATAAGGAGAGAATGATGCAAGAGAAGAGACTCAAGAATTGGCATTCATAATTATGGAACAATTTTTTCTTCATTTAGAAAGGATCTCCCATAAAATTAAAGACAAACGGATGGCTATGTTGCTAGTTATAAATGAAATGTGCCATACAAGATACTAGGAATAAGTGCATGTGCATGTGCATGGCATGCATGGAGTGCAAGGTTACATGCATGGGGGAAATAATATACAGCTTATACAAGCATATTAGTTGATTTAGTTAAGTAATTAATTAATTATTAGAGTTAGAGAATAGTAAGGTAATAAAGTAGCATAAATCTACCTTTTTGAAGAATATTCTATATTCTATTATCTTTTAGCATATTCTATATTTTAGTATCTTGAAGCTAGGTATCTTTTGAAGAGTTATACCTTTTAGCTAGCATCTTCTAATCGGTAGCCTTGGCTATATAAAGCCATAGAACCCATGATTGGAGGTATATCATTGAACGAATTAAATTTGAATGCAAATTGCAAATATTGAATTATATGTGAGTTCATGTCAAGTTTAATCGAATCTGTGTGCAAAATTAATCTTGAAACACTTAATCTCTTCATCTGTGTGAATTAGAGATTAAGTATTATCTTTTATAAACTCCATAACGCAAGCCCTTCAAGCCATATCCATCATCCAAACAGATCCAAAGTTTAAAAACCTAATTTCAAACCCTAACCCTAAGTTTTGAAATAAACCCTAACCCTAATATTTGAAACTAAACCTAACCTTAACCCTAACCCACAGACCATCCATTATCAAACCCTAACTGTCGACTCATCATCATCACCATCTCATCATTGTTGAATCATCATTATCATCATCTTATCAAATTGAAATCATCCTTATCATTAATTCATCACCATCGAATCATCATCACCATCACTGAATCATCATCTTCATTGATCTACCATATTTGAATATCTTTATCATCAATACATCACTTCTGAACCTTCTTCTTTTTTATTCCAACCTAATAGAGCATTAGTTTTACATAATTGATAATCCCATATTCCCACACACATCACATCATGTACATTCAAAAATTCCACTGGTAGGGCTATATGGTAAGCGGCCATGCCAACATGATCCACAATTTCATACGGTCTAATGTACATTCGGCTAAGCTTACCTTTGTTACCAAACCTCATGACTCCCTTGGTGGGAGATACCCTCAAGAGGACTTTATCACCCACCTTATAACCGTCAATTCATCCTATCCTAAATCAATCAAATTTACCTCATTGTCTCCTCGATCGTTTCTTGTCCCAACATAATTGTTTTGCTGATATCATTCCTACATAATGGACTATGACACTTTCTTCCACATAAGGCTTCAAATTTTTTCATCTTGATACTAGTGTAGTAACTATTGTTGTAAGAGAACTCAATCAAGTCCAAGCGGTCCTCCCTACTACCCCTAAAATCCACAATACATGCTTGAAGCATATTCTTCAAGGTTTAAATGGTCTTCTCTATCTGACCATCCATGATTGAGTGAAAAGTGATACTCATTTTCAAGTGAGTTTTAAAAGCAGCTTGAATTGTGACAAGAATATTGAGTCTTGGTATAACACAATGTATCTAGGGACCTTATACAATTGCATAATGTACTTCCTATATATATTGGCTAATTATTCCATATTCCATGTGGTCTTCATGGGTATGATTACTACTAACTTAGTCAGGCAATCCACAACAACTCAAATGGAATCTAAGCCATTATAGGTCCTAGGAAGACCCTTAACGAATTCCATCAATATAGTGTCCCATTTTTCTTTTGGAACTTCTAATGGTTGTACTAACCTTGCTGGCCTCTTGTTCTTGATCTTGACCATCTAACATGTTAGGTATTAGGTAGCAAACTTTTCTACCTCTTGATTCATTCGAAGCCACTAATACACCTTCTCTAAAACCTTACAAAACTTTTACCCTCTAGGGTGGACATAATAAGGAGTACAATGTTCTTTCTCTAAAATCTTCCACTTAAGCTCTACACAACTATAGGGTATACACCACCTACCATGATATCTGACACTACCATCCTTATGGAGTTGAAACCCTTGGGCTCTACCCTCCTTAATACTCTACTTGATCCTTTCGAGCTTAAATTCATCAAGTTGATTCACTCAGGTTTCCTTAAAGATTAAAGGAGTGATGGTGAGTGCACTTAGTCTTGCCTCCAAAAAACCTAGTGGTGACCAACTCGATCTCCATCTTCCTAAACTCCTAGTATAACTAATTATATAATAAAATTGTGCTCAAGGGATGTAGAATCTTCTAGCTAAGCACATCTCCCATGATATAAGCCTTGCCATCATGGTAAGTCAATTCTAGGTTGTAATCCTTAACTAACTCCAACCATTGGCATTATCACAGATTTAATTACCACTACATGAAGATGTACTTGAGACTCTTGTAGTTGGTGTAGAATTTGCACTTAACCCCATACATATAGTGCCTCCAAATCTTAAGCACGAAAACTATTATATTAAGAACTAAGTTGTGCATTAAGTTGTTCTATTCATGTTGCTTTAGTTATCGAGATGCATATGCCGCCACATTCCCATGTTACATCAACACGTAACCTAGCCCATGTATGAAAGCGTTGCTATATATGTTAAAATTATTAGACCCACTTGCTAATATGAGCACTAGGGTTGTAGTTATATTCTTATTCAACTCTTTACAAGTTTTAATACACTTCTCATCCCTTTGCAATCATGTGGCCTTTTTTTTTTATAAGGTTATTCAATGAATGCGCTATCTTGGAAAAGTTCACAACAAACCTCTGATAGTAACTCACCAATCCTAGAAAACTATGTACCTCCTTGACAGAATTTGGTGCTAGCCACTCAAACACTGCTCTAATCTTAGAAGGATCCACTACCACCATGCCTGTAGAGATTGCATACCTAAGAAAAGCCACTTGATCTGGCCAAAGTTTAGCATACAATAGGTATGATATTAACATTTCCAAAGTCTTCCTTAAATATTTCTCATGCATCTCTTGATCACTAGAGTAGATGAGGATGTCGTTTATGAACACCACGATGAGCTAATCTAAGAATGGGAAAAATATGTAATTCATGAGGGACGTGAATGTTGCTAGTACATTAGTGAGTCTGAAAGATATTACTAAGAACTCATAATGGCCATATCATTTTCAAAATGTAGTCTTAGGGATGTCTTGCTCTAGTATCCCCAATTAATTGTAGCCTAAGTAAAGATAAACCTTTGAGAAGGTCTTATCTCCCTTTAGTTCTTCAAATAGTTCATCGATCCTTAGCAGTAGATAATGGTTTTGTACCGTAATCTTATTCAACCCTTCATAATTGATAAACAACCTCAAGCTTTCATCTTTCTTATTCACAAGTAGGATTGGGACTCTCCATAGAAATATACTAGCTTAGATGTACGCCTTCCCCAATAACTCCTCTAATTGGGCCTTGAGCTCTTTCATCTTCATAGGTTTCATATAGTATAGGGCTTAGATGTTGGTTTTGTCCCTAGCAATACACCCACGATAAACTTGACATCTTGAACAGGTGGCATTCCTAGAATCTACATAGGGAATACATTAGCTTACTCGTGAATCACATCAATCTACTCTAATGGCATCCCAACTGCTTTGATATCTCAAATAATACACAAGAAAAGAGGATGTCCTTTACAAATGAGGTTGATCATCACTATTCTAAACACAATATTGACATAGGGATTAGGTTCACACTTCTGATGTGAGATCCTAACACCCTTTAATCCTTATAGAACCACACGTTCTTGCACACAATCTATCAATGCTCGATATTTCCCCAACATGTCAATTCTGACAATTACATCAAAGTCACACAATTTAAGATCCATGAGGTCTAAAGAAAATTCTACTTCCCCAACCATCAAGGTCACCCTTTATAGAATCTAGAGCATGCCATCCTATCCTCCAAGGGTAACACAACAGAAGTGGAAATAATACTAGACGTAAATAAAGTAGCTATAGCTACAAATATAGATGACAAAAAAATATTATGATGCATCCGAGTCAAAAAATATGCATGATGGAAAGGTAGAGGTAGTAAGAATATTGGTTACTAAACTTGCCAGATGCTCTACCTCAAACTCGCAAATCATGTTCAGGTGTCCTCCAAGAGGAACTCCTATGGCACTCCTTGATCCTTTCCCTTACTAAAATGTTTGAGACTTTTATCCTTTAGATTAGCTTGCTCAACTAGTGACACTAGTTGGTGAAGGAGGGACCCTCAAGATCTGCAACTGCTCTTACTAAAGATATTTTTTGCTCCAAGATCTTGTCTGACCTCTTTAACACTACCTCCTCCAACATGATACTTAAAGGCCTAATGTGTGATCATACCATAATCATGGCAAGTTACCTTATTGCCTCCACAATATACTCTTGGGGTGATCTGCTCCATAATGCTTATAATGGTAATTCCTGTCCTTTACACATCCCCTAGAATGACCTCCAATTTAAGGTATTAACCCCATACTATTTCCATACTTAGGCAAAATGCTTCTTATAGCATAGGCTTTCTTCCCATTACCGGGACGTTCAGAACCCTTAAATTTTCTTTTACCTCCTATCTAAGAACTTCAAGCTTGGATGAATCGGGAAGTCTTCAAAGATTACTTGTACATTCTCATCATGTATAGCAGAGTAACCCCCATTAGCAATTCTTGGTATTTGATTCCTATGCTAATCTTGAAATAGTGAACATGCATCCTCTCATTGGGTTCCACCTTGGGAGCAAATTGGATCAAGTGCATGAATCTCATGTAGTACTCCTCTATTGTGATGATCCCTACAAAAGGGCCATGAACTCATCGAACTTCTTCATACAGAGATGAGTAGGGTAGAAATAGGCATAAAGAACATTAAGGATTGATCCCTAGTTAAAAGGCTCTTCACCTCTATATTAGATGCTCCTACATGAAGCATCTAATGTCCCCCTTAGGTAGCACATTACCACATCAACTCTTTTGTCCCCAGGTTAAACCACATATAGTGAAGGTCCTTTCCATTTCCTTAACTCATCTCTCTATAATGTTAGGTTCATCCTAACCATCGAAGACTGGTGGGTTATGATGCCTAACCCTCCTTAGGTAATATTTAGGGGCTGGTGTGGCTGCTGGCACTGGTAGTGGTGCTCGAAGTGGGTCTTCTAGGAAGGCTCTGATGTTCTCCATGAATGCCTCAAAACACTTGTAATGACAATTAGCAACCATCGATTCCCAAAGGCTAAGAACAAACATAACTAATTCATCATTTAGTACTAAGACTAGTATCACAAGTCATCAAGAGAACTATCTACAACACATTCCCCCAACCCACTCTTACTCATAGACAAGCTAGATTTGAAAATTATTTGCTTTCAATAAAATACTTAAAAAATTTGGGAAATATTTTAAAAGAATTAGGAAAATTGCTCTAATACCAACTTGTAACACCCCTATTTTTTGCCACCGAAAAATTTCTTTTTAAAAACTTTACGGAAGCAGAAAACTAATACTTAGAAAAATGTGGTATTATTGTTGTAACTAACATAAGATAGATGCTACCCACCAGCCCTATGATAGGCATAAAGTTGAGTAACAAAAATCAAACAGACCTATAATAGAGTGTGCTAAAACTTTTTAGATGATAAAATAAGAGAAACTACCAAGTGTAAGACATTAGCAATCTGAAATATTCAAGTATGCAAGGAAGATAAATTAAACTAGAGTATAGGGTTGGAATTTAAGAAAAACCAAAATACCATGAAACTATAAACTCTAGTCCATCAAGGAACTCTCAAAGTCTGTAGATGTCCAAGCTCTTAGAACCCATGCCCTAAATGAGATTAGCCAACTATTAGCTCTCCTCAAAAATCTATACATGACCCTCTACTCATGGGAATGAGCAAGTGACCATGCAAATGGGCATGTCCATACACTATGTACCGAGTAAGCCAAGTTACTGCCTTAATGGAGCTATCAACACAATATTATTATATATAATTCACATTAACATATTCATGCATACTTCATACAAACAAGGCATATGTTCTATCATGATCACATTAAGCATAGAAAGTTCATACCACATATGATTGATCATGCTTGACACCCTAGTGCCACATCATGGATGCCAATATACAAGCTGTAAGTAGAATGATTTAGTTAATAGTAATGTTACATTCATCTAAGCATGCATGTTCTTCTATAGGCCATCTTTTATATCACCATTACTCTTCCTATACTGTATTTTCTCTTTAACCACAATCTTATGCAAAATAATTATTCTAATTATTATCCAAATACTCAATTTAATTACTATCATAGTCATTGAGTGATGGACTATGTACCACCCTAAGGTATCACATACCATGGAAACTTATCTAAACTAAGGGACATAAAGTCCAAGTTGAAGCCAAGTAACCACTAATGGTCATAAGTCCAGGTCAAAGCCTAATAACCACCAATGAACATAAGTCTAGACAAAAAGCTAAGTAACCACCAATGGACATAAGTCCACAACAGAGCCAAAAACCACCTAGGTAACCAAACCCATTAGTACTGATACCCCCTAGTACATCATTAATGTGTAGAGTAGGTAAGGGATCAAGATCTACTAGGATCCCCCTAGAAGAAAAATCCCAAAGGCTCCAATAACAATGACAAGTAGACTAACTGTTATTATCTAATCGATGATCACGTAACCCAAATCCATACATAAATTTATTAACTTTTATTGTATGTTATTCTTGAGCTTATGTGATCAAAGGCCCACAGAATATAGAAATGAGACATCTATATGCTTATTCCATATTAACACTTACTATTCCTAAATATGTGTGGAATTTACATTAATAATTACTCAACAATAACAAGTTTCATGATATAACTCCATTTAATAAAATTTTTGAATTTCATTTACCTTTCCAGGCGATCAAACATTTACCCATCAAGACTTTATCAACAATCATCGAGTACATTATAAGTCATAATTCATTTAATCCATCTAATAGGTTTTTAATCCATGTCAATAGATACATTTTACCCATTCATTAGTCACATTATAGTGTCAGGCATAATCGCAAAGCATATCCAAGCCAAGAAACCAAGATCACACAAATTGGGCAAACCGGTTGAGTAATTTAACCTCACTAGTTGATTGGTTAGGTGAACAAGTCAATGGGATTGGGCTAACCAGTCCATTAGTTTGGCTCAGCTAAACCCAAGGTTCCATCAAATCAGTCAATTAGTTTCTCCAAAGTAGTTGATTATTCATAGACCATTCAATATGTTTTGCTAAGGTAGTGGATGGGTTTAAACATCAAACAAGACCAGGGTTACGACAAACCAACTAGTTGATGGGTTTGGTCGATTAGTCAATTGGTTTGACCAAATCAATCAATTGGTTTGCTCTCAAATAGTAAAAAAAATCATTTTAATGTAGATTCATTCTTAAATTCCTACCATATCATATTAAAACAAGAACTAACATCATATTAACACTTTCTAGCTTAAAAGTGTTCCATATTTCATAATTAATCAAACAACCTTGCTTTCCCTAAAAATCATGCATTCATATCAAAATTTTAAATTAATCCATAAGTACCAAATTTGAAATCAAATACTCATATCCATTTATAAAATCAAGACTTTAAAGATTTCATAACACTCTTTCTTATTTGAGTCACATTTTAGAAGTAAGAATGACTTACGTAATGAAAGAAAAACTTCCCTTACCAAGAAAAATCAACCTATAGAAATATTCAACTTTCATGATTTCTTCATGATTTCAATACATACTTTAGTAAATAAGAGCTTAAATTATAAGGAGAAAATGAATTGCCAATCTAAGAGAAAGCATAATGGATTTCTTCTAAAAATGTGTCTCAAATTTCTCCTAAAGCTAACCCTCCCTTGATTAAAGATAAATAAGAAGGATCTAGAGAAATGATCTAAAGAGTGGAAGGGAACCAACTAAGCCTCAAATATGAAGGGAAAGATCACAAGGTTAGAGGGAGTTAGATTATTTTTGTGGCAAAAAGAAATTTGAATAGAAGGGGTTATTAGGGTTATTTATAGCCAACAAATTAATATAATCACGAGTGTGGTCAGGGAAAAATAGAAGACACAAAATTTTACTATTTAAATTTGAGTTGAACTAGGAAATTTCTTCAAGATTGGCTCACCTCTCTTCTAGAGCTGAAATAGTGATTCTAGGGAGGTACAAGTCGATTTAGCCCTAAAATGCCAAACATGAGAGGGGTAATTGAAAATTGGGGTGGAAGAAAACTCCTAGCTAAGTAGAATTAGGTTTAAAATTAATGCAATGATTCCAAAATTATGCAAAGGAGAGAGGTGGAAGAATACAAAGTTGAGGTCACTTTCCCTTTAATTATCCCAATCGAACTTTTCAGATTACTTTGAGATAGAATTTTAGGTCAAATGAATGATAAAAAAGGATAATAACCTTTACGAATAATTTTGAATATAGTCATCTAGTTTTCATTTTGGTATAAGGAATTTTCAAAAAAAATAGTGTTTTTAAAATTTACTCAGCTCAACAAACTAATCGATTGGTTTGGCCTACAAGTCGAGTGTTCTGTAAACCTGTCAATTAGTTTGGTTGACCAAAACCATTTGCCTGGAATGGAAAAGCAATAAATCGGATCATGGTAACTGACAATTGGTCCACCTAAAACTCATGTTTTAAAATCTCCAAATCTTAATCAAATCTAATTTTTCACAAAACTTAATAATAGTCCTAAATCAAAATCAAACATTAACAAATTCCATAATTTCTAATTCAACAAACTCCATAAAAATATGGGGCATTAGAACAACCATTTGGGACAAAAAAGTTATGCATTTTGTTAACATTTGATATGAATTTAAAATTATTTTTTTTGGTAGTTAATAAAGAATATTATTAAAACCAATAAGAGGAGATTACATCAAGAGTTCCAAGAACAGCAAAATAGAGGAGAGCAACAAGACTCCTTATTTAGCATTTCTACCACCTCTACTACTTATACTATGATTGAGTCTAATGTGGAAGCGCTTCATAATATCCTTGACCATGTGGACAGGATGTGGAGTGAGACCGCTGAACATGGAAGAATTTCTGCTTCTCCAAATACCATAAATGACTTCTCCAAAAAGGGTCTTTGTACATTCAGCACCAATGTTATTTTCTTTTGTGTGATGTGCTGCAGAATGAATCAATGTTTCCCAGTTTTCTGCCTTAATGTCCATATCCAGCATATGCTTGATCATATCCCAAACTTTCCTTGTATACACACAGTGTACAAATAGATGGTCCATTGTTTCTGAGTCTTCAGCACAGATGCTGCATTCAGGTGGAACCTGTAGGTTCCACTTTCTCAGCTTTTCTCTGGTTGGAAGGCCTCGATGACAAGCCAGCCAAGTAATGAAAGAGCAGCGAGGTCTACCAAAGTGGTTCCAAGCAAGGGAAACCCAGTGCTTCTTATTCTCATGGTATCTAATCAGATTATAAGCCTTACTTATGGAATACGAAGTAGTGCCACATTTTCCATCAACAATATGCTGCATGAGGAGAGGATGAGTGGACATAATACTTCTATATAGCCAAGAATGATAAGAGTGAACTCTGACAGTAGCTATATCTTTGTGTTTTATGTAAATGCCATGCACCCACTTAATCCAGAGACTTTCTTTGTTGTACATGATCTTCCACAGCCACTTTCCCAGAGCTGCTTGATTCCAGTTTTTTAAATCAATCAAACCAAGGCCACCTTCATCCTTTGGAAGACACACAGTTTTCCATGCAATAGGATGTTTATGTCCAGAGCTAGAACCTGACCAAAGAAAGTTTCTGCAACTGCTCTTGATTTGAGAAATAATACCATGGGGGAAAGGGAGAATTTGGGCCCAGAAATTTGTAATCCCTTGGAGTACTGCAGAAATCAATTGAAGACGACCTACATAGCTGAGATAATGACAAGTCCAATTTCTAATTTTGGCCAGCAATTTATCAATAACAACTTGATAGTGGTGAGTCTTCAAACAAGAAGCAGCTAAAGGGAGACCCAAATATCTGAAAGGAAAGGAGCCTTCTGCACATCCAAGATAATCAATAATATTACTCTTAACCCTATCACTAACTCCAGCACAGAAAAAAGAGCTTTTATTAGGGTTAACAGTGAGTCCAGAACACTTGGAGAAGTTTTCCAGGGTAGTCTTGAGTTTAACAATAGAGGAAAGATCTCCCTTACAGAAAAGAAGGAGGTCATCTGCAAAACTCAAGTCAATGATCCCCATATTCTTACAGCCAGGGTGGCCATGAAAATCAGGAAGTTTCCAAAGTCTATGAAGATCCCTGTGAAGATAATCCATACACAGTAAAAACAGGTATGGAGAAATGGGATCACCCTGTCTAAGGCCTCTTTGCTTATAAAAGGTTTAGATAGGGAACCATTAACATTTATGGATATGCTGGCAGTTGAAATACATTGGATAATCATATCCACAAAAGTCCAGGGAAATCTCATAGCTTCCATTACCTGCTTAATGAAGCTCCATTTAACAGTATCATAGGCCTTTTGGAGATCAACTTGAAGAAAACTTCTTGGGCTGACATTTTTCTTTGAATAATGTCTCACAACATCTGTAGCCATAAGAATATTGTCAAAGATCACACGACCCTTAATAAAAGCTGCTTGAGATGTATCAATGAGACCACCCATCACCAATTGAAGTCTATTAGCCAAGATTTTGGAGATGATCTTATAAATGGTGTTGCAGCAAGCTATTGGTCTGAAGTCTTTAATCTTTTCAGCCCCTGGGAATTTGGGAATGAGAGTAATAGCTGTGTTGTTTATTTGCTTTAGCAGCCTTCTTTTCCTCCAAAACTCCTTCACTACACCCACAATATCATCTCTGATAATATCCCAGGATTTCTTGTAGAAATAAGCATTAAATCCATCCGGGCCAGGGGCCTTATGATCACCCATGGAGAGCACAGCTTCATGAACTTCCTGGCTAGTAGGCTCACAGGTTAAGCTATCACAATCTGTGTGGTGGATTAGAGGCCCTTCTTGAATGACATCCTCTTCTATCCCCTGAACAGATGGGTTATTTTTACCCAGGAGGTTTCTGTAATAGCTTACAATCTCTTCTTCAATGTCACAGTCAGCCGTAAGCTCTTGGTTTGCTTCATTTAACAGCTTTGTAATACGATTCCTGTTTCTCCTCATTTGAACATTTGCATAGAAATATTTAGTATTATGATCACCCAGTTGGACATGCTGGATATGGGCTTTTTGTTTGAAGAAGTGTTCCTCCTCAGTAGCTCTTCTCTGCCAGGTGATGTGAGCCTCCCTCTCCTCAGCAATAATACTCTGATTAAGGGGATCCAGCATTGTAGCACCCTTGCATTTCTGCCAATGTAACCAAGCTTTGTGAGCTTTAACAGAGACATGGTCATTACTGCTATTATACTATTTTAACCTGTGTTTGAGTAGTTTAAGTTTTGATACAGCTTGAAAAGCATAGTTCCCCTGGACCTCTGTCTCCCAGCACTCTTGAACAATTGAGTTGAAATCCTCCCTATCAGCCCAGAAATTTATGAATTTGAAAGGTTTACTATTGGAGGCTTGCTGAGAGTTTAAATGAAGAATCAATGGGTTATGATCTGAATATGGATTATGCACATTATCTACATAGCTCCTTGGAAAACCATCCAGCCAAGAAGTATTTCCAAGAATCCTATCCAACTTGCAATAAATTCTCTGTTCAGACTTCTGTTGGTTGCACCAAGTGTAAATACCCCCATTATAGTGGATATCATCTAGACCACAGTACTGAAGACACTTGGTAAAATCCTCAATATCCCCAAAGTCTGTTTTTTCCACCAAGTTTTTCCTCAGCCTTGCTGACCACATTAAAATCACCCATTACAACCCAGGGATTAGTAATTGTGTTTTTCAGATCACTCAGCCATTTCCACAGGGCAATTCTCTTTTGACCTGTGTTATGTGCATAAACAGCAGTCATATCAAAATGTTGATTGAGGGGCTTAATCAGCACATGACAATGGATACCTTGCTCAATGGACTAAGAAAGGGTGATATAACAGGTGTTAGGATCCCATATAATCCACACCCTGCCATTCCCATGACAATGATAATTATGAAGCACCTCCCACTGAAGGCCTAAAGAAGAAATGACTTTATCAGCATTAAACTGCTTAACTCTAGTTTCCACAATCACTAGAATAACAAGTTTCTGAAGGGACACAAGGTTTTTCACAGCCTTGTGTTTGAGGGTCTTATTCAACCCTCTAATGTTCCAAGTAGCTAAGTTCATAGAGGCCTTGAAGGGCCCTCTTGAGCTCCTCCCCTATCCACATTACTTGTTTCAAACTGAGTCATTAAATATTTGTCAAATTGCATGGATCTGGCTGGGTCTAAGGGGGATGATAGAATAATAGGATCCCATGTCTGTCTTTTCCCCTTATCAAGTTGATACACAGGTTTGATATGTTCAGCTCGAGGAGTCTGAAATTCCTTACTCCCCTGAATAGGTTGATCCATAGTACTTTTCTGAGGTGGAACATTGGCTATTGCTGTTCCATCACTCTGTTGAATTGGGTCCTGAATTATGCCATTTTGGTTGTCTTGAGGACCACTAACTGTACCAGAGTTGATGTCAGTTGAGGGTTGTTCCTTTTTTACCCAAGTCTGTTTGACATTTTTCTGAGAATTGCACTTAGTTGTGTCATACCCCATTCGATTACAGACTGTACAGAAAGAGGTTTCCATTCATAGTTAACATGCTGGAGTCTAGAAGTGCCATTAGGGAGAAGAATTTCCACTAAATCAGGGAGTGGTTTGCTGATATTCACCTCCACAAGAAGTCTAGGATAAGAAATCCTCTCTCGAGATGCAGTAATAGCATCTATACAGATAGGCTTGCCCAGGATGCTGCCAATTCTGCTAAGAGAGTTAGCAGCCCAAAAATGCAGGGGTAAACCAGGGAGTGTGATCCATAGGGGCATAACAAGCCAGTCATTTTTGTTCAACTGCAGTTCAGGGCTCCATTTCCTAATCAGCATTGGTCGAACCCCAAAAGACCAATATGGTCTAGCAATAACCTTCTGCATCGTGTCCTGATCCTGGAATCGAAAAAGGAAATACCCTTGATCGTGGCTTAATATTTCAGGTTTTGGTCCCAAGGAAGTCCAGTTTTGCGAAACAAAACTTTGCATTTGGGAATGGGAGGGTGGAATTCCAGCCACAAAGCCAATTAAGGTATTTTGCCAGCGGTTACTTTCATCTTGTATATCCTCTGCTAAGAGCTACGCTTTGGAATTCCCTTCAATAATCACAGGAGGAATGAATTGGAGAGACGTTCCTGATTCTGGAAGGCGATTCAAGAGGATAGTATCTCTCCAACTACGCTTATGGCCTTGTTGATTTCGATCAATGTCTGTCACAAGTTTACAATCAATAGAAGGAGGCGGATCAGATTCAACAATTGGGTTCCTCTGGCTGATGGGGGTCGAAATAATGGATTCATTCCCATGAATAAAATCTACAGATGATGGGGATTTAAGTAAATCGTGAATAGGTTCATCATCAATCGGGTCAATACAAATACCCTCATCCACCCTAGCAATCGTGTTGCATTTTGAAATCGAGTCAACTATTGGGGACAGTTCATTCTTCTCTAGCCCTTTATCTACCACGGACGGCTTCTTCAATGGCTTCCGTTTCCCCATGATCTCCGGCTGAATCAATCTGCGATGAACCGACTCAGCAAGAAAGGGGGAGCGCGTGCGGCGCGTTCTTCATGACTAGAAGCCCTTTTTTACTCCACTTATATTGATAACAAGAATCAGTAAATTTAAAATTTTTAGGTAAGGCTAATAGATATAAATGATTAATTTTCTAGAAATGTATGGATAAAACATGCACATAAGTATAAAAGAGAAATGTTTTCACAAAAGTTACTTTAAATGTCATAAATAATAAAATTTAACTTGAAGAAATTGTAAAAACTAGAACCCACATCTTAGAAAACATTATTGGTGAAGAAATGTCTTAGGGTTTGAGTGAGCCATTCAGGAACGACGAAGAAGAAGAAAACTTCACCTGTTTTGAGTGCTTCGCTGAGGGCTAAGGCTAATGATGGTATTTGGATGGCTTCAAAAGATGATGTTTTGGTTTGGAAGGAAAGGAATTCCATGTTCAAGGTTTCTAAGAAAGGTGATGACCTAATCTTACCGAATGAGAGGGATTTGATCGACGTGGTTGTCAATGATGGGAGTACTGATAATCATTCAAAACCATTTATTATTGAATCTCGCATGCCTAAATGGAGCCATGTAGAGGGATCACCTGGTCTTGATGGTGTTAATTCAGATATAATGGGTAAGACTATAGTATGGGATCAACTTCAGCCTACGTCTCCCCCTAATGCTTAGTCTTAGAGGGATGTGCTCATAGGTAACCGTATATCTAGTCATGGATAGGCATTATCCTTTCAAAACCCCTCTTCTGACAATGGAATGTTAATAGTTAAGTTAGATAAACAGGATGTTCAGTCTAAGGTTCTTTAATAGGCTAATACTTTGATTGGGTTTGTCTTTGGGGATGCACCATTATACAATCAGATGTGTGGTTTTGTTCGAAGGCAATGCTCTAGCATTAAAATGCCAAAAGTTATTTTGCATACGTCCGATTATTATCTTTTTCAGTTTCATTTGAAAGAGGATGCCAACTGGGTGCTCAGTTAGCATTGGACATTTTTCAATAGACCTTTTGTTTTGAAAAGATGGCATAGGAGATTGAAATTTAATTTTGGATGAGATTCAAGTGCTGCCTTTATGGATTAGATTCCCTAATCTTCCCATGGAATATTGGTCATCAAGCTCTCTTAGTAAAATTGAAAGTGCAATTTGTATTCCTGTATGTACTGATGCTATTACAGCATCCGGGGATTGAGCTTCTTATCCAAGAGTGCTGGTCGAGGTTGATGTCAAAAAACCTCTTTCGGAGTCATTCATTATACTGGATCCTAAGGGGGTGGAAGTTGAGCAAATGGTGGAATATGATTGGAAGCCTATGTATTATCCTTTATGTGATTGTTTTGGCCATGATACCAGGAGGTGTAAGTATTATCACACGGCCGTAAAAGAGGGCTAGGAAAAAGGTGGAGAGTGGAGAATGGTGTGGGATCATAGGAAGGGGAAAACTCCAACAAATGAAGAGAGCCATCAACCAGTGATGCTGACTGATCCATATGTGACTGAGACTATAGAGGATCAACAAAATGTGGACACTTCTGAATGCTCTAGGTTGTATGGTTCTGTTATTCCACCTCTTCTTGCATCTTCTTCTATTGCAGGGGGAGAAGGCCATGACAAGAAAGGACACACAGAGAACCTCTTTTCCTTCTTCTGAACCAAGGATGACTAGGCAAAGAGCTCTCCTTTCTGGTGCTCATGACGATTCTGTTGGAGGCCATGGGACGGTAGTGGATATAGAGGGAAGGTTTGATGGTGGTGGATAAGGTTGTTCCTTTCTTGATCCTGGTGGGAAATTTTAGCACTTGGAATGTTTTTGGTTTGAATAAGACTTCCAAACATCAAGAACTCACAAGGTTTTGTGCTATGAACAAACTATCATTGATTAGTATTCTTGAAACTAGAGTTAAAGAACAAAATTTTTTAGTTGTTTTTAATAAGGCCAGAAGGAGTTGGAGTGGTATTAATAATTACTCCCATCATCCAAATGGAAGGATTTGGTTCTCTAGGATCCTAATGTTTAGGTACTGGAGTCCTACTTCATGTGTGACGAAGCTATTTTGTGTAATATTTCTAATTTGCAGACTTCTGCAAATTTAATTGTGGCTTTTGTCTATGCTCATAATAGTGGGGCAAATCGATGGGGTTTATGGCAATGGTTGAAGGCTCATTCTCTAGGTAATGTCCCATAGATTGTGTTAGGTGATTTTAATGTGATCCTGAATGCTAATGACAAGTTCTAGGGTGGTCTTCCTAATGCCTCTAATGTCCAAGATTTTAGGGATTGTTATCTGGATCTAGGTCTTTTTGATCTTCAAAGTCAAGGATATCATTTTACTTGGTCGAGCCATAAGGTTGGAGAAGAAGAGGTTTTTTGTAAGTTGGATAGGGCTCTAGTAAATATGGCTTAGTTGGCCTCTTTTCCTCATTCAATGGCAGAGTTTTTAAGCCCTTTATTTTCTGATCATAGCCTTGTGGTTATCCAATTGCATATTCCATTTCTTTCAGGACCTAAACATTTTAAAATTTTCCAGTTCTAGATTGAATCTGAGGAGTTCCTACCTCTTGTTAAAAGAGCCTGGAGTATAAAATTTGGTGGTAATGTTTTGCTCAGAATTTCCAAGAGATTATTTCTTTTGAAGTAGGATTTGAAGAAAATCAATAAGGATAAGTATGGTTCTATTTCTTACAAATTTAAAGCTGCTAGAGAGGAGGTGGACTCCTTGCAAAAATTCATCTACTCCAACCCTACTGATATTGTTCAAAGGGATCAGCTTCATATGAAGGAGAAATATTACCATCACTTACTGCATTGTGAGGAAATGTTTTTCAAACAGAAAGCTTATGTTTAATGGCTCAATTGTGGGGATTCTAATCACAAGTATTTCTATGCTAAGGTAAAGGAAAGAAAGTAGAGGAAATTAGTGGTGACGTTACTGGACTCAGAAAATAGGAAAATCAGAGGGGCAACAAATATACAAGTTGCTTTCTTTGCTATTATGAACAACTTTTGGGAACTGAGCAAAGGATGATGTGAGTGTAGGATCATTCTGTTATTGAATCTCAATTGTCACAGGCTCAACAAGCTGGCCTCACTACACTTGTATCCAAAGATGAAGTCAAAGAGGTTGTTTTTTCTATGGGAGATACTAAAGCCCCTGGGGTTGATGGGTACTCTGCAGGCTTTTTCAACATAAGCTGGTATATTGTTGCTGATGAACTTCTATGGGATGTAAGAGAACTCTTTGCTTCTGGGTTCTTACCTAGGAAAGAGAATGTCACTTCTTTAACTCTATTTCCCAAGAAGCCATATGCAAATAGGGTGGCTAATTTTAGACCCATAGCTTGCTGTAATGTGCTGTATAAAATCATTTCAAAAACTTGTGTGCAGAGATTGAAGAGTATTATGCCTACTATCATTGAGACCTCTCAGAATTCTTTCATCAAGGGTAGAATTATTGGAGAGAATATTCTCTTGGCTCATGAATTAGTCAAGAAATACTCTATCAGGGGTATATCACCTAGATGCATGCTAAAGATTGATCTTCAAAAAGCATATGACATGGTGAATTGGAATTTTGTAAAGTTGATTTTGGCATGTGTTACCTCTGTTTCTTTCTTTGTGAGTTTCAATGGGGTGCTTGCTTCCCCTTTTCCTGGGAGAAGAGGCTTAAGACAAGGAGATCCTCTATCCCCCTATCTATTTGTGTTGGTGATGGACTATTTCAATAGATGCTTGAAGAAGTTATAGGCTGATCCAAGATTCCATGGCCACCCTAGATGTAAATCTCAGAGGCTCATCAATCTCAATTTTGTTGATGATTTGCCGTTGTTTTGCAAGGGTGAGCTGCAGATTGTCATTTTTTTACAAGAGGTTTTATCTCAGTTTTCTACTTTGTCTGGACTGTCTATCAATCCATTAAAATGCAGTGTCTTCTTTGGAGGTGTCAATGAGCATGTTCAAGCTGCCATTCTATCATATCTTGGCTTCCCTGCAGGCTATTTCCTATAACCTATTTGGGTCTACCTTTGACTTCAGCAAGCCTTTCTACAAGTCATATGCAGCCTTTTCTAGATAAAATTACTACTAGATTGAAGGATTGGAATACACTATATTTGTCATATGTTGGTCGTTTGCAGCTAATCAAATCAGTGTTGTTTAGTGTTCAGGTTTATTTTAGCTAAATCATTTTGCTTCCCAGGAAAGTGCTGCACTATTTTATTAGTATGTGTAGGGGTTTTTTGTGGTCAAGGAAGGTTAGTGTAAGGAACACTACCCTTGTATCTTGGGATAATATTTGTTGCCCAATAAATGAAGGGGGTCTAGGTTTACCGAATCTAGATATATGGAACAATTGTGCTTTGGGGAAGTTACTTTGGAATATTGTAGAAAAGAAGGATATTTATCTTAGGTAGATGTCTATGTAGGACTTATTCCCTCAGCTTATAATTTTTGGATTTTTCATAGAATACTGCATACTTGATCTCTTTTATAGGAGTATGTTCAAGATTGTGTGCAAAGGAATGTTACTGATTTTAGCATTAACGTAGCTTACCATTTTATTCGTACTAAACAGGAGAAGTAGAAATGGGCAATTCTAGTTTGGAGGCCTTTGATTATCCCAAGATTGAGATGTCCAGTCTAGCTTGCATTCAGGAATAGGTTACTAACTAAAGATAGATTGGGGGAGCTAGGTATGGATGTAGATCCAAGGTGTGTTTTCTGTTAGCAGCATGTGGAAACCACAGATCATTTATTTCTTTTTTTCCCTTTTACTTCCATGTTTTGGTCAAAGATCAGGGTGGCTGTAGGGAGAAGTGATAGGATCACTGGCTGGGATCATGAAGTCAAAGATTTAAATTCAAGATCTCGACAAAACTCTAGCAAAAAACATATTTTAGGGGCTTTGTTTATTTCCTATATTGCTACTATTTGGCATGGAAGGAACCTTCGATTGTTTCAAAATCAGGCTAGGCAAAACTCTATAATTATAAGAGTTATTATTATGAATGTTTCTAGGAGAATGGTTCACCATAGTCTGCATGTTAAATATGCTAGGTGGTTATCGCTATTAGATTGTATTGATTACTACGGTTGGTTGTAAATTCCATTTCGATAGTAATAAATCTTCTTACTTATCGAAAAAAAAACACAACAAAGGTTTTAGAAAGTTTTAAAAGTGGTTTACTTCAAAACATGTATATCCCTATAACTCTTAGGCCTTATTTTAATAAAATAATAAAACATAATTTTTTTAATTAATTAAATTAAATGGTGTAAAAGTGTGGTATTGTAATTGTAGACTAGCAAGAAGTCCATAAAAACCTAAATGGAGTCAGACTATTGAAATTGATTTAGTAAAACTCGATAAGGGCACTAAGGAATTGAACTTGAATGAGCTTGAGAAAAAAGGATTTTTAACTAAGGATGGATGAAAGATAAAATATATGTTGAAAGGGTTTTTTTTTTTTTACTTTTAATCAAGTTTCAATCAATTCTATGACCAATATAAAATATACCCAATGGCAAAAACATTTTAAAAGATAATGCACTAAATGATCTTGAGTTAGCCTTAATACATAATATGATCCTAATTTTTGTTGAAAAGCAGTATATATGTAATAACCCTAATTTTTTGAACTAAATTTTATTTATTTAAAGATACATTAATAGAAGAAAAGATAAAACATAGGGAGTGTCACTACCACATCTAAGTCAATATAACTGTTTATCACACATTTCATGCTAGATTTAACGCTAAAACATAACAAACTGAAACATTAATAACATAAAATAATAAAATCAAGCATTTGTAGAGGACTCTCATAGGGTGAGAGAAAAAATACATAAGGTTTGATGATTAATCAAATCTACCAATTGCTATAATGATTAGGGAATATACCAAATTAGAGTTAAAATGTTAAGCCAAACATAAAAACATCCCATATGGGGAAAACAATTATATGGAGTACCTTAATCTCCAACGTTATATGCACCCAGATATAAGGTAGATCATTAGTTAAAATACAAAGTAATAATCCACTATCTGAAGATATCCACTTACTAGCCCCAAAAAGCTAGGGTTGTCATAGTGGGCTCGATTTAAGTATAGCATCAACAGAGGAATATTGAGTCGATCTAACTACCTAATACATGAAAAATGCTTATAGTACACATTAAGTCATGGTACAACAAAACATGCAATCAAAGAGGAAACACACATATACATTAACATTTCACGCTTGCATGCCAAAAAACAATCATGCTTACATATAATATCAATTAGGAAATAAAATATGGCAACATCCCATATGGATATTCCAAAGGGGATTGGATAGAGTATTTAACAAAAATAATGTCAAATAAAAATTTATGAAACAAGAGTATAAAATTTGGCAAACAATTAACTCATGATCCGCGATGGGTCAAGGGCCTCGATGCATATCTACATCCACTACCAAAAGGTCATCCCTTTTAGAATTTAAATCTTCCTTTATGGTGTGTTTATAATGATTTAAACCTTAGTTTAGTTATGAAATGCCCAAAATTTCTAATTTTAAAAATTATATTTAGATAAGATTTTATTGTAAAATTTTATTAAATAAATTATTTTTATTAAAATAAAAGGAATTTAATAAGGAAAAATTAATAATAAATTTATAAGTATTTTAATTAGGAGGTATTTGGTTATTTTACCTAATTAAGGATTTTATTTTGAAAATTAATTAAATAAATTATTTTATTTAAAATAAGAAGGAGAAAATAGTTTCAAATTAATATTGATTTTATAAATAATTTAATTGGATAAATTTAGGGTGTTTTGCTAATTAAAATAGAATTTATGGAAAATCTTTTAAAAAACCTAATTTAGCCTAAAAAGAAAGGGATTTAAATATTATTTTATTTAATTATTATTATTTTTAAACAACCCAAATATCCTAATTAATTTAATTAAGCCAACCCACTATTTTTTTTTCTTTTTCCCTTGTTCCTTTTCTTTCTTCCTTTTTCTTCCTTTACTTCTTTTTTTTTTCCTCTCCTTTTTTTCCAGTTTGGGTTGCCCTCTCCCGCGATCCAACCCTCCCTCCTTCCTTCTTCGTCACGGCCCAGCCTGTGCCTGTCGCCCTTCATACGTCCCTTGCCACGCCGCGTTTTGATTCCTTTCCCATTGAAACTTTGCGTTTCATTTAATCACCCTTCACCTCACGCTGACTGCCCGGTTCTCATTCTTTCTTTTCTTTTCCTCTGGACCGACCGGTCCACCCCCCCATGTCCTTCATCTTCCTCGACGCTGCTAGCCTGAAACTCTACCGCCTCACCCCCTAGTTTTTCGGCCCCGGTTATGGTCATTTTGATAGGTGGTTTTCCTTCCAATCTCTCCCCCCTGATTCAGCGACCACATAGACCCAATCATCTCCCTTTTTCTTGCGCGTTTTCCTTCCTTTTTCCCTATGCATTCCCCTCCCTCAAAAATTGTTTCCACTGGCCAACCTCGCCGCTGACGACCAAAAACCCTACTGCATTATCCCTCACCGACCCACAGAACCCTAGCCTCCCTTCTAACCCTATATATACCCACATAATTAGCCCTGTGTCAAGCTTTTAATACCTACCTAGAAAAATGATCCTTTTTGCCACCATCCCTTTAGATGTCTCGTCCACCACCTCCGGCCAGCTTCGCTGCCATTCCTGGCCACCCGTTTCATCCTTGCATCACCCTCTAACTAACCAAACATCCCATATCTCTCGATTCTTCCTGCACAAGCCACACCGGCTGTGCGAAGTAACCCCGTCAACCAACCTGTTTTCCAGCTCCACCACCCTTTGTGCTACCCTTATCCACCTCTTTCGCCGCTTCCACCACTTCCTTCACCTCCCAAATTGTTTTGCAAACCATCCTCTACCTTCCCCTACCTTTCTTTTCCTCTTTCTTCCTCTCCTCCTCTCTTTCTCTTCTTCTCCTCCATTCGGCCACCACCACTGCTGTCGTGCGCCGCCACCTATGGCTGCGCCACCACCCTCATTCTATCCCTCTCCTTCTGGGCAACTCTAAACACCTCTACTCCCACCTTAATTCTCCTTATCTTTTTCCCAGCATCCAACTTTTACCTTTTCTTCCCCTTTTCCCGCCGCCGCAGCTGCCGCCGTGCACCACCGCCGGTGTCGCATATTCCCACCAGCCTAAGGTTGAACCCTAGACCCTCTCATCCATTTTCCTTATTTTGATAACCCTTAAATTATTTTATTTCAATTATTTTCATATAAATACTATTATTATTATTATTTATATTTTTAATATGTATTATTATTATTATTGTTATTATTATTAATGTTTTGATTATTATTTCTGTTGAGGGCTAAAGCCCTATTGTATTTTATTTTCGATTTTATTCTTATTATTCTTATTATTTCTATTATTACTATTATTAATATTAATGTGTTATTATTATTATAATTATAATTATTTTTATTTTTACTATTTTAAATTTCTATTATTATTATTTCATTATTAATATTACAATTACTTTACTATTAGTTTTGCTATTCATATTGTTGTTGTTATCGTTGTTGTTATTATTATTATTATTATTTCATCATTATTGTTATTGCTAAATTTGGTTATTTATTTTACTAATATTATTATTAGTATTATTTTGGAAATGGGGCCGAAGCCTTTATTTTACTTTGTTTTTGAATAATGTCCTCTTTATTATTAGTATTGTTACTATTATTATTATTATTATTATTATTATTATTATTTATATTCTCATTGATATTATTTTTAGTATCATTATTATTATTGGAATAAAGTATTTAACCCTACATTAATTATCAACTTTTATAATATTTCTATTATTTCTATATCTTTAGCAAAGTTAGAATTTTGTTAATGTTATTTTAGGGTTTTGTGTGGGAGAATCTGATTTATGATTTTTATGATTTTGTGTGGGAGAATTTAATTTATGGTTTTGTATAAGAGAATCTAATTTATGGTTTAGATGATTTTGTATGGGAGAATGTAATATATGATGTTATATGGGACAATCTAATTTATGGTTTATATGGGAGATTCTAATGTATGATTTTATGTGGAAGAATCTAACTTATGGTCTTGTATGGGAGAATCTAATTTGTGGTTATGAATGGGAGAATCTAATCAATTGTATTATATGGATAAATCTTTGGGTTTTATATGGTTTGAATTTAGGGTTTGGTATGGATGGATCTTTGGTTTTGTGTGGATTCAATTTAGTGTTTTGTATGACGGAATCTAGGGTTTGCATGGTAGTATTAATGGTTGTATGGTGGTATTAGGGTTTTCATGGTGGTATTAATAGTTTTATGGTTGTATTTATGGTCGTGTGGATGTATTAGGGTTTGCATGGTGGAGTTAGGGTTTTGCATGGGAGTTAATGATTGCATGGTATTTAGGGTTTGTATGAAAAGTTCAAGAGGTTGCATGGGATGTGTAAAGTTTGTATGGGAGCGAAATTTACGTATGAAAGGTTGATTTGGGATGTAAGGAAGGAATGTAAGTGTTATTTGGGTGTTTGAACATTTTAGATAAAAAATAATACGTGGAGATTATATAAGGGTCCATAGGAGACCGAACTAGGGTTTGTGTGGATAATTAGGGTTTGTTGTGGTTGCTTGGAATTTTTGTATTATTATGTGTGTTGGCGATTAAAGTGTAATTATGATTGTGGAATCTTATGATTTGTGATGTGTGAAGTGTAAAGGGAATGATTCATGCATGCTTGGAAAGCCTTTGAATAAGATACTTAAAACACTAATCATTTAAAGTGGAAGATTATTGAGCCGGGTCCAGACCGATCCACCGGTCAGGAATAGTGGTTAGGACATGATGTCCTATATGTAATCGGTCCACCGGTAATAATAGTGGTCAGGCTTTGTACTCGTGCGTTTTTGGCCCACCGGTAATAATAGTGGGGTGACTCGAGCTCAATAAATATAAACTTACGTTTACCAAAATGCTTAAAAGATACTAATTACTTACAGTGGAACACCATGTGAGTAGGAACCAGACCGATCCATCAGTTAGGAATAGTGGTGTGGACTATTGTTCCGTAAGTGACCGGTCCACCGGCGAATAATAGTGGTGTGGACTTTATCCTGCAAGTTACCGGCCCACCGACAATGATAGTGGGGTGTTCCTTTACTTACATGGATTTGATAAAATGCATGGTGTGTATCAACTTTGAATAAAAGATTAATTAATTAATTAATCCGGACTATAATTGGACCTTTATACTTTTACCTGGATGGTCATATGCATTTATGTTAAAATGATTATGCTCTTTTATTCTTATGCATGGCTTATGTGCTTATGTATTAGCCATAGTGCTGAGTTACCTAACTCAGTACGTAGCGTACTGATCACCCTTTTCATGGATGCTGCTCATTCCCATGAGTAGTGTCCCCTTCTAACTTTGTGTAGGTGGGTGAGACATCAGTTGGGGCTAAGTGTTAAGAATGTTTGGCTCAAAGTTCGAGAGAGTTGTGGCCATATTTTAGTCTTTATGTAACTTCTATTGCTTCTTGTTATTCCTTTTGTTTTGGATTTTTCTAAATTAAATATTAATGTTTGTAGCTATTATTCCTTTCGAGGAATTTTGATTTCGCACTCTGATTTCTATATTATTATTGATTCATGATTCTTTACACGCACTCTGATTTTAATGTATGATCTTTCAAGTTCTTTTATGAACTGTTGGTTTGAGTTTAATGTAAATCTTTTCTTAGCCTTAGCACTTGGTACTGGAATGGTCGGAGAGAACTGGTTCGGTACTAAGTGTGGCGGTAACATTCCCAGAATTCACAGGTTTTAAGTATTTCTATTTTAGTTACTTCCGCTTTAAAAAAAAGTAGTGATTTTTGGGGTGTTACAAGTTATCCTATCTTAGGTTATAGATTTGAAAATCCAATATCCTATTATAGGAATGCTAGATACACACAATCGTTTGACAATATATTCCTTTAAAAGTGTTATTCTATTTAAAAATAGTTCCTTACAAACTATAGGAGTGAAAGTGTAGATTTATTTGTGATAATAGTAAAGAAGGTAGTGAAATAAATATTACAAGTGTATGAACACTCTAGTAAAATATGACTAAGAAATTAAGCACTAGAGTTGTTTGATATGTATTTGAAAGTGCTAAATCAAAACTCTCTTGATTTTGTTAAGATATGAAAATGATGATTGAGGAATAATTATGCAAGCTTCATTGATCTTTATTGAGTTCTATCAACTCTTATTTATAGTACTAAACATATGAGAGAGATTGGAAGTAGCGAATAATAGTGTTGAGATATGAGATTAGATAAGTAATTTCATAAACCATCAAATTGATTTAGCTTACTAGTTAATGTGTTAAATTCAAGGCTAAAATGCATTTCTATAGAAACAAAACTTGTTAATTGGTATTCAGACTAATAAATTGGTTTGCAAATCAGCAAATGAGTTTGTAAACCGATCGATTAGTAGAATAGCTTACAACACTACACACCTTCACAATAAAGATGATAACTTGAGCCACAAATCTTGAAATTCAGTGTTGTATTTTATGCTATAAATTATACATATTAATATTTTCAAAGAGTTATTATTTACCTAAAAAATAATATCTAAAAAATTTATGGCGAATGTTTCAAATAAAATCATATGTAAAAGGGCTTAGTATAAAATCTATTTTACACAACTATTTTATATAAATACTTTTGATGTATGAATTTATTTTAAGATATTTTAAAATTATTTTTGAATAGGATTAGAAAAATTATATCATTGAAAACCATAAATGATCAACACTTCATCATATTACAAAAAAAAAACCTAAGTCTTAGTTATATCACCAGGCATGAAGTATTATTTTATCTTTCTTGTTGGTCTTTGACATGTGCCTAAGATATTATTTGAAACTTTATCTACTTATCACTCCTTGAATTGTTTAGGTTTGAATACTTTAATTACTATGATAAGCTTGCACATTTAACAAGATAAGTCAAATTCATAATTATGTTAGTTATCATAAAAAAAAAAAGGTTGAGTGACCTACGAGGCCAACATATAACATCTTATAATAACCACAACACACTTACAAAATAGAAAGGTCTACTAAAGCATATATATTATTTAATTATAATTATTGGTTATCAATATAGGTTTTTTTTTTCAAATAGTATTACTTGGCCTTGGATTTCTGAGATAAAGGATGATAGTTGGCCCAAAAATCTTTTAAACACACTTATCTTAGTCTTGAACTAATCTTGGACTGGTAGCCCATACCATTCTAGTCAGTTCTCTACATTGGTTAGGGCACCTTGTTGTCTTATACAACATAATATATTTACCTCTTCCTCATCCGTTGTTCTACTCCTATATATATAGGGTCTTGTATCTAATTTGGGATATCTGCAATCATAATGCAACTCTCTCACTTTTTTTCTCTTCTCTCTCCTCTAAAATTTTTCCTCAATACTCTTTAACTAGTTAGTACTATTCCAATTCCCCAAGAACCCCTCTGATTACAAAACATCAACAACAAAAAGCATCGTTTGTGGGCACTTCTCACAAAAATCTATATCTCCCATTTAACGTTTTGACCTTCTTGATCCTATTACTAGTGATTCTTCTAGGGAACAACATCTAGTTACTATTAATTATACCTAAATTTCTAAGGCCAAGCTCCAAGAATCTATTCACAAATTGGTCTTAAACATGCCAACTCCACTTATGAATCAAGTAACTACCCCATCCTTTGGATCAACATTTCCATGTTATACCTCAATAACCAAATCCTCAATAAACATTAGTTGAAGTTCTGCATAATCTAGAATGGGAGTCAATGACTAGGCTCCATAACTTTGTCTTCTATAAAGATGAGACATATTACATGAAGAATGTTTAAGGCAAAAAGAATAGAAGTGATAAACACTAGGAGTCCCTTAGCCCTCAATGATAGAGTAAGAGGGATAGGTGTTTGAGTCCCATCATAAGGCATGATGTTTGTCAGAGTAACATCGCTAAAGAGGACTTGATCATTAAGATTATAGATCAATGTATATCATAGGCAAGAATGATATTGATGTTCATTTTAGATGGAAAACATATTTTACAAAATACATATATAAAAGTCCAACACAAATAATAAGAATCTATAATTTTGAATCATTTTATGGTTCTATAGATCTAGAGGACCATTTAAATGCATTCAAGATCATTATGCATATATATGGGGCATAAGAAGAGACATTATGTAAAGCATTCATAGGAATTTTAAAAGGGTTAACATTAAGATGGTTTGGGAAACTAACATATGAATTAATAAATTATTTTTTATAGCTCATGATTGCTTTTACTGAGTATTTCAATGCATGCTAGCTACCTAGAAAAGATTCTTCTTCTATGATGGGATTCTCTTAAGGTTCGACAAAATCTATTCAATTTTTTAAAAAAAAATCAATAAAGAGATCCAAAAGATTGATGAGTTAGATAATTGTATTACTCGATCCTCTCTCGTTAGAGGACTAATTGATAAAGAGTTAATTAAGAATTTAATCTCAGCCAAAAATAAATCTTACACTTCTCTAAGGAAAGACATGTAAGAGAGGATGGATGCTAAAGAGATGAGCAAGGTAATGTGGATGATGTTAAGAAGAGTGGAAATGCCTTCAATTCCAAAGTAGATACTTGATAAAGAGATGTATAGGCTAGAAAGAGACTATAAGGTTCTAAGACCAACAATATAACCAGTTATTTGATAGAGTTAGATTGGTAGATTTGACAAATACATTCCATTAGTGGCCAGCATCTTACTTAGATTCAATGTGGAAAATGGATGGCAAATATTTTTGAGGCCCTTTCCTATACAAGCTAACATGAAACATAGAAATCTTACTAAGTGGTCATTGTTTGTTTGTTGGCATATAACAAACTCTAAGATAACATTTTTATGATGGGATTGGTGATGAGGTGCCTGATTAATGGAGGATGGGGAAAATTCCAGAGTGGCGGGAGTGTAACATGGCAATGCTATGTAATAAAAGTAGGACACTCTAAGACTATCGAATGTCAAAAAGCAACAAGAAGGTCTTGTTCTAGATAACTTATATGCTTCTAGAGATGGCATCTTAGCATTTATGGAGAAAAAAAAGAAGCAATTGAAGGATGCAGGGCATAGGGGTGATGATAGGCAAGGATATCATTGAAACTAATAAATAGGAGTTACTAGATTTTTCTCAAGAAATAAAGATTTATTTTCTTAGAAGGTGTATGATCAAGAAGGAATCCCTTCCAAAATCATTGATCACCGGTTAGATATTATAATGGGATAAAAAAATTGAAATAAAAGAAAAGGTACATCATCTTTTAAAAAGCATAAATCCAATCAAAAGGAGGTGGAGAATTTGCTCGACTAATGTTTTATCAAAGATGTAAAATATACTAACTAGATAGCTAATCTAGTATTTGTAGAAAATTCCAATGGAAAATGGAAAATGTGTTTCAACATTATAGAAATTGAAATGGCATGCCTTAATGATAAAAATATGTAACCTTATTTAGATAGATTTATTGACTCATCAGTCATGTAGGAGTAGTTAAGTTTTATGGATGCATTTTCTAGGTACCATCAGATCAAATTAGCTTTGGTTAACTAAGAAAAAAACCTCTTTCATTACCAATGATGAAATTTATTATTATAAAGTTATTCTAATTATATTTAAGAATGTTGGGAAACTTTCCACAGGTTAGAAAAATGCAATCTTTTAGTTGTATATTAGGGAGTAAATAAAGGCTTATGTGGATGAAATAATAGCTAAAAGTAGGAAAAAAGAATCCTACTTATAAGAGATAGAGATCATTTTTGATACTCTAAGAAAGTAGAAAATGAAATGAAACCCCATATAATTGTATTTGGAGTTGGCATGGATAAATTCCTAGGATTCATGGTTTTAAACAGAGAAATAGATGTAAATATATAAAAATTAACTATAGTTTTGGATATAAAAACTTCAGCGGGTAAAAGAAAGATATTCAATAGCTAAAGGGAAAGCTGCCCACACTACATAGATTCTTATATAAAGGCATTGATAATTATGAGTGGACGAAAGATCACCAAAAATAATTTCATAATCTAAAAGCCCACTTATCTTGATTATTAACCCTAATGAGCCTAGTAGTAAGAGAGGCATTGTTCTTATATCTAGCAGCATTGGCATCATCTATTTCTTTTTTTCTTATCAGAGAAGATATTAAGGTTGGGACACATAAGCCTATATATTACACTTACAGGATGCTCACTATTGTTGAGTGTTGATATTTTTACTTGAAAAAAAATAAAGCATTATGTCAATTCTCACTCTATTGTGGTTTTAATTAATATTAATCTTAGGTTGGTCTTACATAAGCCTATGAACTCAAGGAGAATAATTGTATGGGTCATAGAATTAAGTAGATATGAAATTCCGTATCGACTAATACCCACCATTTAAGGCCAGACTTTAGCTAAGTCTATTGTTGATTCATTTGAAGATGAGAAAAATCTATCATGAATTATATAAGAGCAAGGGGAATGAACTTTATATGTCAAGAAGGTATCTTATAGTTTAGGTTTTGGGGTTGGTGTGGTCTTAATTGACCCAAATGTTATGATAGTTGAATATGCATTGAAATTTGGTTTTGCTATCACTAATAATTAAGATGAGTATGTAGCTGCATTGGCTAGTCTCAAAATAGCTTATGGGTTGAAGAGATATAAAATCAAGCTATACAGTGACTCAACATTAGTCATAAGCTAGTATAATGAATAGTATGATGTCAAGGAACCCAACACAGAGAAATATTTAGGGATGTTGATTGAAAAAACAAATAATTTTTCATGTCTTGAAATAACCTAAGTGCCACAAGAAACTACTCTTGTGGTTGAAGCATCAGCAAAAATAGCCTCAGCCATTACTTCTTTATTGAAAAGAATAGTTAAAGTTTAGTATATGAAAGAACAATTGATAAACATAACTAGACCTCAAGCTGAACAATATAGGATCATAGAAATATTAACTACAGATGAGTGGATGAAGGAGTTAGCATATTTCTTATAAGTAGGAACTCAATTAGTGGACAAAAATAAAGGATTTAAGATAAGAAGAAGGGCTATGAAGTATTTTCTAATTAATAGAGAGTTGTATAGACATTCATAAACCATGTCATTGTTATAGTGTGTACCTTAAGTAGTTAGACAAAAAGTGCTTGATGAAGGCCATGAAGGAATTTGTAGTTCACAACAAGCTACCATATCATTCTCAAAAAAAGCTCTGCATGTAGGTTTACTATTAGAAAACAATTTATTAGGATTCCGATGCAATAATAAATTGACGCCAAGCATGTCAAAAATTTACCCTAGCACAAAAAGTTACTACTACATACTGAGACTAATCATAAGCCCATGGCCATTTGCTATACGAATGCTGATATTTTTAGACCATTTAGCCTCAATAATGATAATGCTTCAAAGAAACATTACAAATCATTTTAATGTTTTTATGTGATGTCTTTCAAACTTATAAACTAAGTGTAGGTGTTAGCAGAAAAAATTCATAATAGTTGCTATTGATTATTTCACAAATGGCTATAGGTAAACGACTTGACAAAGATTACTAAAAAATGACAATTTTTTTGGAAACATATTTTATGCCACTAACAAATGGAAAAATGGACTTTGATGGGATAGCTATTATATGAGTGGAACTAACAAAATTTTGTAGGTTTGCATATCCATAAGAAATTATGATAGATAATGGTTGAAAGTTTGACAACAATAATTTTGTGAAAACTACTTCAACCGTTCATCTGTCAGTAAACTAAATTAAATATTCGTCTATATAGGACACTTGGCATTACAATAATATGTTCATTATTGGTTTCAATATAGTGTAATGGTCAAGCTAAAAGCAAAAATAAATATTCATAGCTCTAAAATTCCTATTAAATAGGGTCAAGCAAGGATGGGTGGATGAACTTTCTAGAATATTATGGGTTTTTAGGATAATTGTAAAGAACCTAATGAGTGAAAAAACTTTTAGTTTATTCTTTGGGGCTGAAGCAATTATATTAATGGAAATAGAAATACGATCATATAAAATCAGTTAGTATGATCCTAATGACAATGGAGATGCCTTAAAAATTGAGAAGGAATTACATGAAGAGTGAAGAGATTTAGTTCATAGGTGTCTTGTTTGATATAGACAACAAGTAGCTAAATATTACAATAAAAGAGTCAAGACTACATAATAAAGGGTAGGGGATTGGGCATTAACAAAAGTAAAGTTCAAAAACCATGGCAGTTGGGGCTAATTAGCACATAAATGGGAAGGTCTATATAAATTTATAGAGCAAGTTGGGGTGACAACGTTTATATTAGCTAATGAAGAGATAATATATTTGGTGATTGCTTTAAACATAAAACATTTAAGAAAATATTTTTTTTGTAATATTGGTTTATCTTGACTTACAATAATTTTTGTTAGATTTTGAATCAAAATATTATGTTAATCTATTAATGAAGGAAAACAAATAAAAGTTTATTTTTCACTAATGTGCCCAAAAAATGTCTTTTGTAGTATATATTCCACTTAGTCATGCAAAACTTGATCTCAAATTCATAAGCCTTCAGAAAAATAGGTCATTGGTAAAACTCAATATATAAGCCTTCAAACAAGCTTTATCTATAAGCCCTCAAACAAAGAGGTCATCAACAAAGCTCAAAACTTAAGTCCTCAAGTAAAGATGTTGTGGAGCTCTATATGTAGGCTCTCTAACAAAGAGACCATTAGCAATGCTCAAAAAGTAAGCCCTGAAACTAATAAGTTGTTAAGCTCCATATGTAAGCCCTCTAACAAAGAGGTTGTATAATATTTTATACCTCTAAAAAAGAATTATTCCAACATGTAAGGTCCTAAGAGCCTGCTGATTATAGAATATGGGCACACTTGGTGATATTTAGTAAGCTTGAGGCTCTATATATAAGCCTTTGAAGAGGTTATTAAATATTGAAAACAAACATACTTACTGAGATGAAAGATTGATGTGCTTTCACTCACTAATCTAGGGATCATTATTTAATCCCTCAAACAAAGAGGTCATTGAGCATTAAAGATAGATTCCCATGGCACATCCATAGTAGTAGTAGTAGTAATTATAAAAGAGGAGATGGAGCACCTTAAAAGTCATCTTCTTCACTATTCTTTTTGGCCTTTCTAAAATCATAAAGATTGAGAAATGTCTTCCAATTCCTCACCATGGTATAAATTTCCATCGACCTTTTGAAATTGGTCACAATCTACTAACGACATGAACTGAGCATACACTATAGAGGCACCATAAGCATACCAGTAAGATTGAAGCTATCCTTCATAATGTATAAATTATTTCCTTGCTAAGTAGTTTCTATAGCTTCATGGGAATTTCTCAACCTAGATTCACCAATTACAGTTTGTATACACTAGTTCATATCGTTCTTCCATTGCATAAACATCTTCTTGGCCCTGACTCATTATTCTTAAAGATTCATTATTTATGTAATATTAGGCATATCCTTTTCAATAACTTATTTGTGTAGCTGCTCAGTCTCAATCCGCTACTCCAAGGTTTTTTAATTTATTTGTGTATTTAGACTTATATTTAGTTACCCCATCAAGGAGGGTCTTAGTCTCTTGTTACAGAGATCTAGTTGTATTAGTGTATATTAGGACCTTCTTAGTATCTACATGCCGCTTTTTCTTGAAAATTTAGTTGATCGGTTAAGAGTTTCTCCTTATGAAGATCAAATTATATACGGATAATGTTATCCTCAATATTTCTATTTTACTTTTGCTCCCTGCCTTTGCTTTTCTAGAAAATCCTCTAAACTAGCAATTTGAGCCTTGTCAGCTGAGGCAGACTTCAACTAGTTCTTCTCAATTTCCTACTCAGATACCGTAGCATGAAGGGATTCCTTATTGAGATTTAAAATTAAGAATGCACCTTGGATTTCTTTATATTAATCATTTATTTGTTAAAAGTGTTGTCTGCTTTGAGAAAATTGAACAAAAATCTTATTGTGCATAAAATTTGACGTGAATAATACATAAAAATTTATTGAAGTTGTCACACTAAAGACATTTTACAAATATCAAATTATGAATTAATTTATACCTAATATGTGAGGATTAAGTCAACTCTTAGCAAGGTTCTTGCCTTGAGACTACTAACTATATCCTTATCCTATTTCAGCATTATGGCCTTTGTTAATTTGAGACCAACACTATCACCAGGATTATTGTTAAAGAAGGAGAAATCATAGGGTATGGTTAAAGTTGATTCATAATATTCATTGGATACTTTAGAGCCACCTTCATATGATGCCTTTAAATGAGGGAAAGGTTTGAATTTTTGTACTCCAACATCACAGCCTTCTAACATAACAATCGCATGTGTGGATTTGTTGGCACCTTATAGTCCAAAGGAATTGTTTAAGGGATCACAAACACTTATGTTAGGATTTATTTATAAAGAAAGAATGCTATTAATTCTCAATGAAATCTCCCCTTTACTGCATCTTCTTCACTATTTCCATCTTCAAATATGATAGTCTCTTTTGTTGGGGCTAGGATAAGAGTCTTCTTATAATTTCGTTGTAAATGCAGATAGGGTTCCTTTAAAGAAGGGTTCATTTGTTCCTTCCCTTCTCTTTAAACCATTCTATATAGAGGATCAAGAATATTTTCTTTTATTTTTGGTTTTGGTTGTTTGGTATTGATAGAAAGTTGAGGAAATAAAGGCTTGAGTGAAATGCCCCGAAAATTTCTAATTTTAAATAGTATATTTAAAGGAATTTTTATTATGATAGTTAATTAAATATAAATTATTTTATTAAAATAAAAGGAAATTAATTAGGACAAATTAAGAAGAAATTTATTACTATTTTAATTAGGAGAAATTTGGGTATTTTAGCTAATTAAGGATTTTATTTTAGAAATTAACTAAATAAATTATTTTATTTAAAATAAGGAGGATAAAATAGTTCCAAATTAATATTAATTTTATAAATAATTTAATGGAAGAAAATTAGGGTGTTTTACTAATTAAAATGGAATTTATGGAAAATCTTTTAAAAATCCTAATTTCGCCTAAAAAGGGATTTAAATATTATTTTATTCAAATATTATTATTTTTAAATAACCCAAATATCCTAATTAATTTAATTAAACCAAACCACTATTTTTCTTTTTCCCCTTTTCCTTTTTCCTTCTTCCTTTTTCTTTCTTTTTCTTTCTTCTTTTCTTTTTTTTTTCTTTTTTCTTCTTCTCCCCGAACTGGGCCAGCTCGCGGCCCAATTTTCCTTTCCTCTTCCTTTTCTTTGGCATGGCCCAGCCCGCGCCCGTCGCCCTTCTTTCGTTGCCGACACGCTGCGTTTCGTCCCATTTCGCCCTGAAATGTGTTGTTTGATTTAATCCCTATCTCCCCGCGCCGACCGCCCGGTTCTCCCCTTTTTATTTTCTTTCTCGGGCGACCAGACCGCCTCCTTTCCTTCTTCCTTCTTCCTCCTTCCTCCTCCATCATCGCAGCTGCAACTCTCGACTCCGTCAATGGCGTCTCTGACCACAGGGACTTTGACTGGCCATTTCTTCGCTCATTGTATTCCTCTTTACTCAAGGAATAAATTGGCGTAACTCTCGTCCGTTATCTCTCGTCCGTTTCTTCTCCCCAGCCTCGCAAAATTTTGAAGCAACCCAAACGATGGCCGATCAATTACTGCCACCGGCCACCCAAATTCTTGCACTTAATACCTCCCCGTCGAGCTTCAACACCCTATTATCCCATCTACCATCTATAAATAGCCTAGTTGTAGGAGTTTTTAGAGTTTTTCTTCCCCGAAAACCCTAAGCAAGAGCTGGCCGCCACCGTGACTTCAGACGCTTCCCCCACTGCTTATAGCCAACCTCCGCGCCACCGCAGCATTCCAATTTCTTCCCTGAAATTTTCTCTAATTAACTAAACCATTTTCAACCTTTGATTCTTCTTGCACGGGCCTCCATAGTCGTGCCAATTTTGCTGCTCATCTCGCCAGAATTTTCACCCCGAAACCCTTAAGTCGCCGTCCGCCGCCGTTTCCGCCACTTCTACTGCCCTCTGAACCACCCAAAAACTCCCTCTAATCCTCCTCCACCGAACCATAACCTTATTTTAATTTTTCCCCTACTCCTTCTCTCTTTTTCTTCATCTTTTTCCCTCTTAGATCATTTTTCCGGCCACCGCCGTGAGCCACCGTCGATGCCGCCCATTCCTGCCGACTCAAGGTGAAACCCTAGACCTCCTTAGTCATTATTTACTATTTATTGTAAATTATTCTATTTTTATTTAATTTATTAGTAACTATTCGAATATAATAATTATTTCCTTGCTATTAATATTATTATTATTTGATATAAATTTATGCTGAATTGTACTTGCAGGGTGGAGAGGGGTAATAAAATAATTTTATTGTTAGTTTCGAATTTTAAGTTATTAATTGAATTATTATATGATTATTATCATTCTTGATATTATTATTAATATTATAATTATTATAATAATTATTATTAACATTTTATTTATTTATTCTAGAAAATCCTAGGCCCTAATTTTATATTAACATTCGCACTTATGTATTTTAGTATTATTATTTCTATTGTTCTTATAACCATTAATAATAATATTATCATTATCTTTATTATTTCAATATTATTATATATGTTATTAATAATATTATTAATATTAATAAATAGTAGGTCAATAGTTATAAGTAGGGTCGAAACCCCACTTTAAATTTTAAAGCTTATATATTATTGTTATTATTATTATTATTATTCTTGATATTATCATTATTTATAATATTTAGTTGTTATTATTATTATTATTATTTTATCTTTACTCATATTATTTTGGTGAAGGGTAGAAACCCTTATATCACCTTTTTGTTTTGAACTGCAATAGTTTTATTATTAATATTCTACTAGTATTTTGTAGAGTCAATTCTAATATAATAATTTTTAATTAAAAATAAGGTCTTGGGGTAAGTTAGAAATAATAGCATTCTTAAGAGAAACCTAATCCTAGTATATTTTTCCATAGTAGGTGAGCCCAACCTAAGCCCTCAAGTGGTATAGGAGCGTGCTCCAAGACAGGTGACGTTTTAGGTAAGGGGTGCTAAGGCCATACTTGTATTATGTGATTTTATGCTATGCATGCCATGTGATGTTAGTTATAGTGTATTTCGTGTGAATGTTGTATAATTGTTATTAATACAGCATGATTAAGGGATTGAAGTATGTTGGTGTGGATAAATGGTGGCTTGATAATCATGTGTACATTTATGTTGTTATTGCTGTATAACGTGGCTTCAAGACATGTAGGATGGGATTGTAAAATAATGACGGAGTTTTAAGATAACGATGGGGTCGTAAAATAATGATGGAGTTGTAAAATATTGATGAGGTTGCTTGGTGATTAGGGTTTTGCATGAGGATTAGGGTTTGCATAAAAGTAGGGTTTCCATGGAAAATGGGTTGCATGGGAGTTAGGGTTTGCATGAAAATATGTTTTACGTGGAGTTAGGGTTTGCATGGGAGAATAGGGTTTGCATGGAAATATGTTTTACGTGGAGTTAGGGTTTGCATGGGAGCTAGGGTTTGCATAAGAGTTAGGGTTTTACATGGAGTTGCATGCTGCTAGGGTTTGGCATAAAATAGTATGGTGTTAGTAGTTTGCATGAAATAGTAGGGTGATAGGGTTTTACACGAAAGGGCATGGTGTTAGGGTTTTGTGTGAAATGGTACGGTGTTAGAGGCTTGCATGAAATGGTATGATGTTAGGGTTTGCATGGAAGCATGGTCTACGTGGATTTAGGGTTTTGCATGGAAGTTAGGGTTTTGCATGGGTACTAGAGTATGTCATAACTAACTATGGTGGTGATGATTAACTAAGGTTGGAGCGGTCAACCTAAGATGAGGAGTAAGCATGGTTGGTGGCTAACGTGCAAGTCTTGATGATTTCTAAATAAGACACTTAAAATATTAATTACGTAAAGTGGAAGATGTTGAGCCAGGCCCAGACCGATCCACCGGCATAATAGTGGCAAGGAATGTTATCCCTCTCGACCGATCCACCAACTATAATAGTAGGGGATCCCGAGCTCAACAAACCAAACTATATGTGTTTTTAAGATGTGAGAAGACACTAATTACTTACAGTGGAACACCGTACGACAAAGGGGCCAGACCGATCCACCGGCATATAATAGTGGCAGGGTATGTTAACCTTGCGACCGATCCACCGGCATATAATAGTGGCAGGGCATGTACCCTCGCGACCGATCCACCGGTTAAAATAGTGGGGTTCCCATAATCGTATGGACTTGATAAAGAATATGGTGTGAAAATATTTTGATAAAGGATTAATGAAGTAATTAATTTAAACTATAAGTATTATTTTAGCATTTCCACCTGATCGTTCATTTGCCTTTATGTTATTGTTGGTGATTATGCCCTATTATTATTTGCATGATTTTATATGTTATATGTTGGCCTTAGTGCTTAGTCACCTTACTCAGTACGTAGCGTACTGATTATCCTTTTCATGGGTGCTGCTCATTCCAACGAGTAGAAGGCTCATCTGATTTCCTGGAGGTAGGAGATATGTATTATGATGCTATAGATGTCTATGGGACATCAGGTGGGGACAAGTGATGATCGGGTTGGATCGATTATCAGAGTGACGTGGCCGGCTTTCCATTGAATTTATTATAACTATCTTATCTATTTATGAATAGTACTTTCGAAACAACTTCATTATTGTAGTTATTTCTCTTTCCTGAAAAACTACCCTCGTATTTGGAATTGAATAAAGACTTGTGCGTACCTGATTTCCGTATCTTTGAATTTGGACTATCTATTAATTTTTATTGAGTTGTTTTCTTTAGCCTTAGCACTTAGTATTGGAACGGTAGGAGTGAACCGGTCTGGTACTAAGTGTGGCGGTAACATTTCCATAATATACGGTTTAAGTTATAAGCATTATTTAAAAAAAAAGTATGTAAATTTTGGGGGTGTTACATTGAGTTAGCTAGATCAATACTTTATAATCTTCTTAAGTGCCAAAACTTTGTATATTTCCATGGGAAGGGCTACTTCTTAAATAGGGTAAATAAATTATGAAGAGTTTGTAGTCATATAAACCAAAGGATGATTAAGCATGAAAAAAATATATAATTTAGTATTCAAGGACATATTCATCAAAGGTCGATAGACGTAAAAAAATTTATGATGAGAACCAATGGACATAAAATATGAAATATGATGGGAACACACAAGGCTTAAGGATATGGTTATAACATAAGATGGTGGAAAAAATAATGAGTATTACTAACCTTATTTGATTTTAACTTTTTCGGTGGGTTTTCAGGCTCAGTATTTATGATCCTTTTTGTCTCCTTAACCTATGATCAAGAAAATGAACTCTTATAATATGATTATGAATGAAGTAAATAAGGTAACTATTTATTAATGGATGAATTAATTTCTTCTTGGTAGGCCTAATGATAGAAATTGAACCTAAAGGATGGACATTAGGCTTTTTTATACCTTTAGACAAGCTAGAGGGAACAAATTTTTATAGGAGAAAAAGAAGAAATTTTTTTAAGTGAACACACTTTTTAATTTAATGAAGGGATACAAATAATGAAAGGAGAATAAAATAGCTACTAACATTAGAAATTAACCTTATTTTCCTTAGGATAATAGGATCATTCACAACATCAGTATTATTCACTGTGTCCCCATCCTACACAAACTTTCCAAACTTCTATAAGTAGGATTAAAACTCCAAAGAGAAACGTAGATACTCTCTGATGTTAGGATTAAGATAACCCCACGTGAGAAGGTTATACTTGGAATATGCTAATATGAAGAAATATTTAGACTTCCACATTTTTATAGAAGACTAAGGCTCCTTATGAACTTATTCTTACCTCTAGTTTGAACATAATAGAAGTTAAAGGCAAATGGATAGCTTAGAAAAGTGAAAAAGTGCCTAAACAAATATATTGTTTGTTTGAATTCCATCAAGCAACAATCGAATAAAAATCTTATCACTATTATCCCGGCATTTAGGGTAAATTGAGTAGAGCTTTTCTAATATGCTTGTCAAATTCTCTTATAAACAGGCATGAAAAAATTTATTGTAGTATAAAGTGCCTTAAATTATAGAGTTATACATCTACTAGGGGGATTATTGTCCTTGTCTGAGGAGGTTGACTGAATTAATGAGAGAAAAACAAAGGAATATGGTATCTAATAAGAAAACTTTCAAGTTGAAAATTTGTAATGTCATTCAAAATGAGAGTATCCAAGTAAAAAAAAGATGGAGATTCAGACATGTTGATAAAATGGGAAGATTATAAAAGGGTGAAGGGACTAATTTGTTTGTAAAAAAACTATTCCATTGAAGAAGAAAAAATGGGAAGGAAAAACCAAAGGTGTGATGATAGTACTTAAAGATTAAGATGTAGATGATTCAAAAGAATGAGTAAAGTGCTTTAGAAATCACTTTTTTAGAAGGGTAAGGGACTTACCATATCTTTATGAGAAATTGGTGGTTGGTCTGATGGCAACACAAACTTCACACATTTGATTACTATTAGAAAACTCATTCTATTGAAGAGTTATGCAAATATTTATAGATGAAGACAACAATGGTGTGTAACATACCCTAAAAAGGGATTAAAAATTGATATTTGAAGGTTTTAGGTAAAATAAAATAGAGAGCGGTAAATGTAGAGGTAAGGAAAAAGGATATGTTGAGGGCACATATATGGTGATATGAGAAGGTCAAAATTACCTCATTTTTTATTGGGAAAATGAAGAATTTTATGGGTTTCATATAATCATCACCAACAATTTTCCTATAGTATCCTCTTAGGATTAGATAAAATGCTTATTGATGGTGAAAAGAATCTTAAGAGAAGACAAAGTATCAAATTAAAGCTTTGATTCTTGAATTTTCTCACACAATATAGTAGTGTCAAAACGTATGAGCTTTGATGACCTAGGAAATTATTCCTTTTATAATAACCATATAATTAGGATCATGTGGACCTCATTTTTAGGTTATTCCTCTAACATAAACATATTTGATTAAGGTAAATGAAGCTTAAACGACAAGCTATCTTTTTGGCAATATCTTACTTTTAGCAAAATTTAAATTTTGAATTTTACAAAAACTTATGGAACTTTTGTAGTTTTGTTTTTCTGTCAGTAGGATGGCACTATCCTATGGAACTTATTTTTCTCTATCAATAGACAATTATAGGAATAAGTTGTGATTTTTGTATTTTGTGTAAATTCATTTACTTTTATTCATTATTGTTTACAAGAGTGTCTGAAGACCTTTTGTGTGTAAATTTACTTTTACTTATCTACATTTGTTCAACCAAGTCTTAAGGAGCAAATTTGTCCTTGAGCTCGTTAAAATATAGTTTATGTATGATATTTTGTCTTGGAATCTTCTTGGTTAGCATGTTTGATGCATATTTGTGAATGTGAACTGTGTAATGGTAGTCTAGCTTGCCTACCCCATTCATGTAGTGGCTATGGTTGTTAGTGAAATTTTTTAAGGGTGTGATGATATAGAGTTTTTACCAACTAGTATTATTTAGCCTTGAAGTGTTTGCCCAACTAATGAGAGTTAGTCTAAAAAGCTTTTAGGCACACTCATATTAGTCTTGGATTATCCTGGACTAGTAGTACATTACATTCTCTTACTTACCTGGTTTTATACATAGGTTCAGGTAACTTGTTATAGCACAAAGTATCTTTCCCTCTTCCTCCTCCCTCTTTCTACTCCTATATATATATAGGGTCTTATATCCAAATTGGGAAACTTGGAATCATAATACAATTCTCTCACTTTTGCACTTTCTTCTCTCCTCTAATTTTTTCCCTTGCTACTTTTATACTACTTAGTACTTTTCTAATTCCCTAAGAACCTTTAATTTTGCAAACACTAATAAAAAATATCGTCAATCATGATCACATAAATAAACCACTAAGCATTTTGAGTGATATCCTCAATCCCATACTATAAACATATATTATGGTAGTGAAAATAAGGACAACAAGGTGTAGGGACACAAAAGCCCCACCCACGTACAAAAGATAATAGTAAGGATAAACAAGGATGTAATATTTGCAAATAAGGGTCACAAGCTATAGTGTACCACCTAGGTACTAACCCCTTGAGTATCAACACCTCCTAAGAAAACATCAATCTACTATATTAGGAATATTTCCATAACAAAATTGTTTTATTTTCTTAAGGAATCCAATAATAATGAATATAGGTATACCCACTCAACTAACCCTTGACTAGCTAATTTTCTATGTTGGAGAAGCTTGGCTTGTTTGAATTATTTCAATTGATTAGTTAATGATTCACAAGTAAAACACAATAAACATAGAATAATCAAACACTCCCAAGATATCAAATGGGTTATAACTTTAATTCAAGTGGCTTTAGGGCTAAAATCAAGTAAACACACTAATCATAACATCAAATAAACCTAACCACGAACTTTTTTAAAAAAATAATATTCACAAATTATGGGAAATATCATTTTTATGCCAAGAAACTTTAATCCAAAAATCATTAAAATATTTATTTAAAAAAAATACTATTCACACCAATGAAATGTTGATAGTAAATGACTATTAAGGCTAAATATTATCACAAGTAAAAATTGATTTTTAGCAATGAAAAAAGTTTTTCCGAAAGATATTTTTTCTAATGGCATAAGTTGTTGCATGTTTGTTCCTTATAAGGGTGCTACGAAGAAGAAATAATTGTCAACAATGATTTTTTTTTATAATATATATTGCATTACTAAAAATAAGTCTCTTTAACTTTTTGTAAAATAATTAGTTATAAAACAAATCCTTGCTAAAACTCTTGTGAAAGCTCTTTGGTAACAAAAAATATCATTGTAATAGATCTTTGGTAATAAAAACATATCATTAGGAAAGCTATTTGGTAAAAAAATTAAAAATGTTGTTGCAAAATCTCTTTAATAATGAAAAATATTAATTCAAATTCTCTTTGGTAATGAAACTTATCATTGTGAAAGCCTAGTGGTAGCATAAAAATGTCATTGCTGAAGTTCTTTGATATGAACAAACTTGTTTCCACAACTCTTTCCTAATAAAAAAAAAGTTTTTTTTCCAAATATAATTGGTACCAAAAAAATATTAAAGAATATTTGATGAAAAAATATTCATTTTGGTAATATAATATTATCACATATTTCATTAATGTCGTCATCGCCATCATCATCATCCTTATTACTATTATTTAGTTTTTAAATAATATTGAAGAAGCGCAAGAGATTTAAACCCTTCATAGTTCTTTGAAGAGAATAATAAAAAACACTCCATTTCCGTTATTCCTTAAATTCTATTCATGTACTTGAGGTTTTTATTTTTCTTTTTTATAGATGGTGCTTCTGTAACATATTGTTAGCTTAATATTGCATATAAACTAGAAATCAAGATTCTAAGCACTTGTTATCATGGTTGGGATATGCTCACTAGTGTTATCAAGGTTGAATCACAATTTAGATGTTGTATGTATTTTTTCTTTCTATGTCATTCTTGCATATACCATTCTTTCTTAGTTCTCTACTTTACCCTATTGTTAAGTAGCTTACTAAGCAGTACAACCATATTATATTATTGATAATTTTTGGTTTCCAAATGTGATTTCATGTAACACACCAAAATTTAGTACTTAAAAATTTAGTTTGGTAGAAGCATGAATTACAAAATATTTGTCATTTCTACCACACTTATATATATCTAGTTTTCTATCCTTCCTTACACCAATTACTAAGGCTCCAAACAAGTAAGATAAAAAAGAAGCATAGGATATAAAAGATAGTAATACAATTAAACGATTACGGATATTACACACTCCATACAATAATGATATCTAAAATATATTTGGAAAATATGAGTCCAAAGAAAAACTGACCACAAATGAGTTCAGAATGGTGCGACATTGGTTTGCCTTCACACTTAGCCTATATATAAACCATATAAAAATTATAAGGATTATAAAAGTAGGTACCCTTACTCCTTTGGTAATCCTAACCCTCATAATATGCTCATGAAATGGATTCAATCATTTCATGGAACTCACATACTCACTTAGGGATAGTATCAGTATGAATTCCTCTTCATTATAAGAAAAAAAAGTATAATTAGCAATATCACAATTTGCAATTACAAGTAGCCTCTACAAGTGTTTCTAGAGACCTTAAATTTACTATAGAAAATGTCATCCCCAAAATTACTAGTGACGACATATAAATGGTGGGAAAATTTTGCCCAAAATTTTCATTTTTTGCCTAAATACTATTACTGATGGCATATGTCATTGCAAATACCTTTATTAGGCACGACAAATAAGTGAAAATTTTAGTAGGTCTAGTTAGAAGGAAACTTTTTTATTTTCAGCCAACACTGTATTATTAGTGATTATATAGTGTCTTTAATAACCATAATGCCATCGCTAATGGGTCATATAGCTTGCACACAAATTCTTTCCCAATTATTAGCCACAGTAATTTGGGTGAAAGACCATATGTGTCCTCTAGAGGGAGTGAATAGAGTATTTTGTAATAATAATGCCAAATTAAAATTTGTTGAGAAATAAGTAGAATCATGGAAAATAATAGACATGTGATTGATAGTGGTTCAAGAAATTTTATAAAGTTTCTCTACATCTACTAATAAAAGTTTTTACCTTTTGGATTTGAATCTTTCTTTATTTATGATTTTTTTTTAATGATGATCATTGCTCTCTTTTTTTGCGTGCCTATGATCTCAATAATCCTCTAGGAGATGATTTACTCTTTGCCTAGTTATCCTATCTAGGTTTATGAGACTAAAATCTCAATGACCTCTTTTAGGAATGATAGAAAACACACCACTCTTTACTTGTGTTTGAGATAATGAGTTTGAATGAATATAATAAAAATCTTTCCTAAGTAGACTATGAAATTGATTAATCACTAGTGAATATTTTTATCTAGTTAAAGAAATAAAAATTACAAGTGTATGAGCACTCTAGCTAAACATGAAGAACAAATTAAGTACTAGAGAAGTGTGATTTGGATTTAAATGTGTAAAATCAAAACTCTCTTTGATTCTTTGTAAGATTTAAAAATGTTTTGCTAGCTTGATTGATATTTATTAAAGTCTATAAACTCTTATTTATAGTGCTAAAATATGAGAAAATTTAGCACTAGCTGTTGTGTGTAAAAGTACTCCCACGGTTGAATTACAACAGGAATAAAAGTTTTAAAAATGTCCAGGCCAGTCGATCAGTTTTCAAAATAGTTGATTAATCAACTAGTTTTCAACACTATGTATCTTTACCAAAAAAACAATAGCATGAGCTAAAAAGCCCAAAATAGAGTGTCGTCTTTTTTACTATAAATTAGACATCTTAAAATTTTCAAGGAGGTATTATTAATCTAAAAATAATTTATATAGAATTTATGGTGAGTTTACAAATCTTATCTTATGAAAAACTACTTTAAATAAAATTAATTTAAAATGACCTTTTACACAAATAGTTAGAAATATTTTTTGATGCATAATATCACTTTAAGATATTTTAAAATGACTTTTGAATAGGATTATAAATATCAAATCATTGAAATATCTCATTGCTCAATATATACATCATATGTACATAAAACCTAAGATTGTAACATACTCTTTGAAGCTTGAGTCTTGGAATCCTGAGCATGTTTTGTTATCCTTTCATGGTTTTTGTATTACACATTTGAAATTGAAGGACTTAAAGCCTATTTTGACCTCCTTGTTGATATTTGGCTTGTGCTTGGGATATGATTTGTAAAATTGATCTCCTTAGCCCTTCTTCACTTAGTTAATTGTTGAATACTTCATTTTTTTCTATGATATACATGCACAAGATAAGTAAAATTCATAGTTGAGTTTGTTATCATCAAAATAATGGTTGTCTAATGCATGAGGCCAACATTGGGTATCAGCAATGACATTTTTTGTCTCTTAAACTTTTATAAGTCCTTGGCATGCCTTATTTTCCTTGGTTGTTACTTTCTCTCTTACTCATCATGATTTTTTCCTTAACTTTTTTCACCTTCCTCTCCACTCATTTCTCTAATCTAAGGTACGTAAATTGTATTTTTTGTTAATGAATTGTGTTTATAATATGTATTATCCTTATTAGTTGATATAGATTTAGTCTTTCTTTTGTTTTGGTGATTTTATAAATTTTCACCATTACCACCACTGCCTTTACTGTTTCCACTGCCACTATCACCTATTTGTTGCATTTAGTTTGGTGATATTTTTTGAATAATTAGTTAATGATTAATTTAGAAGCTTTTGGTCATTAGAGAAATTATCACTATTGCCGTACGCCGCCACCACATTCTATCAAAAATTATATGTGTTTTTTATTGTTTGAACTTTTCATTAATACATATGAATGTGTATATATATATATATATATTATATAAATATTGAAGAAGATAAATCATCCCTACATTTCTCCTTTCTTTCAGTCATTGAACTTCCCTAAGTTCTACATTCTCCTCTCTTCTTTCCACACTTTGAGCAATTGCTAATTCATTTTGGACACTCTCCTACTCCTATCTCTAGCTCTTTGTTATTTCAATTGTGAATCAAGGAATAGTTAGATTCTATAAAAAAACAAAAGGGTTAAGTAATCCAGTTAACCCTTTTCTCTACTTTTTCTTCAAGTTGGTAAGTTTTATCTCTTTTATTTTATGTTTGAAATTGATAAAAATTTGGTATAATATATAAGTTTAAGATTTTTTATTTTAAGGTTTTAAGAGTTGAAGTTTTCACATATTTGGAAATTCTATGTTAGGGGGATTTAGCCTACATCAAGTAAGCGATTCTTGCTCTTAAAATGTTTTGCATGTGTTCTTGCATGAAAAGTGATATCTTTAGTTTGTCAGTTTGAATAAATGTAGTTGTATGCATGAATTCCATGCTTTAATGACAAAAATTGAGTAAAGTGCATGAAAATGGATAAAATAGGTTATGATGATTTTAGGGTGAGAAAAGCATGATAATTTGGTTAGAAATATGTTATTTGATGTTGATACATGTTCTAGCATGACCAAAAATGATGCATATGAATGAATCTACATAAAATTTCTGAATTAATGTTGTGTTAGGGCAAATCAATCGGTAGGTTATGTCAAATTGATAGACTAATTCCTAGAATAGTTGACTCGTGGACCTAACCCATTAACTAGTATGCCTGTTGATACCTTGGTCTTGCTCTCTACTTAAACCTATCGAATGTACTAGAAAAATAGATTAATTGGTGAATGAATATTTGACTGGTTTACCCAAACCAATCGACTAGTTTGAAGAAAGCATGGTTAGGTTGAGTCCAACCATTTGATAGGTTGGGCTAGATCAATCGACTAGTTTGATTGGGTTGCATGATTTGTTTCTTTGTGGTTTAGTTATGCTCGGGGTTATCCTTGGGACTATACCATGATTATTAATGGGATAAAATATAGATTTTAGCATGTTTATGCTAAATTAATGGATTAAAATGGATCATATCTTATAGCATACATTATGAGTAATGTAAAGAATAAAGGTGTACTTCACTTATGATAAGTAATAATATGGAGATAAGAGCAATGTGAATTAGTAAGGTATGAATTAAATCATATGGTGGATGTAAATAATTTTGGCGAAAGGTAATTAAATAACCTATATGGTTGAGAAAACAAAAATAAAAGAATTATTATAGTTTAATATGGGAATTAACCTTGTTTGATTAAATGTACCTTGTATTATCACCCATCCTTATGAATAAGATACTAATCACTTAAAGAGAAAGAACTTCGAGTTGAGTATGAGTTTAGGGTACTCGATCTTTGATTAGCTACCATGGGTTAGTCTGCCTTCAGGCATTTTGGTGCCTTTGAGCTTGTGTCCAATAATGTACAACATGCATAGACATTGTTTCGGATTAAACTAAGTTGGTACCTTTAGGTTTAGAGTTTGGGTCTAGGTAACCCATGTGTTTAGATTAGGTAAGCCCCTAGTACATCATCATTTAACTTAGCTTCCTTGGTACATCATTGTCTTACCTACTCTAAATCTCTTAGTACATTATTAGTGTCTAGGTTATATTGGTTGGCTTTAGCCAAGACTTATGTCCATTACGGTGATTGGCTTTAACCTGAACTTATGCCTAATTGGTGATTGGCTTTAGTCTATACTTTATGTACTATTTTGGATAGGCTTCCATGGTATGTGAGACCATAGGGTGGTGCATAGTCCATTGCTCAATGATAATAAAATGGGTTTGGTAAATACTGGTTAATAATTATGATTGATAATCAAATGAATGGTTGATAGTTGTTTAAGAAATGGAAGTAATGATATGATTAATCAAATGGTTAAAGTTGGTTTATGTACTTGATTATCTAGTTATAGAATGGAATTTTAAATGAGGTGATTGGTCTTTATTTTACATCGATAAATGGATAGAATATCTTAATGGAATTGAATAATGGAAATAATCCTATGGGTTGTTGGATTATTTTGTGCTAGTGCTCATGTAAGTGGTTCTGTGAAGATATTGTATATGATGGCATGTGTTATGCACTCTTACATGTATGTGTAAAGTCCTACCATAATTCATGTCATACATTATGTTCATGAATGATAAATTAGCATACTTGTATACACTTAGGGAGCAACTTGGCTAACTCATTACATAGCGTATTGATGTACCTGTTTGCATGATCACTTGCTTATTCCCATGAGTAGAGGACCATGTACAGGTTTTTGAGGATGATAAGTAAAGGTCCTACCTCATTTGGGTCGAGGCTTATGAGTGAAGACATCTAGAAGTTTTTGGTGAGGTTTGTTGAGGACTATGGTTCTATTTTGGAAATCATGCCCCAACCTATGTTTTGTAATCTTGTACTTTTAATATATCTTCTGTAACAATTTGATTAGAATCCATTAGGGTTATTTAATGTAAAAATTGTATAATTGTTTCAATTAAATTATCATTTGCACCTCATGTTGTTTTAGTGTTTGGTTGGTTCAACCTTGTATCTAATATGAGATGGATAGAAAATGTCTATCCTATGTCAGGTACGATGGTAATATCCCATTTTCTTAAGCGATTTCTACTTCAACAACATATTTTAACAAATATTTTTGGTAGTGAAAAATAGGGGTGTTATAAGATTGTTAAATTATCTTACTTTAATGATTATTCTGTTATATTATTGATGTGGAAGATAATGGAAAAATTATTCTTCACAATGCATGAACTTTTCTTCTTCCTTGAGGATAATAATGATGGTCGAATATGGTTTGTATGCTCTAAATTAGTGGAAGGTTTGTAAGAGTTTCTCAATGAATTTACCGCTAATGATTCCAAGATGAAAACACATGGTTTTTTTTCCTTAGAACAACTCTTAAATCACAAAGATACCCCTCACTCACTTAGGAGAAAAAGAGAGAATTTTGAAAATTTTAATTCTTAGCATGTACAAGTTACCCAATATATATATACATATTGACCTTAGTTTACCTTTAACTAACCAAGGCATAACCTAAATAGTCTTAACCTATCTAGACTGGTTTAGTTAATAAAATAATTAAAGTAATACATGACATGTTTATATCATACATATAATCGTCTACTTTACAAGTTATAAGGCATTAGAAAGTATACATAAAATCTGAAAGCTAAACAAAACCCAAACCATGTAATATATGAAATAATCATGTAACCAAGCTTTAAGTCTTGGAGCTTTTTATTTTATGAAACTTTATCACCCTTGTCTTATCATTGTATTGTACACTATATATCTTTAGTGAATTCTTCTTCTTGCAAACATATATAATACTTGTAAGAATCACTTAATAACACTTTAATAGTGTTAGGGTTTTCAAGAATAATTAGTACCATCTTGAAGTATGCTAACTCTTGATATCCTATAGATGAAGCAAGAGGTTGAGATGCCATTTAATCATTCTCCACTTGTAGAAGAAAATTTTCCCTCAAATTAGCATCCTTATGGTAAGGTGATAAACCACCAATATTGAAATTTCTTGAAACTCCCCCATAGGATTTAGGTAATGCTAATTCATAACCGTTATTCCCAAATTTCCTTAAGATTTTAAATGGTACATTGGCTCTTAGTAGTATTTTATTTTTTCTTAAGTTTGGAAATATTTATTTTCTTTAGTGTATTTAAACTAATTCTCAAAGTGAAAAAACATTTTGAATTTGATTTTTATTTCTTGATTTTGGTATGTTCCATTAGATTTTCCAATGTTGTTATTAATTTGCTCATGAAGTTTCGTAAATATTTTAGCTCATTATTAAGCATTATAGTTCTTAATATCACCTTTTTTTTAATGATAACATATACATTCTCAAATCATGATTAAGTCCATAGAAAACTTCAAATGGAATCTATGGAGTTAAACTAGAAGGACTCCCATTATACGTAAATTGAGTATGTATAAGTTTTATATTCCAATCTTTTGTACTCTTATTAATTAATTATTATAGTAAAGTTCACAAGTTTCTATTAGTAACTTTTGTGTAAACCTCTATTTCGGGATGAAGGGATGTAGTAAACAACAACTTAGTACCTAACATATGCCAAAGTATTTTCCAAAAGTAGCTCAAAAATATTACATCTCCATTCGACACTGTACTTTTGTGAATATGATACAACATTAATTCTTCTTTGAAATATAAATTATACACATAATTTGCATACTTGCACCATTAGTTTTATTACAAAGAATAAAATGCACCATCTATTAATCACTACTATAATAGAATCCTTTCCACTCTTTATCCTTGGTAACCCTATGATAAAGTCTATACTAAACCCCTCCCATGGTTGACTAGGAACTGGTAATGGAGTATACAAACTCTTAAAGAAGATACTCTTACCCTTTTGAAAATTCAAACTTCTCCCAATAATAGGTTGTACTAATTTTATCATTTATGGCCAATAGAAATTCTCTTTTAATATTTCCATAATTTTATGCACACTAAAATGATTGGGTATATCCCCCAAATGCACTTCCTTAACAAGTAAATCATGCACAATAGATTGAGGTATACATAATTTATTAAGCTTGAAAAATAAAGTAATCTTGGTGCATTTAATTACCATTACTATGATTATTTGTACATGTATCATGAATTTAAAAGAAATTTTCATCTTTTGTACACAATTGTTTTAATATTTCAAAACCTAATAAATTAGCATCCAACAAAACAACTATGAAAGACCTTCTTGATAATGCATCTACTACCACATTTTCTTTACTATCAAAATGTTTGACATAAAACCTAAAGGATTGCAAGAAACTAATCCATTCTATATTCCTAGGAATAATTATCTTTTTTCCATGCAAATATTTCAAACTTTCATGGTTCAAATACAAAATAAATGGTTTAATTTTAAAATAATGACTCTTGGTTTATAGGTTTCTTATGATGGAATAGAATTCCTTACCATACATATAGTAATTATATTTGTCTCAATTTAATTTATTACTAATGAATGCAAGGACCCATTTTTCTTATGAGAGTACACCTTCTATTACTACCCCGCTACTATCACATGTAACTTCAAACACTTTATCAAAGTTAGGTAAGGATAATATCAGTGCATTACATATCTTACCATTTAAAGTCTCAAGGGATTTAGTTTCATCCTCTCCCCATTTTAATTCACCTTTCTTCATGATTTATGTAATTAGTGCATAGGCCAATCTTTAATAGCTTTAATCTTTGTGGGATCCAATTTTATACTTTCCCTACTTATAACATAACTAAGGAAAACAATACTAGAGAGCATTAAGTCACATTTTCAATTTTTCCAAAGAGTTTAACTTGCCTTAGATTGTCAAAGAATATACTCAAATGAATAAAATGATAATGCTCATTTTTACTCTTCACTAGTATATCATCTAAGTTCACTATAATAAAATTTCTAAGAAAAGGATGAAGAATTTCATTTATTAGTCTCATACATGACTTAGGTACATTAAAAATTATCAAAAGGCATCACATTCAATTCATAAAGACCATATTTTGTTTCAAATTCCCTTTTCAATTGATCCCCTTCCCTTAGCCTCATTTGATGATATGTTATCCTTACATCAATTTTTTAGAATACGTGTGCCCCGTGCAATTCATCTAATATATCATCTAATCTAGGCATAGGAAATTGATATTTGATAGTTATACTATTCACAGCTCTAGGCTTAATAAAAATGTGCCATGAACCATCTTTTTTTAGAACAAGTAATTTTGGTACACAATATGGACTCATTCTTTCCCTCAAAAATCCTTTTCTTATGAGCTCTTGTATTTATTCCTATAACTCCTTAGCTTATTTTGGATTACATCTGTATACAAGTCAATTAGGTAAAGACACACAAGCCATTAAGTCTCCATGGCTTCAATCTTATGTATGGACAACATTTTTTGGTTGGGACATTCTCTAGCAAAGTGACGATATCTTCAACATTTAAAGCATTACTTTGTGGAGATCTCATTAACCTTAGCCTTACCTCCACCAATGTTGGTCCTTGATTCTTATCAACATTTGTAGTACTTGAGGTACCTGACACATACTTTGTAGCTTGTGCATTTGAGTAGTACTTTCTTGGCATGAGGCTTAATGGAGTTTTCTTTTCAATATCAAAGATAGATTAACCGTATCATTAAGAGAGTTATATAAACAATTTTCAACTTCATCTCAAATTATCATGTTAATTCTACTTAGAAATTTAGTAAATGTTTGTTCTTTTCTCTCTTGAATATCACGTATAAGTTTTAATCTCTCATACTCCCTAATATATTCTTCAACACTAAGAAGTCCCTACCTAATAGTAGTCAATTTAATATAATCATTATTCTCATACTCCTTAGGTACAAACTTATTTCTCACACGTCTTTTAAGCTTCTCCCAAGACTCAATTTTAGATTTCCCATCGCGTCTCTTGTCCTTTTCATGTTATCATACCATATCATAGTAAACTTCTTAAACTTAAGAGTGGCTAGTTTACACTTTTTCTCATCATGGTAATTCTTGAATTCAAATATATCCTCTAATTCATGTAACCACTCAAGAAATAATTCAATCTCATGTTTACCAAAAAATTAGGAAGATCAACTTTTATACCTTTAACTTCTCTATGATGATGGTTATAGAATGTTCAATTGCTCCCACTTCCTTGTTACTCTTCTTCGTAGTCTAAAAATGAGTTTATATATCTTCCTATTGTTAGAGTGTTTTTTTTTTGCATTTCCATTCAATTTCTATGGAACACTCTTTGCTCTTGCACATTGCGAATCAAATCTTGCTCTAAAATTGTAACTTCATCATTTGCAATTGACTTTGTAAGGCAGGAAGTTATATTATTTGAGAATTATTTGCATCTATATTGGTTGAGATCTTTTGGATTGGTTCGAAAATAGCTTGAAAATGTTGCTCCTCCATTGGTGTCGAATTACTAACACACTTCAACATATGGTTAGTATTTCTAAGGTTTTGGTCAAAAAACCCAAATCAAAGATAGTTACCTCTCGGCCTTTGATTGGTTCTTTTAGGATATTTAGAATCAAATATATTAACCACAATGCTAAAAATTCATTATGTCACAAAAATAAATTTATTCTCATAGTCAACATGTTTCTTGCTAAGTTCTTAATATATAATTTAACAAAAATTGGATTCAATATTGTGTGAATCATTTCTTATTGCATAGTTTGTCAAAACTAGATTGTCGCATGAATTTTCATGCAATATATAAAGGAAACTCAAAGAATAATTCATCCAAGGTTAGAATCACAATTGGTTTAATGCTTTACAAGTTTAGGCATGAAACAAATAACTTTGTTTCATATTTCAATCAAGATCCTCACTCGATTATCATGAGATTTATAATTGGAATTTAAGTCTCATAATTTTGTTACCATGGGTATAGGTAATTATCATTCAAGATTCAGAGTTAATCACATGTAAGATCGTATAGAAAAAGTCTCTTCAAGAAAAAAAATACACAAATGATCAACACACATGGTTTACCTCCTTAGTTCATTAGAAAACTTATCAAGCATTCATTGATAAGTGTGACTTTTACATCATATTCCTAAGGTTTATAAGAGTTTTTACCTTTAATTTCAGTCGGAATTCTCCCTTTTGTTTCTTGTTACTGCCTTTATCTTGTGAAAATTTGTAGGGTCTCAAGCAACAAAAAAATCATGAAGGATGAAAAAAAGAATAAGCTTAAAGGGAGAAGAAAGGAGAAAAAAGGAGCAAAGAGGAGAAAAAGTTAAAGTGGAAAGAGATTTAGAGCTAAAGTGTAAATTCTGGAATAAAATGAAAGCAAGAATGCATATTTAAAGTATATGGGCCTGAAAGAAGTGAAATTTAGACAAGTAAAAGGTTTGAACTTGGAGAAGCTTTCAACATCAAAGTTTTATATCCTTTTAATATCTTTCCAACGCATCCAAAATCAGCTTAATAGGAGTTATGATGAAAACGTTATGGTCAAAATATGCATCATTGCCAAAGCTGACATGGGAAGCCCATCTTTACCGAAACCCTAGCGATCCACGAGGCGGTAATTTAAAAACTCTCATTCTAATATCTCGAGGCAGCCACTACTCCCTCTCTTTTCCCTCTTCTCTATCCTCTTTCCCAATTCATCAAGATATCTCTTTTAAATTAGAGACGGAGGTTCAAGAAGTTAAATTTTTGCAAGAATTTGTGAACATCAAGGGTATTATCTAATGATCTTTTCTCTATCTATGGAATCTCTTGTTGTTTTTAATATTCTTGTTATGAATTTGATGAGCTAGATCTTGTGCTAAGGTGAAGGGGAATTTTCCCTGATCCTAATGTGTTGAATTATTGCATCCTTTTTTATTCAATTCATAATGTATGTGTTGTGTTATTGATTGATTGATGGATTTTTGAACCATGGCTAGGTTCTGATTTTCAGTGTGGGAAATACGGGTGACATCGAGAGATAATCCAGTATTAGACCCAATAGCACAACGAGAGATTAAATTGTAGGTCGAGAGACGATTGATTTGACCTCTACAACAATAAAGGAGGAAACTTTATAGACTTTAATGTATTACATTCTATTAGACTCTAAGCTAGAGATAGTTAGGGCCAGGTTCTGATTTTCAGTGTGGGAAATACCAGTGACATCGAGAGATAATCTAGTAGTAGACCCAACATCACAATGGGAGATTAAATTATAGGTCGAGAGACGATTGATTTGACCATTACAACAATAAAGGAGGAAACTTTATAGACTTTAATGCATTACATTCTATTAGACTCTAAGATAGAGATAGTTAGGGCCATAGATATGTAATGGGGTGGTTGTAGCTTGTGAAAGCATAACACTTTCTATCCTTGTTGGCATGATTGATTATGATTTTTGAATTATTTTGTGATGTGATCTTCGATTACATGTGAGGATCGGGGGCGATGAACCAGAACCTTAGCTCTTCTATTTATTTGAGTCACTTGAGTGCTAGTTTTCTTTCTTTTTAGCTTATTTAGTTATTTTAGCTTACAATTTATTATTTCATATCATCTCGTAGTCTAGACATAGTTAAGTTCTATCATTATCCTAGTGGTCATTCACCAATCCTTATGGGATCGACCTTGACTACTACTCTTACCCTGTGCACTTGCGGGTAGGAACGTGTCAAGTTTTTGGCGCCGTTGCTGGGGATTGGCAACAAGTGATATTAGGACTCAAGGAATTTATTGTGATCTAGATTTTTTTTTCTTTTTACATTCTTTTTGTTGTGGTTGAATAATCTTGGGGGTGATCTAGTGCCACTTAATCTCGAGATTGAGAGGATCATCTCACGTTTACGCAGGTCACACACCCCAAACATTGAAATGGAAACCAATACTCCACCCCATGATGGACAAATCCCACCACAAGGGCACATCTTACTCCAAGAACAACCTCCTATCCAAGAGCAAGCTCCCATTCCTAGGTCACTTCAGGACTATGCTACACCAAGCCTTGATGGCTCAACATGAAGCATACGAAGACCAGCCGTACAAGATAATAATTTTGAGATCAAGCCTGCCATTATCCAGATGCTACAAACATCAGTTCAATTCGGAGGTAACCTTAATGAAGATCCCCACTCCCACATTACTAACTTTGTAGAAATCTGTGACACTTTTAAGCTAAATGGTGTTTCTAATGATGCAATTAGGCTTAGATTGTTCCCTTTTTCTTTACGTGATAAGGCTAAGAGTTGGTTACACTCATTAGCCCTAGGGTCTATTACTACTTGGGACGATTTGATGAAGTCTTTCCTTTCTAAATATTTTCCAGCATTAAAAACTGCAAAATTACGGAATGACATCACTACCTTTATGAAAAATTACCTTGAATTGCTTTATGATTCATGGGAAAGGTTTAAGGATTTGCTTAGGAAGTGTCCACATCATGGCCTACCTATATGGCTTCAGATGCAAGCTTTTTATAATGGTATCTCTGCTACTAACCGTTCTATGATAGATGCAGCTGCAGGAGGTACCATTATGAACAAGACTCCAAGGCAGGTTTATGAGTTCATTGAGAAGCTATCTTTGAATTACCACCAATGGCACTCCAAACGTGCCCCGATACAAAGGACTCCAGGAATTCACTCTTTAGATTCCATCACAGCATTAGAGGCTAAGATTGATTTGCTTGCTGAAAAAATTGACAAAATTGGTAGTACATCTTGTATGCAGGTACAAGCTAATGCACCTATGTGTGACTTATGTGGTGGATCACACTTAAGCACAGAATGTCAAGTTGGGAATCCCTTCCAACAATCTAATGATAAAGTGAACTATATGGGAAATAGTTATGGGAGACCGAACAATCCCTACTCTAATGTGTACAATCCTTGATGGAGAAACCATTCAAACTTCAGTTGGAAAAATGAAGTTCCTACAAAGCCTCCGGGATTCACACAACAACAACCAACACCTCTAGCTCCTTTACCGCCCCAACAACCTCAATCTTCTTCCCTTGAAGAGATAATGTCCAAGTTCATCACTCGCATCGAGAGCACCCTTAAAAAACATGATGCTCAAATTCAAGCTCATCTTCAGAAACAAGAAGCCCGCCTCCAAAATTAGGATGCATCCATCAAGAACCTAGAGGCACAGATTGGATAACTTGCTAATGCCATTTCAGCGAGAGCACCTAACACTCTGCCTAGTGATACAATCATCAACCCTAAAGAGCAAATTAATGCAATAGCCTTGAGGAGTGGGAAATCACTACTTGAACCATACCCTCAAGAACCCAAGGAAGATAAAGAAAAAGCTCCTGAAGAGAAAGTGCCTGAATCACAACCTAAGACAATCCATACTTCACCTCAAGAGGTAAATGCATATGTTCCTCCTCCTCCGTTTCCAAGTAGGATTGTACAGCGCAAGTTAGATGCTCAATTTGTAAAATTTCTTGATATGCTTAAGAAAGTGCACATTAACTTGCTGTTGCTTGACATTGTGAGACAACTGCCCAGTTATGGGAAGTTTCTAAAGGACATAATCACTCACAAGAGGAAACTGGATGATTTTGAAATAGTAAGTTTGAATGAGGAATGCTCTGCAATCTTACAGAACAAACTTCCTCCTAAGCTTAAGGATCCAGGAAGTTTCACTATCCCATGTGTAATTGGGGATTTAAAATTCGAGAAGGTAATATGTGATCTTGGTGCTAGCATTAATTTGATGCCTTTCTCTGTTTTCAAGCGTCAAGGTCTAGGGGAACCAAAACCCACCAATATGTCCCTTTAGTTGGCTGATCGATCTATCAAATATCCTAGGGGCATTATTGAAGATGTTTTAGTTAAAGTGGAAAATTTTATCTTCCCTGTTGACTTTGTTATGCTAGATATGGAGGAAGACCACAAAGTCCCCCTAATTCTTTGTAGGCCTTTCTTAGCAACAGGACGTACTCTTATAGATGTCCAAGAGGGTAAGCTCATTCTTCGTTTCCAAGGCAAAGAAGTCACTTTTAATGTATTTAAGAGCATGAAATACCCCTTAGATGATAACACTTGCTATTGTATTGATATCTTAGATAATGTAATTTATGATTTTTTTCAAGCAAGTGTTCTGCAGGATCCCCTGGAAAGGTGTTTGGTTCAACAAAGAAAGTGGGAGAACGAAGAGAAAGAAGAAGAGGTTGTCCAGTACTTGAATGCACATCCACCATATGGTCGTCACACTATGGTCCCCTTAAAAGGGTTAGAGAGGGCCCAGATTCCAAAATTAAAGTCATCTATTGAGGAACCTCCCATACTAGAGCTCAAGCCACTACCTCAGCATTTGAAATATGCATTTGTTGGTCATAATGATACACTTCCCATCATTATTTCTTCATCTTTGACTAATTTACAGGAAGAAAAATTGATGAGAGTGCTTAAGGAACGAAAGAAGGCCTTCGGATGGACCATTACTGATATTAGAGGGATTAGCCCTTCCATGTGCATGCACAAAATTCTCATGGAAGACAACCACAAGAAAGTGATCCAACCTCAAAGGTGATTGAACCCAACAATGTAAGAGGTGGTGAAGAAGGAGGTAATTAAGCTATTAGATGTAGGTATGATCTATCCAATCTCTGATAGCTCTTGGGTTAGTCCTGTCTAAGTGGTTCCCAAGAAAGGGGGAATCATAGTAGTCAAGAATGATAATAATGAATTGGTGCCTACTAGAACTGTTACAGGTTGGCGTGTCTGCATTGATTTTAGAACGCTGAATGCTGCCACTAGAAAAGACCACTTCCCCCTTCCCTTCATTAACCAGATGCTTGAACACTTGGCGGGGCATGACTATTATTGCTTTCTTGATGGGTATTCTAGTTATACGCAAATACCTATTTCCCTTAAGGACCATTCACAATTAGACAAGTTTTTCCATCCGGAGCAGTCAAAATCTCTAGCCTCGATAAAGAACCATTCAAAGTGAATGGGAAAAGGTTGAAGGTGTATGAAGGTTGTGAGGTTGCAGCCCTCAAAACCACCATTCTTCTGGATGATCCTAAGTGAAGTGAGAAAGTCAAGCTAATGACTATAAACAAGTGCTTCTTGGGAGGCAATCCAATTTTTTTTATTCTATTTAATTTATTTATTTTTCTTATTTTGGTTTGTTTGCTCTTTATTTCCTTATGGATTTTTTTTCTCCCTCTTTTCTTTTGTGCTTATAATTTCACATTGAGGATAATGTAATACATAAGCATGGGGGAGAAGATGGCCTATCCTTGTCATTTGGTTAGTATTCTGTTCTCCCCTATTTTATTTTGATGAGTGTTGCTATCTTTTTCCTTGGTCATTTCTTTTGGATTTTTTATCTAAAAAAAAAGAAGCAAAACAAACAAAGAAAAGAAAAGGAAATGAACCTTCATTGATGATATTAAAGAGTGTGTTTTGTCTTGCAATGGCATGAGTGTTTAGTTTGGCGTGATAAACCTTTTAAATCATCTTTTGAAAATGGATTTCTATGTGCTTAAATGTTTTGGTTGCATTGTTATGAGACAAGTGTAATTGTGTTTGAGAACTTTAGGGTTATACATGCCTTAACATTCTTATGGTATTGTAGTTTGACTTATGCTGATTTACTCTTTACCAAAAGGTGTTAGAATTAGAGAATTTTGGACCTAGTGAGAGTTTGAGCCTTTATACTGATACATCACTACAGTCTCTTATTTTTTCTTTTGTGTGTGTCTCCCACCATGACTTGGGAAACTAGAACTTGTAATGGTTTTCTTTATAGCCACATATGACTTAGACGTGCATTAAAATGATGGAGGCACTTGTTTTTTTATTTTTTATTTTTTTGTCATAACCTAGATTAGCCAAATAGCCTGACCTTCACATTTTATCCTTTGCTAACCCCGTTGTGCTTATGGGCATTTTTCTTGATCTAGACACACATGTAACCCAATTTCCTTTATCCCTCCCTAAGTCTAGAATTAATGGTTGTTGCGCAATTTTTTAAAAAAAAAAAAAAAAAGAAAGTTGGGAGTATGATGTAATCTAAGCATGGGGGAGGTGTGAAAGAGTAAATGGTTGTGTATGATGAAGAGCAAATCGATATATCTGTTAAAAAAAAAGAAGAAGAAGAATCAATAAGAAGTTTCGGGTGCTTGTGTTTCGTGATGAAAAGTTGGGATGGTAAAATATATGTTATAAAAAAAAAGATCTCATTGGTACTAGACTTTTAAATCCACTTCCAAAAAAAAAATTATGTCCTAACCTTTTAACCCATGGCCCCATTACAACCCTAATAAGACCTCTTGATTGTTGTGTGTTCTAAGTCTTTCTAGTGGTGGAGAATCGAAAAGCACTCCAAGCATATGGATGATCTTGATCATGAGTGAGAGGACTAGAGTGGAACCTTCAAATAAAATAAAACACATGAGAGGTGTGTCCACAAGACCTAAAGTGAGAATTCTAATTCGAAACTTTGAGGGATGAGTGAGTTGGTATATGGTTGCCTGCTGTCCACTATTGGATGTCCTTTGTTGCATGGTAGGTCCCTAGAGCTCGAATACACGGTTACATTTCTCACATGCAGGGCAACCTAAATATCTTTCGAAAAAGGATTTTGAGCTTTTAATTGTTATATTTTTTGGTCTTATTGCTCCTTACTTGACTCTTGTGCTATTAAAGGGCTAAACACACTTTTATGAGAAAGGGATCCTACTACTTTTCTTTTTCCTCATGGTGGGTTTCTTGTATTACTTTGCTTGGGGACAAGAAAATGTTTAAGCATGGGGGAGTTGATAAGTGTGACTTTTATATCTTATTCCTAAGGTTTATAAGAGTTTTTACCTTTAATTTCAGTTGGAATTCTCCCTTTTTGTTCTTGTTACTTCCTTTGTGTTGTGAAAATTTGCAGGGTCTCAAGCAACAAAAAAATCATGAAGGATGAAAAAAAGAATAAGCTTAAAGGGAGAATAAAGGAGAAAAAAGGACGAAAGAGGAGCAAAAGTTAAAGTGGAAAGATATTTAAAGCTAAAATGTAAATTCTGGAATAAAATGAAAGCAAAAATGCATATTTAAAGTATATGGGCCTGAAAGAACTGAAACTTAGACCAGGAAATGGTTTGAATTTGGAGAATGTTTCAACATCAAAGTTTTATATCTTTTTAATATCTTTCCAATACATCCAAAATCAGCTTAATCGGAGTTATGATGAAAACGTTATGGTCAAAATACGCATCATTGTCAAAGCTGACACGGGAAGCCCATCTTTACCGAAACCCTAGCTATCCACGAGGCGGTAATATAAAAACACTCATTCTAATATCTCGAGGCAGCCTCCACTCCCTTTCTTTTCTCTCTTCTCTGTCCTCTTCCCCAATTCATCATGATTTCTCTTGTAAATTAGAGATGGAGGTTCAAGAAGTTAAATTTTTGCAAGAATTTGTGAACATCAAGGGTATTATCTAATGATCTTTTCTCTATCTATAGAATCTCTTGTTGTTTTTAATATTCTTGCTATGAATTTGATGGGCTAGATCTTGTGCTAAGGTGAAGGGGAATTTTCCCCGATCCTAATGTGTTGAATTATTGCATCCTTTTTTATTCAATTCATAATGTATGTGTTGTGTTTTTGATTGATTGACGGATTTTTGAACCACGGCTGGGTTCTGATTTTCGGTGTGGGAAATACCGGTTAGATCGAGAGACAATCCAGTATTAGACCCAATAGCACAATGGGAGATTAAATTGTAGGTCCAGAGACAATCGATTTGACCTCTACAACAATAAAGGAGGAAACTTTATAGACTTTAATGCATTACATTCTATCATACTCTAAGCTGGAGATAGTTAGGGCCATAGATATGTAATGGGGTGGTTGTGGCTTGAGAAAGAACAAAAATTTCTATCCTTGTTGGCATGATTGATTATTATTGTTGAATTATTTTGTGATGTGATCTTCGGTTACATGTGAGGATTGGGGGCGATGAACTGGAACCTTAGCTCTTCTATTTATTTTAGTCACTTGAGTACTAGTTTCCTTTCTTTTTAGCTTATTTAGTTATTTTAGCTTACAATTTATTATTTCATATCATCTTGTAGTCTAGACATAGTTAAGTACTATCATTGTTCTAGTGGTCATTCATCAATCCTTGTGGGATCGACCTTGACTACTACTCTGACCCCGTGCACTTGCAGGTAGGAACGTGTCAATTTTTTGGCACCGCTGCCGGGGATTGGCAGCGAGTGACATTAGGAATCAAGAAATTTATTGTCTACTAGAAATTTTTTTTTCTTTTTACATTCTTTTTATTGTGGTTGACTAATCTTGGGTGTAGGAGTTTTTGATTTAGTGCAGGTGCATTAGTGCATGACCCGCGCTAGTGGGGCTGATCTAGTGCCACTTGATCTCGAGATTGAGAGGACCACCTCACATTTACGCAGGTCATACACCCCAAACATTGAAATGGAAACCAATACTCCACCCCATGATGGACAAATCCCAACACAAGGGCACATCTTACTCCAAGAACAAGCTCCTATCCAAGAGCAAGCTCCCATTCCTAGGTCACTTCGGGACTATGCTACACCAAGCCTTGATGGCTCAACCTCAAGCATACGATTTTCATGTTAACAATCTAGAAATATTTCAAGATTATCACACCTAACTACCTATCCCATTTCACATTCAAATCTGGAAAAGTACATGTGCAAGATTTTTCCATAATTAATCAAGAAGTCAATGAACAAAATTAAGACCAGTCTAGAACCTAATTAGATGGTTGGTTGTGGTACATTTGATGGCTTCAATGTGGAGGAAGGGAGATCATCTAAAGGTTGAAATTCAATATGAATAGCCAAATTGAATTTGATTAGAAAAAAAATTGATGTGGAAGATAATGGTGAGATTATTCTTTCATACTGCAAAATCTTTTCCTCTTCCTTGACGATAACAATGATGGTCGAATGTCGTTGGTATGATTTTAAATGTAAGATGGTTTGGAAGAGATTATCACTAAATGTACCACCAATGATTCTAAGAGGAAAACACTTATGTTTTCTTCTTAGAAAAACTCCTAACTCATGAAAAGAGCCCTCATTCACTTAGGAGAAATAGAGAGAATTTTGAAAATTCTAATTCTTATTTAATCTTCAATTCTTAGCATGTACAAGTCGATCATCATACATACATACATATATGTACACACACAGATTATGGAATTGGTTTACCTTTCATTGACCAAGCCCTAACCTAGTTTGTTGATCAATAGACCCAAATTACTATCATCAATCAAAATATATAAGGATATACACAAGAGGGTTGGATAGCGGATCATAGAGCATGTGAGAGAAAATTATGTAAGATTAATAATATTATATATTTTTTAAATACTACTTGTGAATTTTAGTATTCACATAAAATTTTTATATTTGTAGGATATGATACGGTGAGACTACATGACAAGGTTCAAGCAGCACTATAGGGGATAAGGTTAGGATGATCGAGACTCCCTCCGCTATTTCTGTAGACACATTGATTGTAACACCCCTAATATATTAGCTAATTTTTTTTAAATAGTTAATTACCAAATTGTTGGGTGTTAGTGCCACACTTACCATAACTCCGGGTCCCTAGCCTTTCTTATACCAAGTGCTAAAGCTAAAAAAAATTATAGCAAAAGTAAATAAGCAGAAAAAAACTAATAGATAACAGAATTCATAGATAAATGTTTTAGTGTAATAGTATAACCAGAATATAGCAAGAGACATAAGAGTTCAAAGAAAAACGGATCATGTAAAAAATAAGCACCCTAAGGTATATCACCAGTTTTCCCTAACTTTTAGACCTAAAGGCCCATTTCGAAAATGGAACCTCCTCCTAATGACTCCACTTGTCCTTCCCATTCTTATACGCTTCATGTCACTCCATGACCCTAACGTAATCATCTACAAAATTAGTATTAGTATGAATTTCTCATACTGAGTAAATCACTATATCTCATAAGAGGAGGCATACCCACATTTCACATAGTTACACATAATCAAAAAATAATACTTTAGCACAAAGCATGTACCATAAGCATAAAAAATAATCATGGAAAAACATATATATGCATCCAGCCTCAAACTCAGAAGTAAAACATAATAGTTAGCTTCTCATCATTTTAAAGTACAAAATCATATGTGATTATTTAAATGTATTCTTAACACAATGGTAGGACATAGAGGCAGCTATCGAAACAAAAATCCAAAATAATACTAGGGTAGGGCACTGAGGCATCTACTGAACAAAAAAATCTAAAACAAACCAAGCTAGGGTATTGAGCTGACTACCAAACCAATAAATCCATAACAATACCAAGGTAGGGGACTAACGTAATTATCAAACCAAAAAATCCAACACAATACCAAGGTAGGACACTAAGGCAACTAGGGAACCAACAAATCTATTTCTTTCATTTTATTACAAAATAGATATTTCCATTATTACTTACTAATTCAAGGGGGATACAATCAACCTATGGACATAGTAGTGCACTTGGTCATATTGGCACATGAAGGAAACATAATAGCCTTACCTCAAACACAAGGACACAATACTATATTTAGTCATACTGGCACACAAGGAAACATAGTATCCTCCCATCCTCGGTCACCTAGTCCTTAAGTATTAATACCCTCTATAGTGTCAGTAAGTTACCTATAGAGTAAAGTAGGGCCCAAAACTAGGGCATAGCAGCACACTAATGAAACAAAATAATGAGGGCTAACACCTCACCTCTAAGATAGCAACCCATAGAGAGCAACCATTTCCAACTTAGGGTCTTTTAATTTAGGTATTAATATTTTATGAGCTGATCACACAAGTCATATACGATATAATAGTTTCTATTTTCCATACATAACCATTTGCCCTTTTATTTCTAATTATTTAGAGGAAACCTATTGTCATAGGCCTATGTCTAGCCAAGTTAAAGCTAAGGTCAACCTATCAAAATTCTAAGGTCATCCTAACATTCAATTATTTGTAAAAGGTATATTAGGTTAGAATTACCAAAATACCCTTTAAAACCCTACTTTCACCATTTTATTCATTTTCTTACCATTCATTATTATAACGAGAGATTTATCATGAGAAGGAAAAAAGATAATATTCCATATTACTTTAGTATGTAGGTAATGTTTACATTTTGGGCCATTAATTATATTTTCGACTTTTCATGCATTTAGTGGATTGCACCCACAAAACCGTAATCATGCAACTCTCACATACCACATCTTCCATATAGCATGTATATACACATTTCAACCATGAAACATCATTTAAATAGGAATATTATCATTATAGTACATGTAGGGAATTATTTCTAACTCTAGGCCATGCAAATATAATTTATCATATGTTAACCTTAATCATGCATATATGTTTCCATGTGAATTTTTGTAATCCTAACTACCATGAAGGAGAAATTTTGAGGCATTTACAATGGAATTTGAATCATTATTTGATAAAAAATTAAATCATAACAAAATCTTAGACATGCAGATGTAAAACATTTGACATTTTATCATGTATACAACGTAACTTTCATGACCATGTATATTATCACTTCAACATGATGTCATTTTATCATGCATTGTATATTACTTGAAAAGAATAAAAACCTAGCATGATTCTGGGTTTAAAAAATTGTAGCATGCTCAAACACAAAAATAAGTCTTCTTCGAAGTCCTTAAGAATTACCTAGGAATTTAACATCAAAACACATATGCATTAGCATATAATATTATACAAAAATATATTAAAAAAAATAAAATAATTCGAGGCTCATTAACCAATTGAACAAGCAAGATGAAGCTAATAGAAACATAGCACCAAAGGAGGAAGCTTTCGGTTGAGAAGGTAAGGACGAGATCAATTGTCTTAGCTGGTGTTAGGGAGGTACAAATGGAAAGAATGGTTGATGCTAGGGAGGCTACTAATAGAAGAAAAGGTGCAGCAAATGGGAGAAGAAAAGGTGGTACAAATAGCTCAAAGAAGAGGAGAAGGCTTCAGTGAAAATGGGTATAGCACAAAAGGGCCACTTTGGCGAAAATAACTAAAGGTGGAAGAGGTTGGCTTAGATGGGTTAAGGTGTAGGTTAGGGGTTGTTTTGAAATGAACTGATGAAGGTAAAGGGGATGGAATGGAAAAGTCATTTGGTGGCATAGTGGTTGATTTTGTAGGGAGAGAGATAAAGAAAAAGAAAGAGGAAAAGTTGCACAAGGGATAGGGTGGTTTTGGGGGTATTGTGCATGGATGGTGGGGAGGTTATGGTAGGGGCTACTAGTGTAACGTGTGGGGGAATTGTGATGGTGGCCAGTGGTAGAGTAAGGAGGCTGGTGGGGGTTGGTGTTGCAACAAATACAAATGGTGGTGGAAGGAGCAAACGATGGGGAAAAATGGCATGGAAAATTTTGGTGCGGAAGGGATCTAAGGAGAAGTAGAGGGTTACATGTTTGTTTGAGAGTTTGGCACAACACAAGAGGAAGAGGAGAAGTAATTGAGAAGGGGTAACATGTAATAAAAAGAGGAATAAAAACAGGAGAGGAAAACATGGGGGAGAGGGGAGGTATGGTGTAGATGGTGTAGCGTGATGGTTCCTAGGGTAAGGTGTCAGGGTAGAGGGAGTAGGGTGATGGTAAGGAAAATCTAGCACTAATTTAGGGAAAGATTAGGGTAAAATTGTAACACCCCAATTTTTAGTACTTAAAAATTTTGTTTTAAGGAAGCTTTAAATACTAAAGATAATGGGTGTTACTGCCATACTTAGCGTAAGTCTATTTCCCACACCTTGATTATGCCAAGTGCTAAGGCTAAACCAACAAAACCAAAAACAAATCTGTGGAAATAAGTGAGATTACATAAATAAAGGTTACAAATAAATTTTTTTCGTGCAACATTAATAATCAAAATAGAGGTAGGGACATAAGAGTCCAAATGAAAAGTAATACAATAAAAACTAGTACCCGTAGGTACAACACCTATTTACCCTAACCTTTAGACCCGTATGCCCATTATGAGAATGGAACATCTTCCTAAGGGATCCACTTATCCTAGCCACTCTTATAAGTTTCATGCCACTCCATGGTCTTCACATAGTAATTTGAAAATGTAGTATCACTATGAATTCCTCATAGTGAGTAAATCACAATACCTCACAAGAGGTAGCAAACCCACATTGCACATAATCACTCAATGATCCAAAACATGCTCAAACATAAGCACATGCCATAAAAAAATATAATAAATCATGGATCAATACATATAGATAATTATATGCCATTAGAGTCTCAAGCTCAACAATCAACCATACTCAACCAATTTATGTCATTTCAAGGTACACAATAACCATATCAAAATCCATAACTGAAGCTCACTAATCAAATTAATTCTAATTAATAGAGAAGGGTACTAAGGTAACTACCGAACCATCAATACATACTAAGGCCATCAACAAGTATTCCTTTATTATTTATATTACTTGAGGGGATACAATCAACCTAAGGACATTGACGTACACCCGGTCATATTGGTGCACAAAGGCAACACATTACCCGTATTTTAGAACCAAGGGATACAACAGTATGCCTGGTCATACTAGAACACATAGGAAACACAATACCCTCCAAACTTGGTCACCTAATCCTTAAGTATTGATACCCTCTATAGTATCCACAAGTCACCTATAGAATAGATAAGGGCTTTATTGGGGCATAGAGGCACACCAGTGAACCAACTCAAATGAGAACTAACACCTCACCTCTAAGGTAGTTAACCCTAGAGAGCTACCATTTCCAAACTCAAGATCTTCCACTTTAAGTATTAGTATTTTATGAGGCGATCACAAATATTTCATACCTTACAATCATTTTCATTTTCATACTTAAACATTTTACATTGTTTTCAATTACTCAGATAAACTCTATGGTCATCGATTTATGTCAAAGTAAAAGTCAAAGTTAACAACATGGTTGGTCTATAAAATGTCTAAGGTCATCCTATGTTCGGTTATTCACATTAGGTACATTAGGTCAAAATGACTAAAATGACCTTAAAATCCTAATTTCATCATTTTTATGCAATTTCATACCAAACATTAATATTACGAGCAATTTTTCATGAAAAAGGATAAAAGATAATTAATCACAACATTTTAACACGTAGGTAAATTTTACAATTTCGCCATTGACTGTATTTTCCACTTTTCATGCATTTATTGAGTTATGCCCTCAAAATCCTAATCATGCATTCTTCACGTGTCATATATTCCATTTATTGTGTAAGTATATATTTTAAGCATAATATGACATTTAATAAGGTAATTATCATCATAGTACATGTAAGGAAAAATATCTAACCATAGAACATGCAAATGACAATTATCGTATTCTTACTTTAATCATGTTTATATGTTTAAACGCTTTTTATAGCAACCCTAACTACCATGAAATGATAATCATGGAGTACTTATCATGGCATTTAAATCATCACTTTACAAGCATACAACCAAATTAAAATCCTAGGCATGCATATGTAAACCATACAACATACTACTCATGCATATACTCCACTTTCGATAATCGCGTTTATCATTTATATAAAATGTTATCATTTTATCATGCATGTCATAATACTTGAAGAGTATAAAAACCTAGCATGATTATAGGTATAAAAAATTCTAGCACTCCTGCACATAAATTCTACCACCTTATGAATGACTAGATTTACCTAAATCAAAGCTTTTAAAAAGAAGCACCAAAAACCATCTTCTCCAAGATCCTCAAATATTACCTAATAAATTAATATCTAATAATACATATTAGTATTTAATATAATATAAAATTAACTCAAAATTAATTAAACTAACTCAAGAACAAGTAAGTGCTTAAAATAAGGTAGCAAGAAAATAACCAAAACTCATGAAACAAAGAATGAGTAACCGACAAAAGTTGCTAAGAAGGAGAGGAGGGGCAACAGTTGTGTTGTGAGTTGCTAGGGGTAGAAATAATGGGAAATTCTATAGCAAGGGAAGGGGATGCAGCAAAGGAACGTGTAGAAAGGGCAGAGGAGCAATAAGTTTAGCTAAAGACAAGGGAAATTGATCGGCAAAAATAAAGAAAAAGGGGGTGGGGTTTATGGTGATTTTTTATGCAGCTTAGGGGGTTGTTTTCGCTAGTTTTGCTGCAGATTGGGGGTGCAGAATGGAAGCTCTTGCTATAGAAAAGGGGAGGGCTACAGCAAGGAAATGTGCAGCAAGGAGAGGAGGTTTGGTGGGAGTTTCTTATGGGGTAAAAATGATGGAAAACAAGAATGACAAGGGGTTTTTTCTTTCTTGCATGTGGGAGCTCGGGAGAAGGAGAGAGTTTGTGGGCTGTTTGGAAGGGTTAACACATGATAGAAGATAGATAAAATGGAGAGGTTATAGTATGGCGTGTAAGGAAAGGAGGAGCAAAATAAGGAGAGAAAAACAAAGGGAGGGAATCATGCATGGCAGAAGAGTAGCGTGATGGATGGTTGTGTTAGGGAAGAAGGCTAGGGTGAGTTTTCTAAATTTAGTATAAGGTATGGTAAATTATTTAGGTAAAGATTTAGGGTTAAATACCCAGCTAAAAGTTATTTGGTTACTAGAATAGGTTTATTTGACATAACGGATACCAATTACGATCCTAACCTAGGTTTAAATTTTAATATGAACCCTTTAGCATGTTTTAGCCTAATTAAATTTTATGACTAATAAGTCGTAATAATATCACATATATTAACAATATATTTAATATCAAATATCCTTAAATAATTATTACAACTAATACACATAATTACTGGTAATTAATAAGGTTTCTAAAAATGGGACATTACAAAAATATATAAGTAAAATTTAGCAACTTATAGGGTTAGGTTTGATTAATGAAACGGATACATGTTAAGACCCATCCTATGCTTAAAATTCTAATACACTTCCTCTAGAATATTTTAACCTAATTAAGTTATATATCTATTAATTCATAATAATATTACATATATTAAAAATATAATTATTACCAAATATCCTAAAATAATTTTTATAATTAATATAGATAATTATTTGTTATAATTGTGATTTTAGGAATGGGGTATTAAATCGATGATTGACAAGAACTGGATAGTCAATTGGTTCTTGTTTATCGACGAGGATTTAGGAAGAGTGTTTGGTGCATATTACTTTGTGGATCTTCATCGTCTTCTGTTAGTAGTTGGTCTTTACTCTTAGAGAGTTGTACACCATCGCTTATTGCTGCTTCCCCTTTTCCTACGATGGTGGTTGTTTATGACATTATCCAATATCAACTAACACATATTAATGAATTGTAGAGGATAATGACACTTACAGAAGGATGCACATCTTCCCTTAAGCTATTAGTCTAAGTTTAGCCTCCTTATAGTTAGCCCTAGCACCAAGTTTAGCCTTAATATGGTTATTCCCAAAAATAAATTCATTCTTCCCAAAATCTCCTCTAGTAGGAAGACTGACACGTTCCTACCCGCAAGTGCACGGGGTCAGAGTAGTAGTCAAGGTCGATCCCACAAGGATTGGTGAATGACCACTAGGACAATGATAGAACTTAACTATGTCTAGACTACGAGATGATATGAAATAATAAATTGTAAGCTAAATAAGCTAAAAAGAAAGGAAAATAGCACTCAAGTCACTCAAATAAATAGAGGAGCTCAGGTTCCGGTTCATCGCCCCCGATCCTCACATGTAATTGAAGATCACATCACAAAATAATTCAACAATCATAATCAATCATGCCAACAAGGATAGAAAGTGTTGTGCTTTCTCAAGCCACAACCACCCTATTACATATCTATGGCCCTAACTATCTCTAGCTTAGAGTCTCATAGAATGTAATGCATTAAAGTCTATAAAGTTTCCTCCTTTATTGTTGAAGAGGTCAAATCGATCATCTCTCGACCTACAATTTAATCTCCCATTGTGCTATTGGGTCTAATACTGGATTATCTATCGATCTCACCGGTATTTCCCACACCGAAAATCAGAACCCGGCCGTGGTTCAAAAATCCGTCAATCAATCAATAACACAACACATACATTATGAATTGAATAAAAAAGGATGCAATAATTCAACACATTAGGATCGGGGAAAATTCCCCTTCACCTTAGCACAAGATCTAGCCCATCAAATTCATAGCAAGAATATTAAAAACAATAAGAGATTCTATAGATAAAGAAAATATCATTAGATAATACCCTTGATGTTCACAAATTCTTGCAAAAATTTAACTTCTTGAACCTCGGTCTCTAATTTACAAGAGAGATCTTGATGAATTGGGGAAGAGGATAGAGAAGAGAGAAAAGAGAGGGAGTGGAGGCTGCCTCGAGATATTAGAATGAGAGTTTTTATATTACCGCCTCGTGGATCGCTAGGGTTTCGGTAAAGATGGGCTTCTCGTGTCAGCTTTGACAATGATGCGTATTTTGACCGTAACGTTTTCATCATAACTCCGATTAAGCTGATTTTGGATGCGTTGGAAAGCTATTAAAACGATCTAAAACTTTGATGTTGAAAGGTTCTCCAAATTCAGACCTTTTATTGCTCTAAATTTCACTTCTTTCAGGCCCATATAATTTAAATATGCATTCTTTCTTTCATTTTATTCCAGAAATTACATTTTAGCTCTAAATCTCTTTCCACTTTAACTTTTGCTCCTTTTTTCTCTTTTCTTCTCCCTTTAAGGTTATTCTTTTTCTTCATCCTTCATTATTTTTTTGTTGCTTGAGACCCTACAAATTTTCACAACAGAAAAGCAGTAACAAGAACAAAAATGGAGAATTCCGACTGAAATTAAAGGTAAAAACTCTTATAAACCTTAGGAATAAGATGTAAAAGTCATACTTATCAACTCCCCCATGCTTAAACATTTGCTTGTCCCCAAGTAAAGTAATACAAGAAACCCACCATGAGGAAAAAGAAAAGTAGTAGTGTAACACCCCAAAATTCACTACTTTTTTTTTAAAGCGGAAGCAATTAAATTAGAAACACTGAAAAAATGTGAATTCTAGAAATGTTATCGCCACACTTAGTACTAGACCGGTTCTCTCCGACCGTTCCAGTACCAAGTGCTAAGGCTAAAGAAAAGATCAGCAATCAATTACAAAATTAATACAAACTAAACTTCAAATAATCATTAAACGGTTGTAAAATAAAATCAGAGTACGCATCAAGTAATGTAATTCATTTCCAAAAGAGAATTAAACTTACAACCTTTAAAAGATTAACAAAAAGAAATAGAGTCATATAAAGACTATAATATGGCCATAACTCTCTCGAACCTCGAGCCAAACACGCTCAACACTTAGCCCCAACTGATATCTCACCCACCTGCACAAATTCAGAAGGGCATACTACTCGTGGGAATGAGCAGCACCCATGAAAGGGGTGATCAGTACGCTACGTACTGAGTAAGGTAACCGAGCACTAAGGCCAACACATAAGCACATAATCCATGCAGATTAATAACAGGGCATAATCCAACATAACAACATAAAGGTATATGAAAAATTCAGGTAAAAGTACAAAGGCCCAATCATAGTCCAGATTAATTATTTAATTAATCTTTTATCAGAATCCGATTCACACCATTCCTTTTATCAATCCATGGGAGCATAGGAACACCCCACTATTATAACCGGTGGGTCGGTCGCAATAAAGCATCATGCCCTAACCACTATTATTACCGGTGGATCGGTCACAATAGAGCATCATGCCCTAACCACTATTATTACCGGTGGATCGGTCACATATAGGGTAGACACCCTAACCACTATTCCTAACCGGTGGATCGGTTCGGTTCCTCCTCGCATGGTATTCCACTGTAAGTAATTAGTGTCTTTTATGAGCTTTAACGGTTCTGGTTTGTGTTTATTGAGCTCGAGTCACCCCACTATTTTTACTGGTGGGCCGGTCACATATAGGACCTCATGTCCTAACCACTATTATAACCGGTGGATCGGTCGCACATAGGAATACGCATCCTAACCACTATTCCTGACCGGTGGATCGGTTTGGACTCGGCTCAATAATCTTCCACTTTAAAGATTAGTATCTTAAATATCTTATTCAAAAGCTTTCACCCCGGACATGCATAAGTCATCACACATCACCAATCATAAAATTCCACCATCATAATTACACTTTAATTACCACATACACATGATAATACAAAAACCCTAATTAGCCACCACAGACCTCGATTAACCACAACAAACCATGGTTAACCACTCCAAACCCTATTTAACCATAACCACCATAATTAGCCACTCCACGCCTTTGTTAATCATAACAAACCACAATTATCCACTCCAACCTTAATTAATCACAACAGCCCAGAGTTCATTACTCCAAACCCCAATTCAATCTCTTCCATACCCTCATAATGCTCCACGTACTATTTTTCATCCAAAATAGTTCAACACCCGAATAATACTTACATTACCTTCCTTACATCCCAAATTAACTTTCCACACGTAAATTTCATACCCATGCAAATATTAATCTCCCCATGCAAACCTTCGAATCCTTTTCATGCACACCCTAAAATTTCCATGTGAAACCCTAATTTCAACCATGCAAACTCTAATACCACTATACAACCATCAATGCCACCATGTAAACCCTAATACCACCATACAAACCATAAATACCACCATACAAACCCTAATACCACCATATAACCATAATTACCACCATACAAACCTTAGTAACATCATACAAACCCTAATACCGCCATGTAAACCCTAATACCATCATATAACCATTAGTACCACCATCCCACCCACGATTCTGCCATATAAAACCCTAAATTAAATCCATAGCAAAACCTAAGATTTGTCTACATAATACAATTGATTAGATTCTCCCCTTGCATAACCACAATTTAGATTCCACCATACAAGACTATAAGTTAGATTCTCCCACAGAAAATCATAAATTAGAATCTCCCAAGCAAAATCATAATTTGGATTAATTGGATTTCCCCAAACAAATCATAAATTGGATTCTCCCAATCAAATCATAACTTAGGTTCTCCCATATTATATCATAAATTACATTCTCCCAAATAACATCATAAATTATATTCTCTCTAACAAACCATAAATTCAATTCTCCCATATAACATCATAAATTATATTGCCTCCCACGAAACCCTACATTTCCCATATAACATCCTCACATGCATGTCTTTTAGGGTCACATGCAAACACATATTAATCCATACACATAGTACATATGCCATATAGCAACACAAAAGCATGCTTGGACTCCATGCCATACCAAATATGCAATAATTACAATAATAACATAGGATGCATAACATATAAGGAACACAATGCACATTAGCACACAAAAGGCCTTAGCACCCCTTACCTAAAATGTCACCTGTCTTGGAGCACGCTCCTACGCCTCCTTAGGGCTTTGACCAAATAATAACATACTAATACAATAACCTTAACAAAATTCTAACTTTGCTAAAGACACAAAAAATAATAGAGATATTATAAACCTTGATAATATAGGGTTAAAGATTTTACCCTAATGATAATAATGATACTAATATAATAATATCATGGATAATAAAACTAATATCAATGAGAATGTAAATAATAATAATAATAATAATAATAATAACAATAACATATAAGATTTAAAATATATAATGACTTACCATTTATTTAATATAGGGTTAAAGACTTTACCCTAATAATAATAATGATACTAATATAATAATATCAAAAATAATAAAACTACTTTCAATGAGAATATAAATAATAATAATAATAATAAGAATAATAATCTTAATAATAATAACAATAGTAATAACCATAATAACATTATTAACAATACTAATGGTAAAATATTTGTATTAATAATAATGGAATAAGAATAATAGAAATTCGAAATAGAAAATAATGATAATAATTATACTTATAACATAAAATCGAATTAAAATACAATAAGGCTTCAGCCCTCAACTTAAATAATAATAAAACAATAATACTAATAATAATAATAATAATACACATTAAAAATATAAATATTAAGAATAATAATAATGGTATTTATATGCAATAATTGAAATAAATTAATTTAAGGGTTATAAAAATAAGGAAAATGGTTGAGAGGGTCTAGGGTTCAACCTTAGATTGGTGGGGATAGGCGGCATCGGCGGTGGTTCACGGCGGGGGACGGTGGTTTAAGGCTTCAAGGTAAAAATTCCGGCGAAACGAGCAGCCAACTTTGCATGGTTATTGAGGCTCGTACAAGAAGAATCGAAGGTTGAAAATAGTTTGGTTAAATTGAGGGTGTTTCAGGGAAGAACTTGGTATACGGAGGTGGCGTTGAAGTTGGCTAACGGCGGTGGACGACGCATCTGAAGTAGAGGTGGCGGCAGCTTTGGCTTAGGGTTTTCGGGGAAGAAAAAATTCCAAAACTCCCATAACTAGGCTATTTATAGATGGTAGATGGGATAATAAGGTTTTTGGGGTCGGAAGGAAGTTATGGGGTGCGAGAATTTGGGCAGCCGGCGGTGGAAAACGGTCAGCCAACGTTTGGGTTGGTTCGAAGGTTCGCGATGTTGGGGAGAGGAAACGGGCGAGATATAACGGACGGGAGTTATGCCAATTTATTCCTGGAGTTAAGAGGAAGACAATGAGGTAAGAAACGACTGATATTAATCATCGTAGCCGGAGATGCCATTGATGGCATCTAGCGTTGCAGCGTCGTTGACGACGGGGAAAGGAGGAAGAAGAAGACGGCTGGCCGGGCGGTTCGTAAAGGAAAAAGAAAGAAAGAAAAGGAGGAAGAACCGGGCGGTTCGGGCGCGGGCGGTAAGGTTTTAAATGAACCGCTGCGTCCCAAGGAAAAGAGAGACGGAACGCCGCGCATAGAGGGGCGGAAGAAGGGTAGGGAGATGCTTAAATGAAACGACGAGTTTCGGGTGTAACACGGAACGAAACGCAGCGTGTTGAGGGCGGAGGCAGGACGACGGCGCGGGCTGGGCCGAAGAAGAGGAAGATAGAAAAAGAAGAACTAGGCCGCGGCAGGCCCAGTCGAGGGAAAAAGGAAAGGAAAAAGGAAAAGAAGAAAAAGAAAGAAAAAGGAAAGGAAAAAGGAAGAAAGAAAAAGAAAAAGGGAAAAAGGAAAAGAACAATAGCTAGGTTAGGGCCAAATAAATTAATATAAATATTTAAGATATTTAAAAATAATAATATTTAAATAAAATAATATTTATATCCCTTTTTAGGCTAAAATAAGATTTTTGAAAGATTTTCCATAAATTCCATTTTAATTAGCAAAACACCCAAATTTTCTTCCATTAAATTATTTATAAAATTAATATTAATTTGGAACTATTTTCTCCTTCTTATTTTAATTAAAATAATTTATTTAGTGAATTCCGAAATTAAAATCTTTAATTAGTTAAAATACCCAAATTCCTCCTAATAAAAATAGTTATAAATTTATTCTTGATTTATCCTAATTAATTTCCTTTTATTTTAATTAAATAATTTATTTAATTAATTTTTATAATCAAACCTCATTTAAATATAATATTTAAAATTAGGAATTTTTTGGGGCATTTCAAGTAGGATCCCTTTCTCAGAAAAGTGTGTTTAGCCCTTTAATAGCACAAGAGTCAAGTAAGGAGCAATAAGACCCAAAAATATAACAATTAAAAGCTCAAAATCCTTTTTCGAAAGATATTTAGGTTGCCCCCACATGTGAGAAATGTAACCATGCTATCGAGCTCTAGGGACATGCCATGCAACAAAGGACATCCAATAGTAGACAACAGGCAGCCATATACCAACTCACTCTTCCCGCAAAGTTTCGAATTAGAATTCTCACTTTAGGTCTTGTGGACACACCTCTCATGTGTTTTATTTTATTTGAAGGTTCCGCTCTAGTCCTCTCACTCATGATCAAGATCATCCGTATGCTTGGAATGCTTTTCGATTCTCCACCACTAGAAAGACTTAGAACACACAACAATCAAGAGGTCATATTAGGGTTGTAATGGGGCCATGGGTTAAAAGGTTAGGACGGAATTTTTTTTTTGGAAGTGGATTTAAAAGTCTAGTACCAATGAGATATGTTTTTTTTAATAACATATATTTTACCATCTCAACTTTTCATCACGAAACACAAGCATCCCAAACTTCTTATTGATTCTTCTTCTTCTTCTTCTTTTTTTGAGAGATATATCGATTTGCTCTTCATCATACACAACCATTTACTCTTTCACACCTCCCCCATGCTTAGATTACATCATACTCCCAACTTTCTTTCTTTTTTTTAAAAAAAAATTGCGCAACAACCATTGATTCTAGACTTAGGGAGGGATAAAGGAAATTGGGTTACATGTGTGTTTAGATCAAGAAAAGTGGCCATAAGCACAACGGGGTTAGCAAAGGATAACATGTGAAGGTCAGGCTATTCGGCTAATGTAGCTTATGACAAAAAAACAAGTGTCTCTATCATTTTAATGCACGTCTAAGTCATATGTGGCTTTGAAGAAAACCATTACAAGTTCTAGTTTCCCAAGTCATGGTGGGAGACACATACAAAAGAAAAAATAAGAGACTGTAGTGATGTATCAGTTTAAAGGCTCAAACTCTCACTAGGTCCAAAATTATCTAATTCTAACACCTTTTGGCAAAGAGTAAATTAGCATAAGTCAAACTACAATACCACAAGAATGTTAAGGCATATATAACCCTAAAGTTCTCAAACACAATTACACTTGTCTCATAACAATGCAACCAAAACATTTAAGCACGTAGAAATCCATTTTCAAAAGATGATTTAAAGGGTCTTATCACACCAAACTAAACACTCATGCCATTGCAAGACAAAACACACTCTTTAATATCATAAATGAAGGGTCATTTCCTTTTCTTTTCTTTGTTTGTTTTGATTTTTTTTTAGATAAAAATCCAAAAGAAATGACCAAGGAAAAAGATAGCAACACTCATCAAAATGAAATAGGGAAGAATAGAATACTAACCAAATAACAAGGATAGGCCATCTTCTCCCCCATGCTTATGTGTCACATTGTCCTCAATGTGAAATAAGAAGCATAAAAGAAAAGAGGGAAAAAATCCATAAGGAAACAAAGAGCAAACAAACCAAGCAAACCAAAATAAGAAAAATAAATAAATTAAATAGAATAAAAAAAATTGGGTTGCCTCCCAAGAAGTGCTTGTTTATAGTCATTAGCTTGACTTTCTCATTTCACTTAGGATCATCCAGAAGAATGGTGGTTTTGAGGGCTGCAACCTCACCACCTTTATACACCTTCAACCTTTGCCCATTCACTTTGAATGGTTCTTTATCGAGGCTAGAGATTTCGACTGCTCCAGATGGAAAAAATTGTCTGATTGTGAATGGTCCTGACCATCGGGATCTAAGCTTTCCAAGGAACAATAGCAAACGAGAATTAAATAGAAGCACTTGTTGCCCCACTTCAAATGCTCGTTTGGTGATGCGTTGATCATGAATCCTTTTCGTGCGCTCTTTGTATAGCCTAGCAATCTCATATGCCTTAAGCTGGAATTCATCGAGTTCATTCAATTGAAGGAGCCTCTTCTCACCTGCAGCTTGCATATCAAAGTTAAGGAGACGGGTAGCCCAAAATGATTTATGCTCAAGTTCTACAGGGAGATGACAAGATTTTCCAAAAACCAGATTATAAGGGGACATTCCAATAGGAGTTTTAAAAGCTGTTCGGTAAGCCCATAGAGCATCGTCAAGTTTCAAGGACCAATCCGTTCTAGAAGAGCTAACCGTTTTCTCAAGAATTCTCTTAAGCTCATGGTTTGACACCTCCACTTGGCCGCTAGTTTGAGGATGGTATGGGGTAGAAACCTTATGGTTAACTCCATACTTACTCAAAATAGCATTAAATGCTCTATTGCAAAAATGACAACCCCCATCACTAATGATAGTCTTAGGTATCCCAAACCTTGAAAAGATATTCTTTTTCAAAAATTTAGTGAAGAATTTTGCATCATTTGTGGGAGTGGCTATAGCCTTTACCCACTTAGATACATAATTAACTGCCACAAGAATATATTCATTCACCATAGACTTAGGAAATGGTCCCATAAAATCGATTCCCCAAACATCAAATAACTCCACTACAATAATGTTTGTGAGGGGCATCTCTTGTTTTCTAGAAATATTTCCCATTCTTTGACACCTATCACAAGTCTTAGCAAAGGAGTATGCATCATGAAATAAGGTAGGCCAATAGAATCCACATTGCAAGACTTTTGCAGCAGTTTTAGTGGGGCCAAAATGGCCACCACACTCTTTACTATGACAATGAGATAGTATAGAATGCATTTCATGCTCAGGGATGCATCTTCTAATGACATGATTAGCACAAATCCTATAGAGGTAGGGATCATCCCAAATGTCATACCTCAGATCATGTAAGAACTTCTTCCTTTGATGAAAGGAAAGATCATTGGGTAAGATTCCACTTACAAGATAGTTCGCAATATCAGCATACCAAGGATGATTTGTAACAGCGTAGAGTGTCTCATCGGGAAATGCGTCTTGAATAGGTGTAGCTTCCTGATTAATCTCATAGGTAGAGGGTAAATGAGAAAGATGATCAGCTACTTGATTCTCACTTCCCTTCCTATCCTTGATTTCCAAGTCGAACTCTTGCAATAATAAAATCCACCGAATGATTCTGGGCTTTGCATCCTACTTACTAAAAAGATACTTTAAGGCTGCATGGTCAGTAAAGACAATGACCTTGTTAAGCAATAGATATTAACGGAACTTGTCAAAGGAGAAAACCACAGCTAGCAATTCTTTTTCAGTTGTTACATAATTTATTTGTGCAGAATTCAAAGTCTTGCTAGCATAATAGATAGTATGAAATTTTTTTTCCTTACGCTGCCCCAAGACTGCTCCTATAGCCACATCACTAGCATCACACATAATCTCAAAAGGTAAATTCCAATCAGGAGTAACAATAATCGGAGCATCTACAAGTTTTTCCTTTAAAGTGTTAAAGGCAGCCAGACATGCATCAGAAAAGTGAAAGGGCACATTTTTAGCCAACAGATCACAAAGAGGCTTTGAAATTTTTGAAAAATCTTTAATGAAGCGTCTATAGAAACCTGCATGACCAAGGAAACTATGCATATCTTTAACACATATAGGGGGTGGCAATTTCTCAATGACTTCAATTTTGGCTTTGTCTACCTCTATCCCTTTGCATGAAATCTTATGCCCTAAAACTATTCCTACCTGGACCATTAAATGACACTTTTCCCAATTTAAAACCAAATTTATATCCTCACAATGCTTAAGAACAAGTTTAAGATTATTTAAGCATGCATCAAATGACGACCCAAAGACCGAAAAATCATCCATAAAAATTTCCATAAATTTTTCAATCATATCATGAAATAAAGCCATCATACATCTTTGAAAAGTGGTTGGGGTATTACAAAGACCAAATGGTATCCGTCTATATGCGAAGGTGCCATAAGGACAAGTAAAGGTTGTCTTCTCTTGGTCCTCAGGGGAAATAGGTATTTGCATATAACCAGAATACCCATCAAGAAAGCAATAATAGTTATGCCCCGCCTAGTGTTCAAGCATCTGGTCAATGAAGGGAAAGGGGAAGTGGTCTTTTCTAGTGGCATCATTCAACTTTCTAAAATCAATGCAGACATGCCGACCTATAACAGTTCTAGTAGGCACCAATTCGTTATTGTCATTCTTGACTACCATGATTCCCCCTTTCTTGGGAACCACTTAGACAGGACTAACCCAAGAGCTATCAGAGATTGGATAGATTATACCTACATCTAATAGCTTAATTACCTCCTTCTTCACCACCTCTTGCATTGTTGGGTTCAATCGCCTTTGAGGTTGGATCACTTTCTTGTGGTTGTCTTCCATGAGAATTTTGTGCATGCAAATGGAAGGGCTAATCCCTCTAATATCAGCGATGGTCCATCCGAAGGCCTTCTGTTATTCCTTAAGCACTCTCATCAATTTTTCTTCCTGTAAATTAGTCAACGATGAAGAAATAATGATGGGAAGTGTATCATTATGACCAAGAAATGCATATTTCAAATGCTGAGGTAGTGGCTTGAGCTCTAGTGTGGGAGGTTCCTCAATAGATGACTTCAATTTTGGAATCTGGGCCCTCTCTAGCCCTTGTAAGGGGACCATAGTGTGATGACCATATGGTGGATGCGCATTCAAGTATCTGACAACCTCTTCTTCTTTCTCTTCGTTCTCCCACTCTCTTTGTTGAACTAAGCACCTTTCCAGGGGATCCTGCACAACACTTGCTTGAAAACAATTATCAATTACATTATCTAAGATATCAATACAATAGCAATTGTTATCATCTAAGGGGTATATCATGCTCTTAAATACATTAAAAGTGACTTCTTTGCCTTGAAACGAAGAATGAGCTTACCCTCTTGGACATCTATAAGAGTACGTCCTATTGCTAAGAAAGGCCTACCAAGAATTAGGGGGACTTTGTGGTCTTCCTCCATATCTAGCACAACAAAGTCAACAGGGAAGATAAATTTGTCCACTTTAACTAAGACATCTTCAATAATGCCCCTAGGATATTTGATAGAACGATCAGCCAACTGAAGGGACATATTGGTGGGTTTTGGTTCCCCTAAACCTAGACGCTTGAAAACAAAGAAGGGCATCAAATTAATGCTAGCACCAAGATCACATAATACCTTCTCAAATTTTAAATCCCCAATTACACATGGGATAGTGAAACTTCCTAGATCCTTAAGCTTAGGAGGAAGTTTGTTCTGCAAGATTGCAGAGCATTCCTCATTCAAACTTATTGTTTCAAAATCATCCAGTTTCCTCTTGTGAGTGATTATGTCCTTTAGAAACTTCCCATAACTGGGCATGTATCTCACAATGTCAAGCAACGGCAAGTTAATGTGCACTTTCTTAAGCGTATCAAGAAATTTTACAAATTGAGCATCTAACTTGTGTTGTACAATCCTACCTGGAAACGGAGGAGGAGGAACATATGCATTTACCTCTTGAGGTGAAGTGTGGATTGTCTCAGGTTGTGATTCAGGCACTTTCTCTTGAGGAGCTTTTTCTTTATCTTCCTTGGGTTCTTGAGGGTATGGTTCAGGTAGTGGTTTCCCACACCTCAAGGCTATTGCATTAATTTGCTCTTTGGGGTTGATGATTATATCACTAGGCAAAGTGTTAGGTGCTCTCGCTGAAATGGCATTAGCAAGTTGTCCAATCTGTGCCTCTAGGTTCTTGATGGATGCATCCTGATTTTGGAGGTGGGCTTCTTGTTTCTGAAGATGAGCTTGAATTTGAGCATCATGTTTTTGAAGGGTGCTCTCGGTGCGAGTGATGAACTTGGACATCATCTCTTCAAGGGAAGAAGATTGAGGTTGTTGGGGCGGTAAAGGAGCTGGAGGTGTTGGTTGTTGTTGTGTGAATCCCGGAGGCTTTGTAGGAACTTCATTTCTCCAACTAAAGTTTGGATGGTTTTTCCATCCAGGATTATACACATTGGAGTAGGGATTGTTCGGTCTCCCATAACTATTTCCCATATAGTTCACTTGATCATAAGATTGTTGGAAGGGATTCCCAACTTGACATTCTGTGCTTAAGTGTGATCTAGCACATAACTCATACATAGGTGCATTAGCTTTTACCTGCATACAAGAAGTACTACCAATTTTGTCAAATTTTTTAGCAAGCAAATCAATCTTAGCCTCTACTGTCGTGATGGAATCTAAAGAGTGAATTCCTGGAGTCCTTTACATCAGGGCACGTTCGGAGTGCCATTGGTGGGAATTCGAAGCTAGCTCCTTAATGAACTCATAAACCTGCTCTGGAGTCTTGTTCATAATGGTACCTCCTGCAGCTGCATCTATCATAGAACGGTTAGTAGCAGAGATACCATTATAAAAAGTTTGCATCTAAAGCCACATAGGTAGGCCATGATGTGGATACTTCCTAAGAAAATCCTTAAACCTTTCCCATGCATCATAAAGCGATTCAAGGTCATTTTGCATAAAGGTAGTGATGTCATTCCGTAATTTTGCAGTTTTTGATGGTGGAAAATATCTAGAAAGGAAAGACTTCATCAAATCGTCCCAATTAGTAATAGACCCTAGGGATAAGAAAAAGGGAACAATCTAAGCCTAATTGCATCATTAGAAACACCATTTAGCTTAAAAGTGTCACAGATTTCTACAAAGTTAGCAACATGGGAGTGGGGATCTTCATTAAGGTTACCTCCAAATTGAACTGATGTTTGTAGCATCTGGATAATGGCAGGCTTGATCTCAAAATTATTAGCTTGTATGGCCGGTCTTCATATGCTTGAGGTTGAGCCATCAAGGCTTGGTACAGCATAGTCCTGAAGTGACCTAGGAATGGGAGCTTGCTCTTGGATAGGAGCTTGTTCTTGGAGTAATATGTGCCCTTGTGGTGGGATTTGTCCATCATGGGGTGGAGTATTGGTTTCCATTTCAATGTTTGTGGTGTGTGACCTGCGTAAATGTGAGATGGTCCTCTCAATCTCGAGATCAAGTGGCACTAGATTACCCCCACTAGCGCGGGTCATGCACTAATGCACCTACACCAAATCAAGAACTCCTACACCCAAGATTAGTCAACCACAACAAAAAGAATGTAAAAAGAAAAAAAAAACAAATGTCCAGATCACAATAAATTCCTTGAGTCCTAATGTCACTCGCTTCCAATCCCCGGCAACGGCGCCAAAAACTTGACACGTTCCTACCCGCAAGTGCACAGGGTCAGAGTAGTAGTCAAGGTCGATCCCACAAGGATTGGTGAATGACCACTAGGACAATGATAGAACTTAACTATGTCTAGACTATGAGATGATATGAAATAATAAATTGTAAGCTAAAATAACTAAATAAGCTAAAAAGAAAGGAAAATAGCACTCAAGTCACTCAAATAAATAGAAGAGCTAAGGTTCCGGTTCATCGCCCAGATCCTCACATGTAATTGAAGATCACATCACAAAATAATTCAACAATCATAATCAATCATGCCAACAAGGATAGAAAGTTTTGTGCTTTCTCAAGCCACAACCACCCTATTACATATCTATGGCCCTTACTATCTCTAGTTTAGAGTCTAATAGAATGTAATGCATTAAAGTCTATAAAGTTTCCTCCTTTATTGTTGAAGAGGTCAAATCGATCGTCTCTCGACCTAAAATTTAATCTCCCATTGTGCTATTGAGTCTAATACTGGATTATCTCTCGATCTCACTGGTATTTCCCACACCGAAAATCAGAACCCAGCCATGGTTCAAAAATCCGTCAATCAATCAATAACATAACACATACATTTTGAATTGAATAAAAAAGGATGCAATAATTCAACACATTAGGATCGGGGAAAATTCCCCTTCACCTTAGCACAAGATCTAGCCCATAAAATTCATAGCAAGAATATTTAAAACAATAAGAGATTCCATAGATAAAGAAAATATCATTAGATAATACCCTTGATGTTCACAAATTCTTGCAAAAATTTAACTTCTTGAACCTCGGTCTCTAATTTACAAGAGAGATCTTGATGAATTGGGGAAGAGGATAGAGAAGAGAGAAAAGAGAGGGAGTGGAGGCTGCCTCGAGATATTAGAATGAGAGTTTTTATATTACCGCCTCGTGGATCGCTAGGGTTTCGGTAAATATGGGCTTCCCGTGTTAGCTTTGACAATGATGCGTATTTTGACCATAACGTTTTCATCATAACTCCGATTAAGCTGATTTTAAATGAGTTGGAAATCTAATAAAAATATCTAAAACTTTCATGTTGAAAGCTTTTCCAAATTCAGACCTGTTCTAGGTATAAATTTCACTTCTTTCAGGCCTATATACTTTAAATATACATTCTTTCTTTTATTTTATTCCAGAATTTACATTTTAGCTCTAAATCTCTTTCCACTTTAACATTTGCTCCTCTTTGCTCCTTTTTTCTCCTTTCTTCTCCCTTTAAGGTTATTCTTTTTCTTCATCCTTCATGATATTTTTTGTTGCTTGAGACCCTGCAAATTTTCACAACACAAAAGTAGTAACAAGAACAAAAAGGGAGAATTCCGACCGAAATTAAAGGTAAAAACTCTTATAAACCTTAAAAATAAGATGTAAAAGTCACAATTATCAAAGAAAAAGATGATAATTTATTATAAATAATATTTATTTTAAATATTTTTATATTTATTTAATTAAAATAATTTATTCTATTATAAATATTGATGTGCTGTTGTATGCACAAAAATTTAATATATAAATCCTAATTCCCAATTATTTAGTAAATGGTAAGAAGGAGTCGAACACACAAGGAATGGTATTTTAATCACTAATTTTGTAATTTTTGTTATAATCCTAGTTATATAATTTCATTAATTCTAATACTAAATCTAAATTATATTAAGCTTTGCTCACTACTTGATAAATGGGGGTAGGAGTGAATTGATGATGGAATCAAGGTATCAAATACTCGAAGAAGAAGAACGATTCTATGTGATTTAATGTTGACCTCTAGAAACTCATAATAATTCATTTCTTTGCTTTCTCTCAATCTTAATAAATTGAATAAGCTCTTAATTTATTTCCTAACCATTTAATAACCTTGGTTACGAACACTAGATTCAATTAATGGCAGCATTATGAATGGAAAGCAGTCAACTACATTCATAACCACATAAGCTCGGATTATGCAATTGTATGAATTAACAAACAAGATTAACAATTAATCTTCTTTCTATTCTAGACACATTAATTAACAATTATGGGTTAATTGTACTGTCTCAGCAAAGATTAAGTTATAAACTATATACGTAATGAGTCTAATTAGTTTAAATTCTTAATCTATGATATGAAATCATTCAAATCCATCCGTTAATTCAATTAAATTTCATCTAGAATCAAATATTCAAAGTTCATTGTTGTATTTGAAACATAATTCCATCCTCAAATCATCCTACCCTGTTCTATTTACTCTAACATCTGCATAATTAGAAATCACACTATTACATATAATGATTTGAAATTAATGCAAACAAAATGCAATAGTAATAACAACACACTAATAATAAAAGGAAATAAAAATGTAATTGTAGATAAGTTACTTGCATTCAATCAAAATCGAGAAATTGCAATTAACAAAGGAATAGAGAACGACTTATCAATTGAAGTGCAGATTGTCAATTGTTCACTAGAATACAAGAAGATAAAGGAATTTGGAATTGTAAAATATATGTATATTCAAGAAGGAATAGAGAAAGAGAGTACATTCAAAATATTTCGACATCTAAAAAATTGACTCCCTTGAACCTTAAATTGATAGAGAATATATCAGAAGCAGGTTGCATGGGCAGTTACCAATTTTAAGGAAAACACAGGACCTCCGAGTTTTTCTTGAACTTCTCTAGCAAATGCTGGATTCTAAATACATGCCTGAGATTTTAATACGGGCCGTGTTTAGGAAATATGGGGGTGTCGTGTTTTTGGCTCTTTCACTATTCTTCCCTTAAAATTTCAGCACAACTTCTCTTGGTGTATTTGCTTCATTTCCAACTTTTCTCCCCTTGATTCAATGTTTCTTGATGTTTTCTTTACTTCATTTCTTCTTTTCATTGATTTCTCCTTTGAATTTATTTAATTTTTTCTTTTCATGTAAAATCTATTCAAAAGAGAAAAACTCTAAGAAAAGATTAAATCTTATAAAATTAATGAGGGATAAATGACATTTTTATGCATGAAAATAATCTATAAATCCCATTTATCAAATACCCCCATGCTTGAATCATTTCTTGTCCTCAAGCAAGATCATAACATGCACATGAGTACATCAAGAAATGCAAGTGAGATAAGTCATCGATTACAAGAATTATTAGACTGGAATTATTCATTTTCAAAGCTTAACACTGCATTGGGACTTAAAACACTTGTAAATCATATAATCACAATGATGAAAATATTTTTGGACCACACATCTAACTCACCTTACAAATAGTCTTATTAAATGCTCAAATGGTTACGGAATGAGAGTTAATATAGTTAGTTTCTCACCATGCATAGTTAGATTAAGATTAATGAAATTCAAATTGGTAGATTCTTACTTTCGGTACGTGAATACACTCACTCTTATGTGTGTATGGTGTGATGTGGTTACTCTCAAAACTTCTCTAAATGATAATGATCGCCTATACGTTTGCCATTACTCTCAATTCACCACTATTGAAAAGAACTGAAGTATATAAGAATCAAAAGGTCTTAAATTTGGTTGTAATGGGGCTAGGGTTTTGAGGTAAATAGAATTTTGGGATTGTGGCTAGACTCCATTAACTAGAGAAGCAAAATATATATGTATATATCTATGCATTTTTTTTCAGCCCCTTCTCCTAAATTTTTGCACCCCGATGCTTGGATTTAAACTTATCAAGAAACTTTTTCCTTGAAAATTTATTGCTTCACTAGTTATAGAGTAGGGAAGGAAAATTTATACGGGTATCAGTTGTTAATGAAGGTTAAATCAATAGAATAAGGCTTAGGCTCAAAGGGGTTTATGCAAATGGATAATAATTTTCAAGGTAAGCTTTTCGGTTTTTTGTAGCTAATGAAGAAAGAAAAAAAATATTGCCTTCATCATTTTCAAATATCCTAAAGTTCTATGCATTCTTGAATAGAATTAATGGCAAATTCTTGTTTCACATACCATTGGAGAGTACATACAAAAGTAAAATAATTTCTGGATAAACAATGTATCCAATGATTAGGCTCAAGCGCTTACAATGGTGTATCTACCAATTTTTAGTTTCATTTCATCTCATTCATATTCAATGCATGGATTGATTCCTAACCATTCTAACTTTATTTCCTTCACTATTATCACATTCTCAATTTCTATTTTTAAGGTTTCGAATGATGGTTATTAAATCAGTCAATATGATTTAAAAATATCCTTGGTGAAAATAATTTAGTCCCATTACTTTTTTTTACTCCATAAATCGATAACTCAAATCGAATACTTCTTGTTTCAAGACAAACCAAACAACCAACACAAGATTATCTACTTAGAACACAACTTACCTAAACAAAATAGGTACAACAAAAGAGAAAGAAAGTAATAAAACTAAAAAAGTAAAACTACATATATATGCACATAACACCCACAAAGACTATTTTTACTTAACAAACTATCATAAGCATACAAGCCTATCCCCCTAGTTATCTTGTTCATTGTCCCCAATGAACTAACCTAAGAAAAAGATGAGGAATTGGACTCATGAAGGAGGTGGTGGGGGGTATCAATGTCTGAGATGAAACTCGTAAAGAGATTTCATCATCTCCATCGTTTTGTCTTGGTTTTGGCGTATGGAATCCAATTGGGAATAGACTTGAGTTTGAAACTTGAGATGCCATTCTGGAATATAAGTTGAAGAGCAAGAAGAACCAGCTTGTGATTGAGGTGGGGGAGGCGGTGGTGCGTGGTAACCAAGAGTAGGGATTGGATGTTTAATGGCAAGAGGAGCAGGAGCATCCTCGTCATCAAGTGGTTGCCAATTCTATGAGTTTAAAGGGTTGGTTTTGGTAGGGTTCGGTAGAGGGAAATGAGCATGGCCTTGGTATGAAAGATACAATGCATTTCCCCTATAGTTGATAAGATGCGTAAGACGATAATGTTTAATATTGATATGAGTGCTCATAGCTTCTACGGGCATATCCTCGGGAAGAGGTATGTCCAAACTTAAACAAATAGTGGTAATTAAACCACCGATGACTAAATCACCTTGTTTTGAATTGCCTACCCTCTAAAATTGCTTAGCTAGAAAATAAATAGTGTCAATTGAAGTATGGTCTAGCATAGCACTGATGAAAAAAAGTTCAATGGAGTGAACCACCCTTGTGTTATCTCCCCTCCCAAAAAAAGTTGTAGCTAAGAGTCTTTGTAAATATCAGAAGACAAGATTGAAAATCCTAGAAGCATTGGCTTCAGATATTCAAAAAGTGTCGAGGGTAGGAATATTGAGACATCACCTATTTTAGCGAAGAAATTTTTCACATTGAACTAGGGAAGTATGAAACGATGGCACCCAAGAGGCAACATAAAAATATGTGCTAGTTCATGTAGGGATAATTGTCTATCCTCATTAAAAAGGCAAAAACAAATATACCCTTGGTCATTTTGGGAATCACTAACATCAACATATAGTTCGAAGGTAGTGAGAAATTGTAATGTCAAACGCCTATATATATGATTAGTACAATAGACAAAATTGTGCAAGCATATATTCCGTAGCAATTGCATTACTTGCGCATATATTCTAAAAGTATTTAGACAACCATCATCTAAATACCTAGTGCCAATAATACACCTTTGAGATAAGTATTCGTACCTTTGTTGTTGTTTCAGAGTGTTAAATATGATACCTAGTTCATTTGTCTAGTTTCTTCGGTTCCGTTGTTGATTTGGTGATGATCAAGGCCTCAAAGATTCCCCCTCAGTCCGTTGTTTCTTTTTGGGTGCCATCTACAAAACACACAAACATTAGTAAGGCAATCAATTTTTTTTTAGTTTTCATGTCCAATGTATGTATCATAGAAACATGTTAAATATAAATTTGATGTAACAAATTTGATGCAACAAATATGTTGAGACATGGCCTGTAATTCGGTAAATATCTATGCCCTGAAGTTATTGTCTTTGAGATTATCATGCATAAGCATATCAATAGTCTCAATATGCTAGGATAAAGAATTTCATCTTTTAAGAATGAATTCAGCATATAACCCCAATTTACAAAGAATGTATTGTAATTGGCAACAAAATTTCAATTTGGAACTTTTGCAACACATGTGCCCTAAACTTGTAATAAATCATAATGATGTACATTGTAAGTTTGGCAACAAATTGAACACACAATTGCATATATATTGTTATAATTTATTTCCACACATACAAGATCTGCACAATTATACTAACAAGTGTAGAATTAAACAATTTTTTCAAAGAATGTGAAATAGGGCACATACCTTTGGATTGTGAATATTGATGAATGAAATTGCAGAAAGAAGATTGATAATGCTTAGGAAAGTCGAATTAAACAAAATCCCTAAAGTAATTAACTGAAATTTGGACGGTTGTAGCAAGAATTGAAATTAGTGTTTGAAATATGTGTTCATCGACTTTGCAGTGGTATGAGCAATAGAAAGGTTCTTAGACAGAAAACTATGGATAGAGGAGTGGTAGGAATGATGAATGAGAGTAAGAATGGGTGGAATTAAGGGAATTTGTAAAGAAATGGAGGATTTGAGAGGAGATAACTAGCAGTTTGTCACAGGCCAGAGACAGTGCCAAAGGAGGATGGAAGCCGTGTTTTGTGGATATGAAAACACGGGCAGAAATAGGCAGTTTTTTCAAGAAACATGGACTGTATTTCAGAAATACGGTACCCTCGTGTTTATTTTTGAACTCTCTAATACACGGGAAAAATTCCTAAAAGAAAAATACGGGTTGTATTTGGTAAACACGGACATCCCGTATTAGTTTGAAAAGTTTCTGGAATTTGGAAAAAATGACAAACATAAAAACACGGTCCGTATTTGGGAAATACGGACCCCCCGTGTTCTTTTGAAATGTCCTTGGAATTTCTGAAAAATTTTCCTGATATAAAAATATTGGCCGTGTTTAATAAACACGGGCCCCACACAACAAGAAATATTACTTTGGGCAACAAAAAAATTTCGTCACAATTTTGTCACCAAAAGCCCGTTGCCCTTGCTTAGGGCAATGAAAAGAAAACTTTGTTGCCCTAAGTCTCTTTTTGTGCAACGAATATTTTTTGTTGCCGTAAAACTCTTTTGTGCAACGGATATGTTTTGTCACCCTAAACCTCTTTTGTGCGACGAAGATGTATCATGTGGCCCTATTACTTTTTTTGCAACAAAATCAAATCCTAGTCTTTATTTCAAGCTACAAAAGTATTTTGTAGCCTAAAGACCTGTATTATGTATTCATAATAATAGATCATGTTGTAATGCAGTATCATTCATATAGATACTCCACCATATTTCATTACCCTGTAGAATCATATATCATTCAAACCATGCATAGATTACGATATCATTGTCCAAAAAAAAAATGTCATTCCAATATCAAAGTATATGACGCTGTAATATACAAATTGGAAAAATTCATGCCTAATGGGTACCAAAAAAATCAATTATGCTATCTAGCTTGAAGGACCACCAAAAGATGGATGATGTTATCTATAGTTCTTCATACTTAGCTTCATAAAGTATATTGCAGCGTCACAAAAAATGCTTCAAGTTAATCTACAATTCATGAAATAAAAAAATATAAATTAAGATTATAAAGAGATATGCAATGGTATCTATTTATAATTTTCCAATTCCCTTCAATTAAAAAAATTTGTAAGCCATATTATAAAAATGAATACAAGAACTAACTTACATTCATAAGTCCAAAAAAGCTCCTTGCCTCTAAAAGTCTTTGTCATTTTCTATATCCAATTAGAACTCCCAGCTGTAAAAGAGAACAAATAATATAGTTAGATTACCTGATGTAAAAATTCATCTATCTCAATTTCAAGGCAATGAATATCACATGTCTAACATTGGCACAAACTACAAATTTTGGTTCCATAATTTGTCCACACTTATAGTGCAGAGTTCTAACATTCAAACCATTAAAAATGGGAAATTTTGAATGGATTAAATATACCTCATACTAATTTAGTGAGTTATGAAGATTGTTGTGTTCCTAGAAAGCCTGCAATTTGATCTCTCACAACTTGCATCATTTCAGCCTTCAACTTCTGTGTGGACTCATCAGCATCTTCTCTAAGCTTCCTTTCTCGTTCCTCCGCTTCTTCTCTTAACTTTCTCTCTCTTTCTTCAGCAATTTCCTTCATCTTTTCCATTTCTAGCCTTAGATTTTCCTCCCTTAAGGCATTTGAATGTTTTATCTCCTCAATTTGTTAACGAAGGCTAGCCTCAATTTCATGATCTTTTTTGTTCCTTAAAGGCATAGGTCCAGCTCCTAGCCCTCTAATATAGCCAGAACGATGCTCAAATGCCTAGGTATATGCTTCTTTCACACTAAGATTATCAACTCCATACAACTCCTTCTGCTTAGCATGACGTTCAATCAACTTTTGGTATTTTGCATATGCACCATCTTCCCATGTACCATCTTTTTTCCTATAATAATATAAAAATAAATAATAAGAAAACCCTTACAAATTTGTATAAATTAACTTATATTTATATACTTATTCATATTTGACACACCTTTTGGTCTTTTCCCATAATCTAATATAATCTAGTTCTTGCTCAGGCTCCTCAATCGACTCATTAGCATTTTCAGCTATAATAGAAAGCTCTTTTGATGGTTGATGTTCCTACATATAATAAATCCATGTGAATATTTAACTGAAAGAACAAGATATCAATAGTCAAAGAAGATAAGCCTTTGCATTAACAATAATAGTTTATTCAATTGTAACACTTTTCATATACAAATATATATAATTGTCCAACCTCTGTATTTTTGATAAAACAATAGTAGTAGCAACAAAAATAGAACAAAAATTGAAAAAAATTCATTAATATACTTACAATTTCATGAAGATAGCGTGCTGTTGATTTTTCTTCATTCCTAGGAATTTCAGTTTGTCTAGATTTATTTGTACGATTCACTTCACTGATATGCTATATGTGAAAAAAAATAATAATTAATGATTTCATAACTCTTTTGCATCTCATTATCTAATGCATATCCATCAAATAAACTAAATTTATAAATTAGAGTGGAAATACTTGTCATCAGAAACTCTAAAAAAATTAAATAGTAGAACCTTTTGCCTAGACGAACCCCAAAAGTCCACCAATAACCACCTCCATACAGTAGCATTTATGGTTAGCTCGGTTTGCAATATCTTGTGACGTTGAAAATCCATTAAAATATCTCTCTTTTAGCCTAAAAAGCCATTGTCTATAGAAAATTTGACATTGCATAGATAATGCTTTGTCAACATGACTACCCTCTGGAAGTCTCCACTCAACCTAAACCATATATAAATATCAAAGTAATCAATTGGTTATGAACAAAATGAAACGTGTAACTGATATGCAAAACTAAAACATTAGCTTTAAATTTTACCTTTATCTTATTGAAAAGTCTTTCATTCGTGGTAGGATCCATATGTTTCCAATTTCTACACATATAATTCAATATTCCAAAAAAAAAAATACAATTGATGAGAAAGTTTTGTCAAAAATAGACATGTGCATATAGAATTAGAATAATAAAAATTAGGTTTACCGTGAATCAAGAGGACAATAATTTTTTACCCACACTCCCAACTCTGTGATGAACTGGTTTGCATCAGTGCCTACAATTCTATTCATTTTTTCGGTGATTTTAGCATATGGCTTTGTAGTGTGGTCATTTAATCGTGAATTAAAATAATTTTTTCCATGAGTGGACCCCCGCTTTGGCCCTACATCACACAAGTATTTTGGTTCAACAAATAATGATAAATATGTACAAGAAATATATAATTAAAAAATATATTATAGAAAAATAGGCATTCTTAACACAAACTTGTCCTTTGTGATTGTTGCAACCAACGGCGTTGCCTATATGTCATATGATTAGCTAAGTTGTCAGATCGCTCATCATGACCGTCCGGTGAAGTCTCCTGATTTACATGCAGCATAGCTTGTGATGATGAATGATTAGAAGCCATTAACCTATGAAATCCAACAACAATAAAATAAATTGATTGATATTCTAATTAAATAAATTAAGATACAATAGTTATATCATTTGGAAATTTATCACCATCACCTTCAACTTTGAAGGAAAACTAAAATAATATCATGCAATATCTTCATCTGATTCTAAATCAGAATAGTAATTAACATCACCATTTTCATCTTCGAGGCCCTCCTCCTCCATTTCTTTTTCCTCCTCCTCCTCCTCCTCCTCCTCGTCATTATTCATAGCCCTTTCAACGTCACAAATATCAACTAAATCAGGTTCAATATCATCATGTACCAAAGGAATTTCATCCCAATTTAAATCTTGCATATCAGAAATCGTACTAGTCATCTCATTCTCCCAATTTGCATTTGAAGGTTCACTATCATCATCAATGTCCTCAATAATAGGAAAATCAAAATGATTTCGAGGACTTGTTTTAAAAACTATCCTCCACTGAGGTTCTTTATGGGCCTTTACATAAAAAACTTGCCCTACTTGAGAGGCTAGCATAAAAGGCTCATTATATCTTAACCTACTGTTAACATTAACAAGGGTAATTCCATATTTATCATCTCTCTTTACCCCCATCCTCTTATCCCATACATTGAACCATTCACATCTAAAATAATGGTAGTAGGACTACCATAATTTTTGATAGGGTTATATTCCAACACAATCACCTCCTCTAGTAACTCATAAAAATCCATACCTCCACTATCATCATCTCCTTTTACCATTACTCCACTGTTTTGTGTCTTCCTTCTTCTTTGGCGCTTTCTTTTATGAAATCTAAAACCATTCACAACATATCCCTCATATGTAAGCACATTCCTCATTGGACCTCGAGCTAGACATAATAGTTCATCTGTAATCCTTTCATCCCCAGCATCTCTCAACTCTATTATCTATATTACATAAAAATTAAAATAAATAATGTAAGACATAGGTTATTAGTATAATAGATCTATTATTTAAGTCATATAGATTATTAGTTCACTTACTCTTTTTTCAAACCATTTAACAAAAGCAACAAGTTGTCCTTCATTGGCATTCAAATACTCCCTATCAGAAAGAAAAATTATTAATCTTTGTAGCCCTATTTACATATTCAATATTCTATATAAATTAAAATAATCTCACTTACTCATAAAATGGTTGAAATTCTTCACAATTTCTTAGAATGTACAATTGCGCTTGCTCCCAATCTTTAGAGCTTAACACTTTAAGTGTAGCCTTCCCTAATGGCTTACCATACTTACAGAAAATAGATAAGCTATAGGGAAGTGGATGATTCTCATCATCATTCCTCTCTTCACGATTGAATTGTGTCTCTATTTTACTCAAATACCGTGAGCAAAATGTAAGGCATTCATCCGCAATCTCACTTTCTGCAATCGATCCTTCTGGACATGATTTGTTGCCTACAAACGATTTATAAGTACGCATTTCCCTATAATAAGAAAAAAGTCATAATTTTATGTTTACAATACAAAATATATTATGTTTAAATATTATAACTTTGCATTACCTTTCAAAGCGCCACATCGAACGATAAGTCACAGGTCCTGCTAGCTTTGCTTCACTAGCTAAGTGCACAGTTAGATGCACCATCACATCTAAAAAAAGAAGGAACAAATACCCATTCCAATTTGCAAAGGGTGATGGCTATATCTCTTTCCATTTGCTCCAACACATCAATCTTTAACGTCTTTGAACATAGTTGCTTCAAATATCTACTCAACTCTACCAAAGGTTGAAGCACCTTATCATCTAACACACCTCGAAAAGCCGGTAGAAGTAAATCTTGCATAAACACGTGACAATCATGACTCTTCATCCCAGAAATACTACCATCCTCCAAGCTTACACATCTTGAGATATTAGATGTATAGCCATCTGGAATTGCCAAATTTGATAGTAGGGCAGCGACCTTCCTCCTCTCAAATACTATTAAACTATAAGATGCCTTCGAAATATGAAACTTTTCCCCCACCAACTTAGGACGTAAATGTGGATGCATCTTCATCTTCTCAAGGTCCAATCTAGCATTCAAAGTATCTTTATTTTTTCTTGGTATATCCAACAATGTGCCCAAGATATTGTCAAAAATGTTCTCCATATGCATCACATCTAGATTATGCCGAATTAACGAATGCTTCCAATACGAGAGTTAAAAAAAATACTTTTGTTCTTCCATTGATGCACCAAGTATCGCTCAGATCTCTTTCACTTAAAAGATTTACTTTTTCCAAATGTGACATTTATAACTCCACTTAATTACTCCAAAATATCATGTCCAGAAAGTGATTCTGGTAGGGGCCCTCTTTCAGTGTGTCCAGCACCGAAGTCTTTATTATTCAATCGCCATTTATGGTCCAGTTCCAAGAATCTCCTATGTCCCAAATAGCAGTGCTTACGAGAGTGCTTTAATCTTTGAGACCAAGTATCTTTATGGCAATTAGGACAAGCAAGGGTCCCTTTTGTGCTCCATCTGGAAAAATTAGCGTATGCTAGAAAATCACTAATTGTCCACATTAAAACAACATGCATATTAAACACCTCACTAGTATGTGCATCAAATGTCATAACCCCATTCTCCCACAAATCCTTCAATTCTTCTATTAGTGGTTGCAAAAATACATCTATGTCATTGCCTGGTGATTTTGGACCAGGAATTAACAATGATAACATGAAGTAAGCACTTTTCATGCACATCCAAGGAGGTAAATTATATGGGACAAGAATAGTAGGCCATATGCTATACTTGGAACTTAAGTGTGCTCTAGGGTTGTACCCATCACTCGCAAGTGCCAACCTAACACTCCGTGGATCAGTGGAGAAAGTGGGAAATAATTCATCTAGAAACTTTCAAGCTCTTGAAACTGCAGGATGCCTCATAATTCCATCGTCTGGATGATTCTCTTTATGCCAACGCATATGTTCTTCTAATTTAGAGTACCTATACATCCTTTGAATCCTAGGGATTAAAGGAAAATGGCGTAAGACTACTTGAGGCACCTTATTTCTCGTATGCAACCCATCACCATCATTGCTACTTCCATCATCTTGAATCTTGTCTTTCCATCTAAAGCATCCACAAACTGGACAACTATAGTATTAAGAATATTCTTTCCAAATAATATGCAATGATTAATGTAAGCATCAATTTTTACATAATTCAACCCAAGTTCCTTAGTATATTTCCTTGCTTCATACGATGTCTTAGGAAATCCTTTATCAAAGTTAAAAGCTCTATGCAAAACTTGAAGTAGCATATCAAAAGATTTATTACTCCATTTATTACTCACTTTGATGTGGAGTAAGTTAGCTGAAAATTTTGATTTTGAGAACGTCTTACAACCTAGCTACAACTCTGTCTCAACATCTTTCATCAACTTAAAAAACTTCTCTAAACCAACACCATTTTCCTCAAGAGACTGACACCCTACTTCTGATTCACTATTATCAATACCCATGGAAAATTAAATGTTTGTCACATCTTGTACCAATGGACCCATATTATCAAGATCTGCCTCACCATCCGCATTAACTCTAGTCTCTTCATCATAAGTATTATGAATACTAATATTATCACCCCTGATACTACTGCCATCACTTTCTCCATGAAAAATCCATGGATTATAATAATTCTTGATGCCATACATCATCAAATGAATCCACATAGTAAGTCGATTTTGGGCTAAAATAAAATTACAATTCAAGCAAGGGAATTTTAGCAAAATTCCCTCTTCCTTTCCACCTAAACAAAATTCTAAAAATTCATTAACACCTGCAATATACTCTGGCTTTCTCCTATCATTTATTCCCTTATGGTTCATCCAACTTCGATCCCCATGAATTTTTGAAACAATGACTATACATGCAAAAGAAAATATGAAAACATATATTAGGAAATGTTCATCGGTCAAATATAATCAATGACTATCTTCTATTTTTCTTATTGATTAAGGTGATTTATGTGTTAATTATTAGTTATCATATATATGAAAAGCAAGCATTTGAATATATCTAAAGGAATGTTTCTATCTTAAAAGTTGATGCTTAATTGTTTATATTACTTAACTATATAAGATAACATAAGTTTAATATATAGACTCATACAATATTTTCTAAGAGCTGATTTACAATGCTTAGGCATCACCATGATATTGATCATTTATAATCAAACTTTAAGTTAAAGTGTATTTAAATTGTATATTTCATATAAGAGTATTTGTAAAAGTTAATTAATAGACTACAGTTTTGCCTCTTTCTCTTTTTGCCTTTTAGTTAAAGCTAAGACAATCGAGAAGATCAAACCATATCATAGCAAAGAAAATTACATATTGTAATTGCAAATATTTTAAAAGAAATAGACTTCAATACTCTAAGTGTCTACCATTTGTGCAGCAAGAAGTAGACTTAAGTTATTATTTAGCAACAACATAATATTAGAATTCTTGACAATGATTTTGTGAAGGAACAATATTGCCCTTATTATCATACATGAGTCCTGTACAAAGTTTTTCTTATTTTCATTAATTTTCAATTACGATAATTAAATCACAAATGAGGGGTGTACAATTCTGACTAAAGTCAGAGATTTTTTAGCAAAGAGGATAGCAAAAATAACATTTATTGGAATTCATTAAATGAAGTATAGGTCATATTAAACACATAGCCTCTTCCATATGTTTTAGCATATCTTGAATAAGATTTGGTTGTATAATTTAAACTTACAAGACAACATTTTATATGTGGTAAAGCAATAAGAAGTTCAAATTTCTGGTTATATGATTTAGGCAACATAACATTTTATGAAACCAGGAATATGCATGCACATATAACATCATTACTCTTAGAAAATAAATTATCAAACTACCCCATCCCCCAACTAAAGGGAATTGCCAATGAAGAAAAAAATAAATGATCAAACCAGCAACCTACAATTAAAGAGCAATATATAATCAAAATAAATTATGAAACCAGTAATATGCACACACATATAACACTAAGTTAATTTGCAATATAAAAAGGAAATTGAAACAATTATCTGCAGCAATATGCACGCACATATAACACTAAGTTAATCTACAATATAAAAAGGGAACTGAAACAATTATCTGTAGCAATATGCATGCACATATAACACTAAGTTAATCTGCAATATAAAAAGGGAGCTGAAACAATTATCTGCAACATACACGCACATAAAACACATTCCAGGTAATTGAAAGAGGTAAATAGAAAAATAATCTGGCAACACATACATTATGTGCAACATACACGCACATCTGACACATTCAAGGGAACTGAATTAATTAAAGAGAAAAATAATCAAACAAAATAAGACTTACTACTGTTTGCTACCCAAAAAACTTGATGGAGTAAGATTAATATTGTTCAATAAGCCCTGCACCTGCAAAATTATCAAACAAAGAAGAAAATTTAGGAAATTTTCTACATTTCTCAATGAAGTTGGAGAAAGGGTAGAAGATTAGTAGATATATGAACCTAAATGAAGATGATGAAGAGGGAAATTAAAGATTTACCCAAACAACTAGAAGCTGCAGAACATGGTGGTGCGAAATTGAGGGTTAGGGTTTCACAAAATAAAGAGGGAAGTTTGTTCTGTGTTGTCTGTGAAAAATTTTGGCCGAAATAAGAAGTCTGGCGGTAGGGGTAAAAATTTTGGGCACTAGGGAAAAGAGTAACATGGGCGACAAAATATATATTTGTTGCCCAAACTTATTTTTATGCAACAAGACTAATTTTGTTACCCTTATTATCATATCAAACAATATTTCTTACATATCATAAATTGATTTTTCGTTGCCCCTAGACCCCTACGAGGGCCCGAAGCGCCCCCTATTGAACAAAAAAAATAACATATATAATTTAAACAAACACACTTTCAATATAATCTTGAAATTTTATGTTTTCATTTGAGCATATAATGAGTGCACTTCCCATATTAAAATACACCCTAAAGTGCTAATTTTAAAATTTTTGGCAACCATTTGCTAATGTATGGGCAACAAAAAAATCATATTGTTACCCAAAACCAAATTATGGGGAACAAAAAATAATATCATTGCCCAAAGATTTTTCCACTATAACAAAGGGCAACGATTATAAAAGTTTGTTGTCCTAAAGAAAACAAGGGCAACGATTATAAAAATTTGTTGCCTTAAAGAAAATAAGGGCAACCATATATTTTCGTCGCCCAAAATAGAACCAAGGGCAAAAAAAATATGTTTTGTCGCCCTATTATCATAGAAATCGTCGCCCAAACTCAATTTTCTTGTTGTGCCATGTGTTATTTTGGAATGTTTCTGCCTTTTCTTTATTTCATCTAACAGAAAAACATGAGGCGTGTTTTGGTAATATGGTGCCCCCGTGTTTTTTTTAAATAAAGGAATAGAAAAAAAAATATACCTAAGATATACTTTCACCACACATAAACATGATAAACATACAATACCACACCAAATATAAAAAAGTATGAGATAAGGAAAACTTGTGTACAACACTTGGGTGTTTCCTAAGTGATAAAATTCTATTCTTTTAGCCTTCATAACATGGAATGGTAAGATCTACCACTTCCAAAATTTGCACATGGTGTCCTTCATAAAAAGGTTTGAGACGGTGTCTATTCACTTTCCACATCTTTCCTGTTTTCTCACTCTTAATCTCTACTACACCATGAGAAAATACATTAGTTATAATAAATAGGTCGATCCATCGCGACCTTAATTTCCCTAGAAACAACTTTAAGTGAGAATGGTACAACAAAACTTTTTGGCCAATTTCGAAACTCTTTATAAGAATGAACTTATCATGAACTGCCTTAGTTTAATCTTTATATCTCAATATAATTTCAAAAGCATCATTTCTTATTTCTTCCAGATCTTGTAATTAGAATTTTCTATGCCTTCCAATTTCATTTGACTCCATGTTACATTTCTTTACACCCCAAAAATCTTTATGTTCCAACTCAACTAGAAGATGACAAGGCTTACCGTAAACCAAACAATATGGTGACATACCAATTGGCGTTTTGAAAGCTGAGTGATAAGCCCAGAGAGCATCATTGATGTGCAAGCTCCAATCCTTTCTTATTTGTTTCACCATCTTTTCCAAGATCAAATTGATTTCTTAATTGTATATTTTGGCTTGACTATTGGTTTGTGAATGATACGTTGTAGAGATTTGATGTGTCACATGAAATTTCTTTAACAATGCTTCTACCGTTCTATTGTAGAAGTGTGAACCTTTTTCGTTAATTATATCTTTTGGTAAGCCAAATCTTGCAAAAATGTTAGTCTGAAGGAACTATGCAACAACCTTAGCGTCATCAGTATGGGTGGCCTTTGCCTCCACCCATTTTGACACGTAATCAACAACAACAAGAATATATTTGAAACCAAAAGATGATGGAAAAGGACCCATAAAATCCATACCCCAAACATAAAAAATTTCATATGCCATGATAAAAGTTTGTGCCATTTCATTTCTAGGACCTAGTCGTCCAGTCTTTTGACAACTTTCACATGTTTTACAAAATTCATAAGCATCCTTAAACAATGTAGGCTAGAAAAATCCACTTTCTAAAATTTTATAAGCTATTATTTTGGGACCAAAATGACCTCCACAAGAATAACTATAGAAAAATGTTAAGATAGAATGAATTTCACTATCAGGAATACACCATCTAATGATTTGGTCAGCACATTGTTTCCACAAGTATAGATCATCCCATACAAAATATTTTGCCTGACTCTTCATCCTATCTTTCTATGCTTTAATATAGTTTGAAGGAAATACTTCTGTCACCAAAAAATTTACCATGTTAGCATACCATGGTATCTCATTCCCAATGACATAAAGTTGTTCGTTTGGAAATGCTTCATTGATAGGTACCATAACTTCAACTTCCTTGATTAACTGACTTAGATGATCTGCTACTCCATTTTTTGATCCTTTCTTATCTTTGATACGTATATTGAATTCTTAGAGTAGAAGTATCCATCTAATTAATCTGGGTTTCGCTTCATTCTTTGCAAACAAATATTTCAAGGCTGCATGGTCAGAATAAACAATTATCTCAGTTCCTAACAGATAAGAACGAAATTTATCGAAAGTAAAGATAATGGCGATACGCTCCTTTTTAGTAGTTGTGTAATTAAGCTGAGCTTCATTCAAAGTTTGTGAGGCATAGTATATCACATGTGGATCTTTCCCAATCCATTGACATAACACTGCACCAACAACAAAGTTATGCATCACACAATAATTAAAACTAAAAGTTCCAATTATGTGGTTGAAGTATGGGTGCACTGATCAATTTTTCCTTTAGATGGTCAAATGATTTCTTCCATGCATCATCAAATTGAAACTCTATTTCTTTTTTAAGAAGCTTACACAATGGTTGGGCTATTTTCGAAAATCCTTAATAAATCGGTGATAAAATCCAGCATGGCCCAAAAATGAACACACATTTTGTAAAGTTGATAGATAAGGTAATGAAGCTATAAGATCGATTTTTGCCTTATCTACTTCAATTCCTTTAGCCGAAATGACATGTCCCAAAACTATTCCTTATTGAACTATAAAATGACATTTATTAGAGTTTAGCACAAGATTCGTTTCAAGACTTCTTTTCAAGATAAGAGTTAAATTACCTAGGCATTCTTTAAAAGTATCTCCATGAATTCACTACAAAATAATTGACTTTTGCCAACAGAAACATAGGCACAAATACTTTTTCTGTTGGTAAAAGTAACTAATACCAACAGATAATTTTCTATGGGTAATAATGTAGTTTTTCCCACAAAAATTTTTTATCTGTTGATATTAATATGTTATGCCAATAGATCTTTTATTATCACTTATATCTGTGGTTATTAGTAACATTATACCAACAGAACTAATACCCACTTCTACATATGTTGGTATTAGTGTTTATGAAATTCAACAATAATATTTTTTTTATATAATTTTAATAATGATTAATTCTATTCTAATTAATATAATATAATAATAATAATAATAATAATAAAGTCATTAGTCATTATTAGAAATAATAGTTTACATATATTATTATTAATTATTATTTTATTTCTAACTTTTTATAATAATATTGTTCATAATGGTGTCTTTTAACAATTATAATGAAACAATATATATTATATCTACTACCATTTACTATTAAATTAATTTATTATTAAATACTACCAATTATCATTCAAATCTATATTATCTTAACAATAATAAATGTTATCAATAATCATTCACATTATTAATAATATATTAGTAATTATTAGATACTATTATTAATTTATTTAAAATAATGATTCATATTATTCTTATTAATATAATTCTTTATTAATTATTACTAAGAATAATTATTTTAGGACATTATTATTATTATTATTATTATTATTATTATTATTATTTTAATAAAAAAATATTATTACTAATTGTTGGAAATTATGATTAATATTTATATTATTCATATTTGTATTTATTTCCCATTATTAATTATTTTTAATAATAATTATTATTTTATTATAAATTATGATTAATATTATCTTAATAATACATTATAAAATATTAATTTTATATTAAATATTTTTAAATAATACAAATTATTATTTAAATTTATTATTTAATAATATTATTAGATAATTAATCATAATATTATTATTAGCAGTAAAATTAATTATAATATTTGAAAGCGAAAAAAAAAATCAACCTCGACCCCGACCCTCTTCCTTTTCCCTTTCTCTCTTCTTCTCTCCCTTCTCTTCTGTTATTTCTCGTCGGTCTCCCTACCCTCTACGCCCCATCGATGTCACCACCAGCTCCTCCATTGTCAACAGTCGACCGTCGGCCACCATCGACGTCGCCACTCCAGCCGCATGCCACCGTTGTGCCTGTTGGCTCCAGCGCTGCAGCAGCCACGCGCAGCACCAGCCACAAGCAATAGCACAGGTCGGGCTGCCATCCTCTGGCCACGGCGAGCCTTGCTGGTTGTGGGCGAGCAATCCTCGAACTCTGGTGTATCTTCTCCGGCCTTCACCCATTCAGATTTGTCAGTTTCGTTTGTTATAATTTTCCGAAAATCCTAACCCTTATTTTGATTAATTGAGTATAAATTAGTTTATGATAAGCTAAATTGATTGTTTAATTATGTATATATATGTTGTATGATTAATTTTGAGTGGTGAATTGTAGTGCATTTGGTTGATTTGTGAAAATCGGATTTTAGGCCAGGTTGTGTCCGAATTTTTCGGTTTCGTCCGATTAAGCTATTTTGGGCAAATTGATTTTACGTTATGCTTTAAAATGTATCTAATTTTACGTTATCTTTTGAAATGTATTTAATTTCATATCGAAAGTATTGATTTAGGAAAATTATGTGAAATTGATTGGAATTGGATTTTTGGATCAAAACTCTTGCGAGTCTAAATTGGATTGTGTAATCGGGTTGTTTTATTCAATTGATTATATAAATTACATTATAATACATTAAATTATAATTCCAAACTGTCAATTTATATACTTAAGGAAGAATTGATTGGATTTGCGTTCCGGGCTCAAAAACCATAATTATGCTAAATTGGATATTTCTTTTATTATTTTTGAGCAATTGATTATATGTTATGTTACAAAATATATCTAATTGTATTTCTAAACATTCGATTTAAATAAATTAATAGAATTCAATCGAATTGTATTTTTAGGCCTAAAATCCTAGATTCTAAATAAAATTATGAAGTTGGTCATTTGTATGGTTGTTTTTCTAAACTTAAATATATAGAAATAGTTGAAATGGTATTAATTGCATCGTAACACCTTTAATTGAAATTAATTGATTTGAACTATTCAATTTTGTATCTTGGTCTTTTAAACCCTAGTTTTGAAATCTAATAGTCTTGAATTAGCTACTTGAAATATTGTTTTATGTCATGCCCTACTTTATATATGTTACATTAGCTCACTTAATCAAGAGATATATCATGGTATTGTACTATACCTCAAGGTAGTACATTTGAATGTATGTAGCTTGACCAACCTAAGGAATGAATATCAAGAATAAGCATGCTGAATCTTGGATGTCTTCATGCTAGATACACTGATAGCTAATAAAGTTTACTGTATAATATATCCTATTATTTTACCTATTTCATTTATAGATTATCATTACATTAGTTTTAGGGTTTGATAGCTTCTTGGTCATGCGTTATGGAGTTGGTCCTTTCGGTTCTACTCTTGAAGATTCTCATATAATATCAGTATACTGCATTATCTCCTTTTACAACCATAAAACCTTCTTAAAACAGTTTTTATGAGGGTAAATTGCCATAGATGGTTGATATTTGGAGTTTGATATCCAAAAGATGCATTTGTTGCGTTTGAAGGTGTTCACGGATTTCAATGTAGGATCAAGAGGACAGACTTATGGTCTAGCTGCAGATTCGGAGAGCACAAATTGGGCGCCAGCGGTCATAGGAAGAGATGGGATCAGAATGTGTAGGATCGTGGCGTGTTCTTCCCATAATGGTGGGGGTGGACCCGGTGGTGTCGGAGGTGAAGAAAGTCTGAGCTCGAGCAACTGTAGTTCTAATTCCGATCCTTCAGTTTTAGGGTCAAATTCGTTCCTTTCTCGGAGCCAATCATATGCTTTATTAAAACAGCAAATGGAAATAGCCGCCAAGTCTGAGGTGTTGACTTTTATTTATTTATTTGTTTATTCGTTAGTATTATCCATTCTTGCTATCCTTTTACAAGTTTCTGGGTTGTAGATGAAAATTTATTTGGCTTAAAGTTTCAGAAATTCAGATTATTCTACTAAAAAAATGATTACTATGCTAAAATTCATTTGGCCAAAAGTTTCTAGGCGCAAATTTTTGGTTGTGAGATCATAAGTATAATCCATAAAATTCATTAGGTTTCCTTTGTAAGGGATCATTGCTAAAATGGGCATGAAAATAGTGATTATTTGCTTTTGTTTGAATTTATTCTGGTTGGCAAATGAGTCTGCATTGTGTAGGCATAAAGTGATCAGCAGTGACATAGATTGTGGGTCTATCGTGTATAGAGTTAAATAGTTAGTTATACGAGTTGAAGTTCATTATATTAAAAGGGGGGATTTTTTTCTGCTCCTCTAAATTTTCAAACTCCAATTATATTTTGGATGGGATACAAGCTGGAAATTTTGTGTTGGTCAATACTTATTTTCATGGCAAAGTGCTCTTTCTCCTCACACAGATCATAAAAAATAATAGAATGGGTGCAAAAGTCACTATTTTTTTATTCTTTTCTTCTGATATTGTTGTGGTACATAGGTGTGCTCCAGCTGATTGCCTGCGTAATATTAGTCGGCTTGTTTGCCCTGCAGCATTATGGTACCCACAAGGGGGCATTTTTGTTTGCACCAATAGTGTTTATATGGTTGTTCTCTATATTTGCTATTGGCCTCTACAACATAATACATTCGAATCCAAGTATAGTACATGCAATTTCTCCATATTATATCATAAATTTTTTCAAGGATACTGGAAAAGATGGCTGGATTTCTCTTGAAGGCATACTTCTCTCAATTACTGGTATGTTGGATTACTTTTTTTCTTCTTGTTTCTTTATTGGGATTTGGTTTTCATTATTATAGTAGTAGATTGATCCGAATAATTTCTTCTTCTTATTATTATTATTTTTATATGCTTTGATTGGAGACACTGGATGCATTAGCTTTCTTTTTCGTTATGTATCCCCGTAAGTCAGAGATAGAAACATGAAATTTTCAAGATGCATTTGCCAATTATGCATAGACTAGATGTTTAAACATACTTTTAGCGGATTGCTAGCGGCAACTACGCCTACATAATATATAGTATATATATACCTTGGAAATTTGTTGTTCTTAACATCCTTTTGACCATATTTCCTCCATCTATATCCATTGTTAAGTAATTCAACTTGACTCCTACTCTAAAACACATATACTTGTTTCTTCATCTTCTTGTAATGACCGCTCTTTCTACTACTATCATCATTGTAAGTTTGTTTGATTGTTGTTTCGAAATGAGGTTATGTGCTAATCACTTCATTTTTAATACTGGTATTTGATTGTTGTTGGAATTTTGTAGCTAAGGCAGGTATTGGTAATTGAAATTGCAAGTTAAAAACTTGGAATTACATGCATATTAAAAGACACCACACCAGTTAAATAATATCCTAGGTGAATTTTTATTAATCTAATTAAGTTACATGCATATTTTTTCAGGGAATACATCTTGATAATTATCAAAGAAAATATTGAAGACGCAGAACTCGTTGGAGATGCTAAATAGGATGGGAATGAAGAGGATGGTGTTTGATATGTTAATGAAAATGTCTTATATGTTAGCATAGGTTACAAGTTGTATATATATTATATCTATACGACTATTATCGTTTTGATAGTTAAACTAAATAACGATGATTATGTATGGTGTACTACATTTTATATAAAGATAAGTTATTATTATAAGTAAATATTGCTACAACAGGTATTATGGACATTATTTTCGTTTTACTAACAGATAATATATATATATATATATATATATATATATATATATATATAATTTTAGCAACTGATATAATTTTGTAGATACTACTTTTAGTCACAGATATTGTTTTGTGGACAATACTTGTAGTCACAGATATTGTTTTGTGGAAAATATTTTTAGTCATAGATATCTTTTTGTGGTTAATACTTTTACTCACAGATATAATTGTGCGTATAAACTTTACCAACAGATAAATATATGTGGGCATAAGCAAGTAATACCAACAGATCTTACGTATCTGTGGGTAAAACTTTTAAGAACAGAGTTTTTACCCATAGATTTGTCACAGAAAAATTTATGTTGGTAAAATCTTTTGCCAACAGAAATATGGTTTTTACCAATAGATAAGGCCTATTGGAAAAAGTCAATTATTTTGTAGTGATAATAAAGTCATCCATAAATACCTCGATAATTTTCTCTAGATATTCGAAAAATATGCTTACCATAAACCTTTGAAATGTAGTTGGGGCATTACATAATCTGAATGGCATGCATCAATACGCAAATGTACCGTAAGGACATGTAAATGTGGTTTTTTCTTAATCTTCTAGAGCTATAGGAACCTACACATATCCAGAATAATCGTCAAGAAAACAATAATAAGCATGACCCGCTAGCCATTCTAACATTTGGTCCATAAATGGTAAAGGAAAATGATCTTTCCTAGTCATGGAGTTCAACTTCCTATAGTCGACACATACCCTCCAACTATTTTGAACTCTAGTAGGAACCATCTCTCCTTTATCATTTTCCACTACTGTTATTCCTTTTTTCTTTGGGACAACTTGAAGAGGACTAACCCAACTACTATCTGAGGTTGGATATATAACTCCCACATATGACAATTTTAACACCTCTTTCTTCACAACCTCCATCATGATCGGATTCAACCTACGTTGTACTTGTCTACTTGGCTTCACATCATCTTACATTAAAATCCGATGCATACATACTGAAGGACTAATACCCTTAATATCAGCAACTATCCATCCCAAAGCAAATTTATACTTTTTCAAAACATTGACAAGTTTTTCTTCTTGTTGGGATGTTAGTTCACTAGAGATGATAACACGAAGGGTATTTTTGTCTCCTAAGAATGCATATTTGAGATGGTTAGGTAGAGGTTTCAACTCCACTTCCGGTGCTTGCTCTATGGAAGGTAAAGGCCTATCTAATGTCAATGGTAAATTTACAAATCTTCCAATTCTACTAGGACATGCTCCCAAAGCAGTTGCTACCTCTTTGATTTCTTCTTCAACATCATTCATTTTTTTCAGCTCTTCTAATCCTTTGGTTTCTATGTATTGAGTCAAGGTTACTTCTAAAGGATCTACAGATGATAATTTGTACACCATTGCAGTTAAATCCTTAATGAAATCAATCATAAATACCGCTTCACCATCTGTAGGGTATTGCATGGAGTCATATATGTTAAACCTAATGTCTTCACCATCAAACTCCATGGTCAACACTCCATCATATACATCAATTTTTGTTTTTGAAGTTTTTTGGATTGGTCTACCTGACAATATAGGAGAGGGATTAGATAAACCATTATCTTGCATATCTAACACATAAAAATCAGCAGGAAAAACCAATCAGTTTACCTGAACTAAGACATCTTCAATTACCCCTTTAGGATATGTGTTAGATCTATCAGCCAATTGAATAACAACACGAGTTTCCTTTAAAGGACCTAGACTTAGGGTATTAAAAATAGATAAAGGCATGACGTTGATTGAAGCACCTAAGCTAAGCATGCATTTTTCATACGTCGTGTTTCCAATCTTGCAAGGTATAGTAAAAATACCTGGATCCTTGCATTTTGGTGGAAGCTTTCTTTGTAGAATTGCTGACACATTTTCTCCCACACTTACATTTTCATCCCCCTTTAGTTTCCTTTTGTTAGTACACAAATCCTTAAGGAAATTTACATACCTTGGTACTTGTTTAATCGTATACATGAGAGGGAAATTAACTTCTACATTTTTAAATATGTCAAATATCTCCTTATCATAATTCATCTTCATGTTTCTTGCCAACCTGCTAGGGAAAGGAGTAGGAATTTTAATAGGAGAGGATGACTTACCTTTAGTTACCTATTGTGAATCTTCATTCTTTTCTTCTTCAACAATTGTTTCATCTGAATCTTTACTTATGTCTTCTTCCTCACTCACTTTTCTTGGATCTATCAATTGTTTCCCACTCTAAGTTGTGATAGCAATAGCATTTTCCCTAGGATTTCTTTCCGTCTGACTAGGGAATTTTGAGGATCCTTGTGCTTGTAGTTTCCCAAGGGAATCTGCCAATTGACTCACTTAATTCACCAAATTCTTGATACCATTTCTGGTTTCTTATTGAAATTTTAATGTATTGGTAGCCAAAGATTTCACCAAGTCTTCTAAAGGCATTCCTCCTTATTGTTGTGGAACTTATGATGGAGGTATTGGTTGAAATGGTGGTATTTGGTGATTTGGTGGAACTTGAAAGAATCTGGGAGGTGGATTTGATCCTTGTTGATTTTGATAAACCTGTAGTCAGAAATATGAATTACCACCTTGTTGAGTATTTCCATACCATAGATTTGGATGATCCTTCCATCCAAGATTATATGTCGGAGCAAATGGATCATTTCTTTTTGGTAATGGTTGTCCTCCAATGGCATTCACTTATTATTCTTCCTGTAAAGTAGGACACATATCAGTAGGATGTCCAGTAAAATAACAAATTCCACAAACCTTGGTAGGAATCTTTTCACCCACAACTCTTTCTACAAGAGCTGTCAAATTCGACACTTGTATTTTCAATTTAGCAATATCGGTCTCTTTCACCTTTTGAGACATAAAAGTATTACCCCTATTGTAATATTAAATATTAGATGTCATATTAGCAATTAATCTTTTAGCCTTGGTAGGTGTTTTATCAACCAAAAAAGCCACCACTAGCAGCATCTTTCATATTACAATCCATAGGAGATAAACCTTCATAAAAGTATTGTATTAATAATTGCTCACTAATTTGATGATTAGGACAACTACCACATAATTTCTTGAAGCTTTCCCAATATTCATGTAATGATTTTCCTCCATCTTGCCTAATACTGCATATTTCTTTTCTTATGTTAGTTTCTCTAGATGAAGGAAAATATTTTTTAAGGAAAACCTTTTGCATATCAGTCTAAGTATTCACCGACCCCGCTGGTAAATCATATAATCATTCCTTAGCAGCATCAGCCAAAGCAAAAGGAAAAGCTTTGAGTTTAAGTTGTTCTACACTTACTCCATTTAGTTTCATACCAGAACACACTATATGGAATTCCTTAAGAAATTTATTGGGATCAGTGAAACAACTTGAACCCATGGAGTTGTTGTCTCTGAATCCTGTAGAAATAGGTAAAGCACGTATTAATCTAGGTTTGATCTCACAAGTATCATTATCAGCAGGATAATTAATGCATAAAAGATTAGGGTTGAAGATAGGAGCAGCTAGCTCCTTGAGGGTTTGATATGCCCTAGGTGGATCGATGTGACAAGGTGTATTAAATAGAGCCTCTATATGGTCTTCTTCCAAATCTGTGGAACTTCCTCTAGAAGGTAATGGAATATGACGAGTGTACTCCAATTTCCTTCTTGTTCAGATTGCAATTGGGGAGGAAGAATTTAGATCTATGGATAAAATAATTTTTCCTTGATGCTCAATTGCAAACGATCTCAATTGCCAATGCCTGAGGATTTCACACAGTTAAAGAATAGATGAGTACACTTGGAGAATTTATTGAAAAAAAAAAGAAACACCAAAAACAAAACTAAAGATTATAATAGCCATCCCCTGGCAACGACGCCAAAAATTTGATGTATTGTCGTATACACACAAAATTTAATACATAAATCCTAATTCCCAATTACATAGTAAATGGTAAGAAGGATTCGAATCCACAAGGAATGGTATTTTAATCACTAATTTTGCAGTTAATGTTATAATCCCGGTTATACAATTTCATTAATTCTAATACTAAATCTAATGCTAGTAAAAAATTATTCAGGACTAGAACAGCTGGTTTTTTGAATTAGAGAATGCGCCATACGTGCCTCCTCCTCGTCCTTGCAATGGGGAAGAATACTCGACGGAAGACAAGGTAGAATAATGGCTCTTCATCCAAATCGCCGGCATCAGAGAAAAAGGGACTCGCAGGGATGGATGAAATCCCAAATCTTGAATTGCAGGAAGCCTCATACTGTCCATCTCCTCCGGCCTTGAACGAGGATTTTCCTCTGATTGAACAAAACTCCCTAATTGCGAACTCCCAGATTTCAAGGTCAATTAGGGATCTTTCAATTCAGGAAAACCTGCATCACCCGATTGATAACCCAATTGAAAGTTGGAAAGATGTTCTTCTCAAAAATCGTCGGGAGGAGGGGGTTATGTCTCTTTCTTTTTCTCCCCCAACGATCGTAAATGGGGAAACACAAGCGCAATTATTGAAGGAAAAAATTGAAACCGAGGAACGTTGTTGGGCTTTCACCCTGGTTGGAATGGTTGCAGGTTACCAACCATCTCATCCTCAAATGGTCCGTTATGTAAAGGAAAATTGGACCAAAATTTTGACCCCCCTCAAGTCTATCTGCATGATCAGAGCTATTTTCTCTTCAGATTTGCAAATGAAGCAGATTATCACTCGATTTTGACAAAGCCTTACTAGTACTATGGAGTTAGACCCCTGCTAATAAAAAAATGGAACCCAAATGAAAGTTTTGACAATGCAGAATGGAAAAGAATGCCTCTCTGGATTACCTTACCTGGGCTGCCTGTTACACATTGGTCAGCTGACTCTCTCAGTCGAATTGGTAGCTGTATTGGAACTCCCATTTGTGCAGATATGGTCACAGCTACACGTTCTAGAGTCTCCTTTCCCAGGCTTCTTATTGAAGTAGATGTCAGCCTACCCCCCATTGATCAGGTCCAAATTGTATTGCCTAATGGCAGCATTAGAACACAATATGTCTATTATGAATAGAGGCCAAAGTTTTGCCCCAAATGTGATAGATTGGGCCATGACATCAGTGCCCACTACCAAAAGAAACCAGCAGAAAAGGAGACATGGAAACCTACTCACAAAGTCTGGCAAGTTAAAAAATCACAGCCAGATCTACCCCAACAAAAGCAACCTATTGTGCCTGCACCTGTGAACCAAACTGTTGAGGATCAAATTCCTCAAATTATTGAACCTGCAGGTCAGATCATGGGCACATCTGCAGATCCCTCCCTTGAAAAAAATCTCTGTGGTGATGATGACATACTAAATCTCTGTGACCCTAACCATACTGACCACCTATTGAACAAACTTGAAAATAAAAAGGGTAAAGGTGTACTGATTGAACCAGGAGGTGATAGTAGACAGACTGCTGCTATCCCCTTCCATCCCAGCTTATGACCATTGCAGTATGGAATATCAGAGGTTTAAATAATCCCCTGAAAAAGAAATTAGTAAACAAGAATATTAGAATAAATAATCTTCATATAGTTTGCTTACTTGAAACTAGAGTAAAAGAGAAAAACATGTCTGCAGTTCTGAAGCATTTTGATAAGCAGTTTTCTATCATTCATAACTATTCTACCCACTATAATGGCCGCATTTGGATTCTTTGGAGAGCTGACCTCCTGCAGGTCCAGATTATTAATATTTTTGAGCAAGTTATCCATTGCCATGTGAAAAGGATTGATGGAATTTTCTATCACCTATCTGTGGTTTATGCTCATAATACTAGAAATGCTAGACAAGCCTTATGGTCCCAACTTCAAAATTTTCATGCTGCCCACAAGCGCAGCCTTGTAATTGGTGATTTTAATGTCATCCTCTCTGATCAAGAAAAAATGGGAGGCATCACTCATGCTGCTGATATGGAAGATTTTGCTGCCTGCCTCTTTACTTGTGGTTTGGGGGATCTTCCAACTTCAGGCCCTTCTTTCACTTGGAAAAATAATCAGATTGGTTCTGATAGAGTCTGCCATAAGCTGGACAGAGCCTTGGGGGATCATGAATGGTTTTAGCACTTTAATCATGTATAGGTTGAGGTGGTTGAAGATTGTCTCTCTGATCATTGCAGACTTCACATTAAAACTCAGTAGGAGACCACAAATGGAATCAAGCCTTTTAAATTTTTTAACTTCTGAACTTCCTCTCCTCTTTTTCTGCCTCTTGTTACTAAAGTCTGGAGTATGCCTGCCATTGGTTCTAAACAATATGTCTTGGTTACAAAGCTTAGATCCCTAAAAAAAGCTCTCAAGCAACTAAACTCTGAACATTTTGGCAACCTGCAGCATAAAGTCTCTCAGGCTCATGAAGACTGGTTTCAAAGCCACCAAGCCCTCCAAGTCTCTCCATATGATGCTGACCTGCAACTCAAAGAAAAAAACCTGAGAGAAAAATGGTGGCAACAAGTTAGGTTTGAGGAGAATTTCTTACAGCAGAAAGAAAGAATTAACCATATCAAGTTAGGGGATGGAAATAATGCTTTCTTCCATGCTAGGGTAAAGGAGAGGCAAAGATCAAACAATATCACTTCTTTACTTGATTTTTCTGGAAACAAGTTGACTGCTCATACTGAGATTCAAGCTGAAATCCTGCATGTTTACTCTGACTTATTGGGATCCTCAGCACACACCTTACAAATGATCAATCCTCATATTATCAATCAACGCCCTACTCTTAATGCAAATCAAAGATCTTCTCTCTTAGCCCCTGTCTCTGCAGAAGAAATCAAAAATGCTGTGTTTAAAATGGGTGACAACAAAGCTCCTGGACCTAATGGTTTCAATGCCTATTTCTACAAATCCACTTAGCAGATCATTGGTGAGGATGTCATAGCTGCTGTTCAAAGTTTCTGGACCACTGGCCATCTGCGGAAAACTCTAAATATTACATCCTTGCAAGTAATCCCAAAAAAATCCTCCCCTTCTACAATAAATGACTATAGACCTATCTCTTGCTACAATGTTGCTTACAAGATTATTTCTTCCATTCTCACAAAGAGATTACAGAGCATCCTTCCTTCTCTTATCCATGGGTCTCAAACAACTTTTGTGGAGGGTAGATGGATTGGAGAAAATGTGCTTCTAGCCCAAGAACTTCTCAGGAAATATAACAGGAAGAATGTTGTCCCAGGATGATGCTTAAAGTGGACCTAAAGAAGGCTTTTGATATAGTGGAATGGAAATTTCTGCAGCAGCTTCTCCTAGCTATGGGCTTTCCTAGGCATTTTGCTCATTTGGTTATGCAATGTGTCACTACCACCCAATTCTCCATTGTTTTTAATGGTAGCCTTTGTAAGCCTTTTAAGGGTGGTAGGGGGCTAAGGCAAGGTGACCCCCTATCTCCTTACCTTTTTGTGCTCACCATGGAGTACCTGTCTAGACTGCTACAATCTTTATGGGCTGGAAGTACTTTCAAGAACCACCCAGACTGCAAGCAAAGTAGAATCACCAACCTTTGTTTTGTTGATGATCTCTTAATCTTCTGCAAAGGGCATCTTCAATCTGCAATTTCCATAAAGGAAGCTTTAAACACCTTCCACATCACCTCTAGTTTGCAGGCAAACTCTAAGAAAAGTAGTGTTTTCCTTGGGGGTGTAAATGAAAACATAAAATCCCAGGTTCTGCATGCTCTGAACTTTGCTGAAGGAGAATTCCCTGTTAAATACTTGGGCATTCCTCTCAATCCTAGATCCTTGAAAATTGCCCACTTCCAACCCCTTATTGATAACATAACTCAAAAGCTCAAATCCTGGAAAACAAAGCTTCTTAGTGTTGCTGGAAGAGTACAGCTTCTAACGTTTGTCATCTTTGGGCTCCAAAATTACTAGATGCAAATTTTCTTCTTGCCAAAAGATGTCATCCATCACATTGAGAGCCTCTACAGGGACTTTCTCTGGAACAACATGGACTCCCAGAGACACGAAAATCCTATTGCTTGGTCAAAAGTTTTCACCCCAAAAGAAGAAGGTGGCCTAGGATTACAGCAACTCTCACATTGGAACTCAGCATGTATGACCAAGTACCTATGGAAGCTCATCGAAGCAAAAGAGAGCTTGTGGGTAAAATGGATCCATGGAAAATATCTTAGAAGGCATGATATCTGGCACATTCAAGAGCAAGTTGATTACTCTTGGACCTTTAAACAACTCCTGCTAGTTAAAGACCAAATTAGAGATCATTATGAAAATTGGCATTTTTCTAAGAAATTCAGTATTCAACATGTCTACTAGCATCTTAGAAGTCATATGCCTAAGGTTGAATGGAAATCTTTTGTTTGGAACCATTGTGGTCTTGAAAACCACAAATTTTTCACATGGATGCTCTGCCATAATGCCCTTACACTAAAATCAAAGCTCTTCAAGTGGGGGATCACTGCTGACAACACCTGTGAAGTATGCAGAAATAATGAGGAAGATATTGACCATCTTTTCTTACACTGTTGTGGGGAAAATATCCTTTGGCAGCATACCCTAGCATGGTTACATATGGTCAAAAATGTCCAAGACTGGCAGGGTTGCAGGACATGGCTTATCAGGAAGACCAAGGGGAAAAGGAAAGAAATTGTTTGGAGAGCCATTTTCAATGCTCTTCTTTATCATATTTGGATCAATCACAACACATTGACCTTCCAGCTCATGCAAAGAAGCCCTATGGCCATTATAAAGCAGATTATTTCTGAAAATTTTATTTGCTTTAATGATGTTAGGAACATTCATGTTACAAATTACCTTAAAAGCTTAGATAGATGGTTTGTTTAAGTACTTAGGGCCATGTCCCTCTTGTATATTTGAGACTCGTTTGTACTTCTTTTCCTTTGGTACTAAAATTTTTAATTACCAAAAAAAAAATACTAAATCTAAATTACATTAAACTTTGCTCACTACTTGATAAATGGGGGTAGGAGTGAATTGAGGATGGAATAAAGGTATCAAATACTCAAAGAAGAATAATAATTCTATGTGATTTAATGTTGACCTCTAGAAACTCATAATAATTAATTTCTTTGCTTTCTCTCAATCTTAATAAATTGTATAAGCTCTCAATTTATTTCCTAACCATTTAATAACCTAGGTTACGAACACTAGATTCAATTAATGGCAGCATTATAAATGGAAAGCAGTCAACTATAATCATAACCACATAAGCTCAGATTATGCAATTGTACGAATTAATGGACAAGATTAACAATTAATCTTCTTGCTACTCTAGACACATTAATTAACAATTACGGGTTAATTTTGTTGTCTAGAAAAGATTAAGTTCTAAACTAAATAGGTGATCAGTCTAATTAGTTTAAATTCTTAATCAATGATATGAAATCATTCAATTCCATCCATTAATTCAATTAAATTTCATCTAGAATAAAACATTCAAAGTATGTTGTTGTAATTGAAACATAATTCCATCCTCAAATCATCCTACCCTGTTTTATTTACTCTAACATCTTCATACTTAGAAATCACACTATTACATACAATGATTTGAAATTAATGCAAACAGCACACTGATAATAAAACAAATAAAAATGCAATTGTAGATAATTTACTTGCTTTAAATCAAAATGGATAAATTGCAATTAATAAAGGAATAGAGAAGGACTTATCAATTGAAGTACTGATTGTCAATTGTTCACTAGAATACAAGAATATAAAGGAAGTTGGAATTGTGAAATACATCTATATTCTAGAAGAAATAGAGAAAGAGAGTATATTCAAAATGTTTCGACATCTAAAACAATAACTCCCCCGAACCCTGAATTGATAGAGAATATATCAGAAAATAGGTTGCTCGGGTGGTTACAAATTTTAAGGAAATCACGGTCTGTGTTTAGGAAACATGCGACCTCCATGTTTTTCTCCAACTTCTCTACCAAATGCTGGATTCTGAATACAAGCATGAGATTTTATCATAGCCCGTGTTTAGGAAACATGGGGGTGCCATGTTTATGGCTCTTTCACTATTCTTCCCTTAAAATTTCAGCACAACTTCTCTTGGTGTATATACTTCATTTCCAACTTTTCTCCCCTTAATTCAATGTTTCTTGATGTGTTCTTTACTTGATTTCTTCTTTTCGTTCATTTCTCCTTTGAATTTCTTCAATTTTTTGTTTTCCTACAGAATCTATTCAAAAGAGAAAAACGCGAAGAAAAGATTAAATCTTATAAAATTAATGAGGGATAAATGACGTTTTTATATATGAAAATAATCTATAAATCCCATTTATCAAATATTTATATGATGCTATTATAAATATTTGTACTATTAATGTTTTGAGTGCTAATTATTCATAAATTTTTGAATTTTTTTATTTTATATGATATTTTTTATTTTATGTAATAAAATATATTTATTGAAAATTTTGTTTTTGTAGAGGAACATTTTTTTAAAAATAGTCCTTAAAACACGTGTTAGGGACATCGTCTTGTGGCTATTTTAAAAATTTTACTAGATAAGATTTAAATATTCCTCATAAAATCACAAAAAGTCATTATGAATAAGGGTATTAGCGAAAACATTTGTGGAGAAAATACTCTTTCTTTAAATTTTTTAGCTAAGATTTTTTTTGGGGGGGATTTTAAAATTTTCATCGATAATAAGGATATTAGCAAAGCCATGTCGCAGCAAAAAGACGATTTTATATAGATTTCTCAAACAATATTTAAAAATTTTCTACATTGTTTTAAAAATTTCAGCCCAAAAAATTAAAATTTCAAACAATTCAATGAAATTTTGGAGTACATTAGTCACTAATAATGTCATTGGAGAAGACATTATCATCACTAAAAGAAAATTGTCGAAAACCGTTTTATTATCCCAATTTATTCTTCTAGCTATAAAATATTAGGGATAATACTTTAACAACTACAAGTCATTGCTAAAATTTTATGGAAAGAACTAGGGGGTTATTAATAATGACAAATGCCTTCTCTAAATACACCTTTTTATGTAGTGCATACTGAGAAAATAACAGCACCTTCAAAAGAGTAGCATGCTCACAACGCTAACTCAAGACATGCTTATAAAACAAAAACATATGCAAGAAAAATATACAATAAATCTATTATAACATATATGCCTCCAATGCCTCATGCTTATCTTACTAACACGCTTAACTCTTTCACTACTATGGAAAAGTTAGTAACTAGTAAGGTAGTGCACTAAAGGTCTATTGACTAACGATGCCAACACATTCCCAAAGTTACTTCCTTATTATTTAGTTTACTAGAGGGGAGTTAATATCAACAATGGGACATTGACATACGCCTGATCATATTAGCTCACTGGTATAACATAATACCCTTATATCATAGGACCTAGGGACAAGGACATACACTTGCTAATACTAGTTCACAATGGTAATATAATACCCTCATTCTTTTTAGGTCACATAATCCCTAAATATGCATACCTAGTAAGGAGTCTCACCAGACTAATTAGAGTAAATTAGGATGTTACTAGGGTAATAAAGCACACCTTTGAAATGAACTAAACAAAAGAGAGGGCTAATCTTTATCCTTAGTGTAGCTACTCTTAAGGAGCCACATTTTCTAAACTCATGGTCTTCCACTTTAAATATTGATATCTTATTTGGTGATCAAAAGTATCACATAATACATGACAATTCTAATTCTATAGTTAATTATTTTTCCTTTATTTTTAATTATTTTAGTAGATCCTAAGGTCAGCAATCCAAATTAAAGTCAAGAGTTAACACTTAAGTCATCCTAACCATTTATTGAGGCCCGTGATGTATAATTATTCACCTAGAGGCATATTTTTGCCATAATGATGAAAATTTCGTTAAAAACCCTAGTTATCATCTTTTATCCACTGAACTTATTATTTTCAAGAATATTGTAACCCTAAAAATTACTTTTGAAAATTTATAATTTATATAAGATAAATAGGTATTAACACCATACAATATACGACTTCAAATTACCATACCATTGTTATACTAAGTAGATGGAAAAATGTTATGAAAATTTAAATAAAATAAAGAGAAAACAAGAGGAATTTCATAAAATATAGATAAAGTTTTAGAGATAAACTTCAAGTACAAAACTAAGGAAAATAGAACAAAAGGGAAACTAGTGGAATAAAGAGTTCAAAAGGTATCTTAATAAAAACTCATACTATTTGATAACCTAGACTCCACGACCACAACCCAACAAATAGTCACTCTTCCATAGGTAGAGCATCAAAGTTAAAAAAATATCTAAGATGGTCATAAAATACTTGCATGCCAACAATAAGGTCCTTTAGTCATATGAATGAGTAACACCCATGAAAAGAATTATCAATACTTGAATGTTGAGTAAGATAATATATATATATATATAGATATAGATATAGATATAACTATGGTAACATATGAAGCATATATGGTTGCCAAAAGGAAATTACACATGCATAATACTTATTATTGGGAACTATTGAAGACACAACTATATTATATATTTGTGATTAGGTGATCAACAAACCCATATCATTAACACATGGATATCAAGGAGCTAAGAGTAACAATTCCTTTTCCCTTTTCCCCATAGATGAGATAAAGGTAGTTAACCTCACTAAATACTTTCACATCTGGTGTAAAATATGTCTGAGCCACTATTAAACTCTAATCTTAATGTATGCTTATCTCTTATAAGCCAGCAGATTGGTTTGATAGAGTAGACTAAGATCCCTTTGTTTTATTAGGACTAGAAAGTTAATTTTAATAATTCTAAATTATTTGTTCTAAATCATGTATTCTTCCACTTGAAGTACTGATATCTTATTAGTACATTAACCAACCCTTAGCACATAACAAATGCATTACCTGAGTCACTTAGGTCATTATACTTCCACTTTAATTATCATTTGTTTATTATGAGATAAACTGATTATCATGATCCCCAATTATCATAAATTTATTTCAGTAATTTATTACATCCAATACTTAGAGTGTATCACTAACAACACATTGAACACACTAAAAGAAGTAAAGGTAATATAGAAGATTATTATTAAATACATAAAGAAATATGTAATAACATAAAAGACTATAATACCTTGATAAAATTAAATTTCAAAAGTACACCAAAACATTATCCATAAGGATTTCCATCTCACCAAATTTATTATACTAACCTACAATATTAATAAAAACATCATATCCAAAAATCATACCTTAACTTTAAATTTTCATACATAAAAAACCAATGTTACCCTTTAGGTTATTATTCCTAAATCGAATATTTTTTCATAGTATCATATCATATGCTTATTCATAATTTATGAAGATAATTCATAAATCCTCATTTTCATATTTTAATCCATGCAATACCTATAAATAAACAAAAATTCTAGATTTGGCCAAAAATATTAAATGCCCTTAGCTTGCCAAAAAATCTCCAATTTTATTATTTTCATAACTTAAGTCATTCTTATATAAAAATTAACATATTTTATATCAAATTTATAGCAAAAATTTGAGAAACATAATGATATATTTAGTTTCTTTGAAAACATAGAAAAATACCATATAGGCTCCCCAAAAATTCACCCAATTCTATACATTTCCAAATCTTATCAATTTTACACATGACCACATTTACATTATTGTCATCTGCTCACCACATTTACCAATTTTTAAAAATTAAAAAAATTAACATGACCACAAAGGCCACATGGCTAAGAATTCCACAAGGTATAAAACCCCCAAATTTTAAGATTTCAATATATTACACTAATCACCACAATTAGCCATTAATCTACTTAACCCAGGACTTAAAAATAATAATATACTATCATGTTTAAGATTTTATGAAAAAAAAAACTAGCAAGATACAAATATAGCAACTTCTCATAAAATCACAAAGCTTATAAAAACTTACATTTTACCAAGTAATACAAACATATAGATAAACCTAAAACCTACACATGCTTTCTAACATAAAATATGAAAAACATATAAATCAACACATAAATATAAACGAGCCTTAGTCTAGAAATATATAGTCCTTAACAAAACTACTTTAGCCTCTATACACAAAAATAGTCCTAAACACCTTTTTCCACCCTTTGATCACCTAAAATAAAAATTCCATAATCATATAAGGAGAAAAATAGCATAGGTTAAAAGAGAAAACAAAAATTAAAAAAGGTGAGAATAAGCCTTAGGATTTCAACAATGGATTGGGGATATGATATGAATCTCCAATATTTGCATTTAATTAATTCTGATAATTATGTAAATCATTTTGTACTTATAATTGTTTGTCTTATTGTGTGATTGATTAGGGTGAATTAATGCAACACATGGAGGATGGAATTAAAGTTGTTGTACCTGTTGAAGTTTTGTTGCAGAAATTTTTTTTTGATATATGTAATCCCATGTGATGCATTCATCGGCAAAAATTGGCTAATGGAGATTAAGTTGGCTATATAACCCGCCACCCGATCCATGGTTTATGGATTAGTTGGATTGTGGGTTAATCATCCCTTAGTAACCATAATTAGCTAGAATTATTCTTAGCTGATGGGAATTGATGTATAAATATTTCCTTGTAATTTTGGGTTTGGAGTTGTAATTATTTGGGCTGGTCGAATTGTTCCAGCGTCGACCTTCCCCCCTTTATGTGTATTTGGGCTGATTGATTTTAGCTGTTGCGACTGAGTATTGTCCAGCCTCCGTCGTGTATTTTTTTATGAGTCTGTACGCCATATAAATAGGGCGTATACGGATTGTTCGATAATTTTTTGGCTGAATGAAAATTTGATTCTGACTTTTCTCTCGAACTATCTCTCTCGCGTTCTCTGTCTCTGGCGAATCTCTCACTCGCATCTTCTGCTACTTCTGCTCCTTCTCTTCGATCGATTCTTGATCGTTCTTACTTCTCAAATTCAGTTGTCGTTCTCATACTATGCTTCTGAGTTCTTAGATCTTCCTTTGGAAAGTTCCTTAGGATGATTTCGGCGAATCGAACCCCGCGCTCGATTATTCTTCGATCCTTTTTGAGACACCCTAACAGGTTTCCATCATTTGGTATCAAAGCCTTGATTATTCAAGGGCTCGTGGTTTAATTATTTGTTACTAAGTTCTTTTTACTTCTGATTCATTATTTTTCGATTTCGCTAACCCTATTTCTGAAGTGCGAAATTTAGGGTTTGCAATTAACGAAGGGCTTTGAAGATTTCCATTGCACTTAAGCCGGCGATCGGAGTGTTACATCTACTGTTTCAAAATTTCATGGAAAAACCCTAAATCACTTGGACGATTTGTCGATTAGGGTTTGGTCAAGAATTTTAATCTTGACGATTCTTGAGACATACTTTCCGATTGGTAAACTCAAACCTTATTTCGTTACATACTGCTATCTATGGTAACTAATCTACAAATTATTTCGAGATATTATTCTGTTCCGCTTGATAAGCGTATAGGATAAATAACAGGCGAACCTTTTGGTTTCGAGAAAGGAGTAAGGCCTCCAAGAAGAGGGGTCGTTTTTAGTAATTGGATTACTCGTTTTAAGTGCTTGCAGTAATATCATTTCTTTCTCAAGCTATCTATTATTTTCGATTCAATACTTACCTGGAATTTCTGTATAAGTACATGTTGCTGATATATCTTTGATATTATTTGATACTGTGATATTCTTATAATTAGATTGCTTAATTACTCTCTGTCTGATTTGTATTAAAGTAATTTGATCTTGTTTGACTATCTGTAATTGTGTTTAATTGATAATATTAAAGAAATTTAATAATGTCTAACAACGGGAAATCTATTAATCAATCTATTTCCAGTAATGATTTATTAGAAACCCTTAGGACTTTTCAAGAACAAATGACTGCTCAATTTGCTGTGTTATCTGCTAACTTAGAACAAAGAATAGGAGAACAAGAGGTAAGAATTAATGAGTTACAACATAACAGAGTCGAAAATCACCAAGCAAGGGTATTAGGAAGGGCTCCTATGGACCCTCCGATTAGAATTCCACCCATAGCTAATCTAGAAGAATTAGAGGACCAAGTATCCAACAATAGTGATAGGAGATCTAGGCAGAACAATAGACAAGAAAGGGATTTAGAATTCGTTGATAGGAATCTAAATAATCTTAAGCTTAGTATACCTGGGTTCAATGGCAGAAATGACCCTGATTGTTATTTTGAATGGGAAAGGAAGATAGAGCTAGTTTTTGAATGTCATAACTATTCGGATGATAAGAAAATTAAGGTAGTCGTAGTAGAGTTTACTGAGTATGCTTCCTCTTGGTATTATAATCTCGTTTTGACTAGACGTAGGAGTGGAGAACCACCCATACACACATGGGATGAGTTTAAAATTTTGATGAGGAAGAGGTTTGTTCCAAGTTATTATTATAGGGAGTTACATAAAAGAATACAAACAATAAGTCAAGGAATGAGAACAGTGGATGAATACTTAAGGAATTAGAGGTTCTGATCATTAAAACAGGAATTAATGAGGATGATGATGCTACCATGGCTAGGTTCTTGAGTGGATTAAACTCCGAGATAGCTGACAAAGTATAATTATATCCTTGTGGGACTTTAAGTGAAATGGTGAATATAGCTACTAAGATAGAGATTCAATTAAAGAAGACCACACAATATAAGCCCCCTGGGATTGGAATTAAGAGTACAGTGAGAAAGAATTTTGGGGAAACTACTTCTGGAAATTTGAGGAATACTAACAGAGTTGAGTTTAGAGGTAGAAACAATGAGGCAAAGGTAGGAAATAAGATTGAAAGGGGTAAGAATGTAATAACAAACCCTATGAGTGGTTCAAACAGAACTAGAGATATTAAATGTTTTAGATATAGCTTCTGAGTGTCAAAACAAGAGGAATATTTTAATTAGAGAATTTGGAGACATAGAATCTGAATCTGAGGAGGAAGATTTGGAGACTAGTTTGGTTAGAGAAGATACTAGTGATTCAGAAGAAGAAATAGAACTACCAGTAAGTAGAGATCTTTTTGTAGTGCGCAGGGCTTTAAATAGTAACAAATTACCTGATTCTAATGCAATACAGAGAGAAAATATATTTCATACTAGATGTTTGATCGATGATAAATGTTTTAACATGGCTATAGATAATGGTAGTTGTATTAATGCTGCTAGTAACTTGTTAGTGTCTAAGTTAGGATTACCAACCACTAAACACCCAAAACCATATAGGTTGCAGTGGCTTAATGAGTTAGGAGATGTAAAAGTTAGCCAACAAGTTTTAGTAAACTTAAAATTAGGAAAATATGAGGATTCTATTTTGTGTGATATAGTTCCAATGCATGCTGCTCACTTATTATTAGGTATACCTTGGAAATATGATAGGAGGGTAATACATGATGGTCATAAAAATAGATATACTTTACATAAGGATGATAGGAAGATTGTTTTAGCACCAATGACTCCAAAGGAGATTTTTAAAGACCAAATTAAAATTAAGTCTGACTATAAGGAGTTAACTAAGCCAAATTTGGAGACTGAGGTTAGTTTGAAAGAAATTAAAGGAACATCTAGATTTTATGGTAAGAGTAAAGATGTAGGAAAGGCTATCAAGAGACAGGCTAATGTGTATTTGATGGTTTATAAAGAGTGTTATGAGTGTCAGTTAGGACTAAGTGAGGAAGTACCTGTTGCTGTGAAACAATTATTAGAAGACTATAGTGAGTTGTTTCCTGAGGACATTCCTAATGGATTACCTCCATTAAGGGGAATAGAGTATCAAATAGATTTTGTTCCAGGAGCTGTTATACCAAACAGACCTACTTATAGGGCTAATTCTGAAGAGGTTAAGGAATTAAAAAGGCAGGTTTTTGAATTACTAAGTAAAGGATACATTAAGGAATCAATGAGTCCATGTGCAGTTCCAGTTTTACTAGTACCTAAGAAGGATGGTATTTGGAGGATGTGTATAGATAGTAGGGCAGTAAATAAAATAACTATAAAGTATAGATATCCTATACCAAGACTTGATGAGATGTTGGATCTTTTACATGGTGCTGTCATTTTTTCGAAAATAGATTTAAAAAGTGGATATCATCAAATTAGGATGAAACTAGGAGATGAATGGAAGATAGCTTTTAAAACTAATTTTGGATTGTATGAATGGTTAGTGATGCCTTTTGGATTATCCATTGCACCCAGTACCTTTATGAGACTTATGAACCATGTTTTGAGGAATTTTATTGGAAAATTTGTGGTTGTTTATTTTGATGACATACTTATATATAGTAAATTTTTAGAAGAACATTTGAAACACTTAAGGATTATTTTGGATGTGTTTAAGACAGAACAATTTTATGCTAACTTAAGTAAATCTAGGTTTTTTCTGGAAAATGTGGTTTTCTTAGGATTTGTGGTAGGTAAGAATAGCATATCTATGGATAAAGACAAAATTAAAGCTATTCAAGAATGGCCTATACCAAAAAGTGTAACTGAAGTAAGAAGTTTTCATGGGTTGTGTTCTTTCTATAGGAGATTTGTTAGGAATTTTTGTACTATAGCTGCTCCTTTGACTGCCATAACAAAAAAAGAGAATGGATTAAAGTGGGGTTTAGAACAGCAAAAATCTTTTGAAACACTAAAAAATAAATTAACTCAGACACCTGTGTTAAGCCTTCCTGACTTTGAAAAGATGTTTGAATTAGATTGTGATGCTTCAGGGTTAGGAATAGGGGTTGTACTTTCTCAAGAGGGCAAACCAATAGCTTATTTTAGTGAAAAATTAAATGGTAGTACTCTGAATTACTCTACTTATGAAAAATAATTGTTTGCTTTAGTAAGAGCTTTAGAAGTTCGGCAACATTACCTATGGCATAGAGAATTTGTGATTAATACTGATCAAGAGGCTATTAAGTATTTAAAAAGTCAATCAAAGTTAAATCGGAGGCATAGTAGATGGATTGAGTTTATTGAAAGCTTTCCTTACATGATTAAGTATAAAAAAGGAAGTGATAATGTAGTTGTAGATGCTCTATCTAGGAGATATGCTTTATTAAATGCCGCAGATACTACTTTGTTGGGTTTTTCTAGTATTAAGCCTTTATATTTGGAAGATCTTGATTTTAAGGAAATTTATAAGAAGTGTGAAATTACTACCTAGGGAAAATATTTCATAACTGAAGGTTATTTGTTTAGGGAAAATAGGTTATGTATTCCTGAGTGTTCATATAGAGGATTATTAATTCAAGAAGCTCATAATGGTGGATTAATGGCACATTTAGGATTTCAGAAGACTTTAGACATATTAACTGATCATTTTTATTAGCCTTATATGAAAAAGGATGTGTTAAAATATTGTGTTAATTGTGTGGCTTGTAGATAGGCTAAAACTACATCAAAACCTTTTGGATTATATGCTCCATTGCCTGTACCTAACCAACCTTGGGTTGATGTTTCTTTGGATTTTATTTTAGGCTTACCTAGAACTAATAGGGCTAAGGATTCAATAATGGTTGTAGTAGACAGGTTTAGTAAAATGGCTCATTTTATACCTTATAATAAGACCAATGATGTTGTGGCTGTGGCTGAATTATTTTTTCTCATATAGTTAAATTACATGGCATACCTAAGACCATAGTTTCAGACAGAGATGTTAAATTCCTGAGTCATTTTTGGAAGGTTTTATGGGGTAAATTAGGAACTAAATTAATGTTTTCCACAACTTGTCACCCTCAAACTGATGGAGAAACTGAGGTAGTAAATAGAACATTAGGTAATATGTTAAGAGCTGTTCTTGGGAAGAATCTTAGATAGTGGGAGTATGTTTTACCTCAGGTAGAGTTTGCTTATAATAGAACTTTGCATTCTACAACTAAAAAGACTCCCTTTGAAATTGTGTATGGTTTTAATCCTTTGACTCCTTTAGATTTAATTCCTTTACCTAATGCTGAATTGCAAAATTTTGATGCTGAATCTCGTGCTAATAATATAAAGAAGTTGCATAAATCTGTAAGCCAACAAATCACTAATAAGGTGCAACAAATGGCTGACAATGCTAATAAAAGGAGCAGAAAAATGGTTTTTAAACCTGGGGATTTAGTTTGGGTACATCTTAGGAAGGAAATATTTCCAAACCTTAGAAAATCAAAATTAGATTCTAGGGGAGATGGACATTTTACTGTGTTAGAGAAAATTAATGATAATGATTATAAGATTGATTTACCTGCTGAGTTTGGGAATGTTAGTAATTCTTTTAATGTTGCTGATCTTAGTCCATTTATGGGTATTACTCAGGTATCAGAGGCGAAACCTTTTCAAGAAGAGGGGAATGATATAAATCTCCAATATTTGCATTTAATTAATTCTGATAATTGCTGTAAATTATTTTGTACTTATAATTGTTTGTCTTATTGTGTGATTGATTAGGGGCAATTAATGCAACACATGGAGGATGGAATTAAAGTTGCTGTAGCTGTTGAAGTTTTGTTGCATAAATTTTTTTTGATATATGTAATCCTATATGATGCATTCGTTGGCAAAATTTGGCTAATGGGGATTAAGTTGGCTGTATAACCCGCCACCCGATCCATGGTTTATGGATTAGTTGGATTGTGGGTTAATCATCCCTTAGTAACCATAATTAGCTAGAATTATTCTTAGCTGATGGGAATTGATGTATAAATATTTCCTTGTAATTTTGGGTTTGGAGTTGTAATTATTTGGGTTGGTCGAATTGTTCCAGTGTCGACCTTCCCCCCTTTTGTGTATTTGGGCTTATTGATTTGGGTTGTTGCGGCTAAGTATTATCCAGCCTGCGTCGTGTAGTTTTATACGAGTCTGTATGCCATATAAATAGGGCGTATACGGATTGTTCGACACTTTTTTGGCTGAATGAAAATTTGATTCTGACTTTTCTCTCAAACTCTCTCTCTCGCGTTCTCTCTCTCTAGCGAATCTCTCACTCGCATCTTCTGCTACTTCTGCTCCTTCTCTTCAATTGATTCTTGATCGTTCTTACTTCTCAAATTTAATTGCCGTTCTCATACTGCGCTTCTGAGTTCTTAGATCTTCCTTTGGAAAGTTCCTTAGGCTGATTATGGCGAATCGAACCCCACGCTCGATTATTTTTCGATCCTTTTTGAGAAGCCCTAATAGGTTTCCATCAGGATAAGTGCGATCAATCCTTCACCTATCTATGATATTAATTTTTTTTTCTTTTTTGCATAGAATAAGCGCTAAAGAGTTAATGCTCAATATTTTAGAAGTTTTATATGAAAGAAATTGAAGAGAAGGGGAAAAGAAGGATTAAGTCACAACTCAAAAAGGCTAAGAACTAAAACGACTAAAGGCAAGAAGAGAAGATAAAGGAGAGAGTAAATTTGAATGTAGAGAATTTCATAAGTGTGAAAATTCTCAACAAAAGGGAACAACCCCCCATGGTTATTGACCAATGCAAAAGATAGACATAAAGAGAGAGAGAGAGAGATGGAGAGAGAGAGAGAGAGAGAGATGGATAAATCAAATAAGGAGGATTTCTTGAAAGCAAGAGGAGTAATGGGAGAGACTAACATAGGTGAAAGAGTGTAAAAGAGTTGATAGATGGTGACGTAGGTGATTGTGGTTAATCTTTTTGTTAAATGAGAAAGGACCATGTAAGATTTAATCACGGGGTGTGAGGATATTAGAATTTGAAACCCTTAAGTCTAAGAAAGTCAATATTAATTAAAGATGGTTTAGGTAATATAAAAACTCTAATAAACGGAAAAATAATCAAATTATTCGCAAATTTTTTTGACAATATAAGAAAATATGATGAATTATTTTAGGAACTAAAATATAAAAAAAATATTGGGAATAAGACTTTATTATATGAGGTCAAAAGAAATTAAAAAAATGGTGAAAATTTCCTAGCTCTAGTTAACTAGAAAGAGTCTAGTAATTGAAAGCCTAAAGCCCTAGACTATAAGGTTTGGAGCATTATTGGCTAGTTGCTTGAAGGTAATGCTTGATCAAGCTGGTAAGGTGAATTAAAAACTAGGGTTTTTAAGGGTAAAATTAGGGTTTAAGAGGTATGAATAAGGGTTCACACAAGGTTTAATGTTAGGGAATGGATTATAAGACTAATCACCCATGAATTATGGTTATAATCATTTTTGGGGTATTATTGATATTGTCATGAAAAGACTAAAATATAGGAATTCTAAATACTTAATCTTGAAAATATAATGCAAAATAGAAAAATACCATATTACCCTTATACAAGAATTTAACATATTACACATATAAAACACTAGCATGCATTTCTACTATTTTATAATTTCCATGATATTCATGCATAATGACTTTAAAGTACATGTTGGCACTTTTGAAGGAAAATAAATCATAGTATATGCCAAAAGAGATTTATTCAAACTAACCTTGATGATGCTCACATATCATCGTGCCATATACCACAATCTAACAAAATTATTTAAACATATAATAGCATGCATGGCACACAATGAAATGTCTTAGAATAGTGAAACCCTAACATAATCCTAAACTTTTGACATGCATACTATTATAGCATGAATATATATGCTTTTACATGCATACATTCTCTTATTTCAAAACAAATACTAAAAAAGACTAAATGATACTTAATTTTAACATGTTGCTATAAAATATTTAAGAAATCATAAAATTACACATAAAAACAATAAATTCATGCTTACACTTTTTAAAATAAAAACTCTTAAACTTCTATAGAATAAACCTAGCATGATTTTATTCTAAAATAACTTAACGTGCTTATAACAAAATTCTACCATCTACAAAGTAGATGGACTTACCTCCAATCCACACAAAACTTTACCACAAAACTCCTCCTCCATGGCCACCTCAAGCAACATTGTGATCACTTAATGCCAATGACACCCAACACCATATATATTAGAACCAATATAATGAAAATAATAACTAGCATAAATCAAAAAAATTGACGTAATGGACAAATGGATAATCAAACTAGGAAACATGAGACCAACCAAGTTTTAAGGACACCAACTTACACAACAGTTTGTTAGCAGTGTCAGGTTTATATATAAGGAGAAACCAACACAACCAAACTTATGAAGGGGTTAGGATTTGATGATCCTTCACTCATAGACAAAGAAAAATGCCCATATTCATGTGAGGTGGTATGGAAGCAATTTTGGGCAACACAAAGTAGGAGGGAGATGCGAAGCTATATTTAAATGGTATGTTGGGATGTTCATGTAAGGCGACTACTCCATCAAGAAGGATAGATGGAGGTTATGTGTAGAGGGATAAGAACAAAGGAAAGTGTTCCAATGGTGTATTGGTTGTGGCAGTGGTTGGCAAGAAAAAACATAGGGAAAAGTGAAGGGACAAGCTAGGAGAAAGTTTTTCATACAATAGTGGTTGCTAATAACAAAGCTCAGTGGTGGGGCATTATATATAGATGGAAGACACTAGGTAGATGTGAGGCAATGATAACAGTTGGTTTAGATAAGGAAACAAAGGTTAGGAATAGAATAAAAAAGGGAAAAGATGGGGGTATAGGATAGGGGAGTTAGTTTGGTATGCCTCAGGCTATGACCAATCAATGAGAAAGAAAGTTGGTCAGGGTTTCAAGGTTGATAACCATAAGAAGAAAAAAAAGGGTGATAGAGAAAAGGTAGGGATTGAAGGGTTTGGCTTGTAAGAGAAAGGAAAGAACTAGGTGGTAGGGGGAGTTATGTTTATTTAGGCAAGACAAGTGGGGTGTAGAAAGGGAGAGTGCAAGGATAGGTTTGGAGGAGGAGTAGGTGGAGTCAATGCCTGAGGAAATGGTTAAGGAAACATACATAGTAGGTTGTTTGGGTAGTTTTTAGGTTTAGTTTCAACTTGGAGTTGGGGTTAGTTTCTTTGGTTTTGGGGTTGGGGTATTTGCCTGGAGCAAACAAAGAGAGGGGTAGAGTTATATGAGAGGGATAATGTGGTGATATTAGAGTGTTGGGTTTAAAGGTTAAAAATAATAATCAAAGGATTGAGGATTAAAATTAATAAATAAATTAATTGATTACTAAATAAAAAAATTATGACTAATTAATATCTCTCAAAATTTTATTATACTACTCTATATTACAAATATAAAATAATAATACACTTAATAATAGAATATCCAACCCTAAAATTATTTTTATATTTAATTATATATAATTATGACTTTTAAAAAGTGGGTATTATATTGTGAGCAAAATAAAAAACCTAAGTTAACACACTAACATGATCGAGCATACAAATTTAATAGAAAAAAATTACCTTTCTTTGCCACTACTCACAAGTAATGAATAATAGCACCATATTACTTCACCTCTCACCAATATCTCTATTTGCACTAAGTTTTTGCCATTAGAAAGGAAAATGACAAACTACAATTGTGATCAAATATTTTATGTCGTCTCCATATATCAAATATGAAATCAATGATGGTAAATTAATATTAACCTAAAATGATTGAGAAAACTTGCACTACATAGTATATTTTCTTTGCTATGCTTTTAGGTTTGATTAGAACCCTAGGGAAAAGATAGAGGAAATGGAGAATATTAGTGGAATTACTCATAGGTTGATAACAATAATATATAGAGGCATAGGGGATGCCATGTTTTAGGTCATTGAAGTTGCTAAGACCATTCCTATAGTTATGACTTGGCTAATAGGGTAAGAGGGATAAAATGACAAAGGAACTATAATGATTTTAAGTTTAATTGTTCATTTATGTTAATTATGTATATGGTAACACTTTTCATATCTATTTGCTCTAAAATATGGTGTATTTCTGGCGACAACATTTATGATTCCCAAAAGTATTATGCTTCTTAGCTACATCTTTAAGTTTTTTTAATAATATAATTTAATTACGTTGAAAACCTTTTGGTAACGATAAATTATGTTGTCAAAAATATGAAAAAAAATAGTGAAGTCTTTTGGTTGTTATTAATATTAACATTTATTTTGTGTAATGATTAAGTAGTTATTAAATGGATAAATAAATTTTATATTTAATATATATAAAAAAAATTTGATAATAAAATATTCATTACTAAGATATTTTTAATTATAATGACTCTTAGTCGTTGCTAAAGTTGGTTACTAAAGTTAAAGTATCTACTAATGTATTCTAGTAAAATAGTATTACACCTAAATAACAAAAAATAGTTATAAACATTCAAAATGAATAATTAATCCCAATATATAATACTTAACAAGTGACTAACCAAGAAAATATGAAACATAGTTAAGAATGTAAAGAGCACTTAGAACTTATCATAATGATATCTAAACCACCTTATACTTCAACAAAATTTTAGATCCACTAATCATGCTCAAATCAAGATATTCTATATATGTATGTATGTATTGAATCTATGTGTATTTGTTAGCATGCCTGGATAAAAACATAGAATCAATATAATTTAATAAAAACAACATTAATCCTCAAGATCATTCAAAAATTTGAACATAGGAAGAGGCCAAAAGCCCTCCAAAATATCCAAAAACTAAATCAAGGCCTAAAAAATTTTTAAATTAAATTAATATAAGCATGAAAGTTAAAGTAGAAGCCTTAATAAATATCAAAGAATCATCATAATTAAACAAAGGCTAAGAGCCGAACCACTAGAGAACACCCAAATTCATGCTAAACTTGAAACAAAGCTTCTAACATAAATGGATTCTATTTACTTAGGGCCTAGGAGGTTTATTTCAACTTAATATCTAAACGAAAAATATCAAAGTGATATAAATACCTAGAACCAATACCATACCAAAGATTTAACCCACTATTTCTTAAGAAAACACTTATAGATTAAATATAAGGATTTAGAAGTTAAGGCCTAGAAATCCACTAAGGAAATGAGAAAGGGACCCATGAAATGGAATGGATAAAAAGGAAGAGGAGGTGGAAAACCCAAGGGAGAGGAAGGAATAAAAATAAAATAAGTGTTGAAGGTTATATTTGCTTCAAGAATCCTTAAGAGGAAATTTGGAACCACATAATGCAGTCAAGGATTTCCACACACTTTAAAATTAGAAAGAAAATGCTAGGAGAAGAAGAAGATAGTTAGTTGAGGGTAAAAGGGTTAGTTTATTCTTAGGGAAACAAAACTCAAGTTAGCAACCAAAATGAGAGATCCTAATAATTCAAGATTCCTATAAGAAATTCTCTCATCCATTATAATCAATAATGAAAGGATAGCATCAATACTTGAAAAATTAGAATAAAAGTCAAAATTTATGACTTGTACTATCCAAAAGTATATAAATAAACATAAAAAATCATAATAATAACAACATAAGGTTTTTAAATCATTTACATATCAATAACACTAAGATAAAAGGGTTTTTCCGGGTCTTAAAATGCATTTAATGCAAACTTGTATGATGAAGAGTGACTTTTGCCAATAACTACAATACCTATTTTTAAAAATGCTAATTATTAATGGGTAAGTATAAGCATTAATCATAATAATTATGGTAGGGTATTTTGTATTTAAAATATTTTTAATATGTACTATTCTTAAAATATAATAGATATAAAATTTAACTAGGTTAAAATTTGTTAGAGAGTGGGATATTAAAATTAAACTCTAACTTATCCACAACTGATATCTGTTATGTTAGGTAATCCTAATTTCTATAATTGGATATTCTACCATAGTTCTTCACCTAAATAATTACCCTAAATTATAACCCTAGCCTACTATATTTTGCTTAGTCTTTTCCCCCGTTCCTTCCCTTGGTAATATCATCTTACACCATACGTCCCTCTCTCACATGTTTCTTTCCTATTATTTTGCTCGATGGCACATGGAACCCCATCATGTTCATAAACCCTTCCTCCTATCATTTTCCTTCTCCCTTTGTTTCATGAGTTCATCCTCAAATGAAGCCTCCATTATCTCTTCCTCATCTCGAGCTCCATCAAGCAAGTAGAACCTCTCCATTTCTCCATGATGCACTAGTTGTTTGTTTCCTTTCCACTAATTTTTTTCTCCGCAACACATACCACTACCAGTTACCTTCCCTAAGTAACATTCACTTACACCGGTATCTATCCTCCACCTTCAGCAACTCCTACTAAAACCATCTTAAACATAGGACCAAAATCACCTATCACTCATCACCATCTTCATCTAAGTGCACCAGCCTCTTCCTTTTATCTTTGAAATCTCCCACCAAATTCCTCCTCCTTTATACACTTTTTACCATTGAATCTATTTCCCAAGCTAGACATAAATCCACCAAATTTCCTCCTTCCACCTTTAGAAATTTGTGTAGATCCCCTTCCTCCTCCTTTGGCCACTTATGTCAACCTTTTCCCCCTTGCTGCACCTTCACATATAGCAAATCCCCTCCCTACACTAACCATTCTTACCATTCCAACCATTATCAATGACCTAAAGCATTGTTTCTCACCTCCTCTCCTCAAAAATCTCCATCAATTCCTCCTCCCTTTATTACATGAATTTCTTGGTTTCCTTGTTACTTTTCTACAGTCAGTTAGTTATCCTTGAATTATTTTAGTAATTTTTAGCTATTGTTATTTTATATTAAATGCTAATACACATGCTATTGGGTTTTAATTTCCTAGTTAATCCTTAAGGATCTTAAAGAAGATAGTTTTTTACTTTTTGTGTAAGCTTAGATTTAGGTAAATCTAATTACTCATAAGACTATAGAAATTATGTGTGAGCATGCTAGGATTATTTACATTTAGAATCTTTCAAGGGTTTCATATTTTTTAAGTATTATGTCATGCATGATAAAATGATAACATGTTAAATAAATGGTATGTACTATTCTTGTAATTTAAGTTATATACATAAGTAATATGTTATATGATTTATGTCTACATGTCCAGGTTTTTGTTAGGGTTTTCATTCTATTTAAGTTATGATTTGAATACCATGATAAATATTTCATAATTACTAATGCATGGAAGTTAGGGTCACTGTTTTTCATAGAGGCATATACGCATGATAAGAGTTAGCTTATGATGAATTCTTTTCACATAACCTAGGGTTAGAGATATTTTCCTATATGTACTCTAATGATGATTTTCCTATTTAATTTTTATATTATAATATAATATGTATGTATATGCTTAATGGAATATATGATAGGTAAGAGTTACATGATTAAGTTTTTGTGCGTATAACCCAGTAAATGCATGAAAAGTGGAAAATATAGTCAATCGCTACACTACAAAGATTACCTATGTGCTAAATAATGTGAATTATTATCCTTTAGAGGTTTATTAAAAAATTTCACATATTAATAAATTTTGGTATGTAAAGGAATAAAATGATGAAATTAGGGTTTTAAAGGGCATTTTGGTGATTTTAACCTAATTTATTATTTGTGAATAATTAGATGTTAGGATAGCCTTAGACTTTTGATAGGTTAACCTTAATGTTGACTTGGATTTGACATAGGCAGATGATCTTAAGGTTTACCTTTATAATTTTAAATAAAAGGGAAAAAGTTTAAGTATGAAATGGGAATTATGTGTAGCATGCATTATTTGTGATCACATCATAAAATATTAATACTTAAAGTGAAAGACCTCAATTTAAGAGTGATTACTATCTAGGATTAGCTCCCTTTGTGATGATATGTTATACTTCATTTTATTTGGTCTACTGGTGTGTCTTTATGACCTAGTAAGGCCCTAATATACTTTATGGGTGATCCTGGGCCCTATAGGGGTGTCGATAGTTAAGGATTATGAAAATGAGGGCTGAGGATACTATGTTGCCTTTGTACGCCAGTATGACTAGGTGTACCAATATGTCCTTGGGTTCAAGAGTAAGGGTATTTTGTTGCCTTTAGGTAATAATATGACTGGGTGTAAATAAATGGATTTATCTTGGAACCATGGATTTGGTAATTACCTTAGTGCCCTACCCTAGTATTTGGAATTATTTAAGTTTTTTGTTTTAATAGTTGCCTTAGTGCCCTACCTTAATATTCAGAATTGTTTTGGATTTTTTGCTTTGATAGTTACCTCAATAACCTACTTTGATATTTGGAATTTATATACATTTTTTGATTCGATAGTTACCTTAGTGTCCTACCTTGGTATTTGGAATCTATTTGACTAATCAAATATGTCTATCGTACCATGAGATAATGTGATGTGAACTAGTATATCTTCCCATTTAACTTGAGACTTGATGTTATGTATATTATTCCATAATTATTATATATGGTTATGGTCCATACATTATTCCCCAGTATGATTTTAGATTTTTTTTGTAGCTATATGCAATGTGGATATACTACGTCTTGTGAAGTGTTGTGATTTACTTAGTAATATAAATTCGTATTGATGCTACTTTTGCAGCTGACTACATGAAGGGTATATAGTAGCTCTCGACATATTATAATGACAAGGAAGAGATACCATTTTCGGAGTGGGTTTTTAGGTCTAAGAGTTAAGAAAAACCAATGTTGTAAATTTTGATACCCATTTTGATGTAATCAATTTTCCTTTCAACTCATACGTCCCTTAGTTTTTTTTTTAATTTCCATTTTTGTATGGAGTATATTATCTATAACTTTATATATGTATTGTCCCATGTTTTCACTATTTTATTTTTGTTATAGTTTATTTTATGCCTTAGCACTTGGCATAAGAAAGGTGAGGGAACTAGATAAATGGTAAATGTGGTAGTAACGCCTACAAATTTTGTAATTAACTCTTCCACAAAAAAAAAATTATTAAGTGTGAAAAATGGGGGTGTAACAACAACTATGTTTGGAATTTGAAAGAATCCTAGGGAACTTAAAAAAATAAGAGGTTCTCAACTATCCACATAAAAGTAGAGTCTTGAAAGATTTCAAAAGACAAAAGTGGATCGAAAGTCTTATAAGAGTTAAAATAGTAAGAAATGGATAAAAAAAGGTCGAATGAAAAATTTTAAAAATATAACAAAACACTCAAATTTCCCAAAGGGTGTAATGCAAATTTTAAAATAGTAAATTTTTGCTTTTAAATTTTGAATCTCTTGAATGATTCACGGTTTTGGAGAAGTGGAGAATTATAATATAACCCTATGTTTATAATAGTACACATTAGATGAACCTCCATCTAAAACCTCATTTACATATGATGGGAACCACTAAAATAGTTGGAAGATCATATGAGTTGCAAAGGTATAAAGTTACGGCTATCAAGGGCTTTTTTAAAAAAAAAAAATATCATATATTAGGTCTAAACTCATAACTATTAGATGAATTTCCCCACACTTTAAGTTCACAATGACATTTTTATTCTAATAACAAATAAGTATGAATAGTTTCTATAATACCCTAAAATTTACAAGAAAATTGTATGGGTGTTTCTATGATAACTTATTTGTAAAAAACCCTAATTTTGAAACACTATTTATAAACTTGTAATCATGTGTTATTAATGATAAAAATTATTGTAGGATGTTTTGTATGGTGTTATTATTATTTTTATTATTATGGCATAGTCAATATAAAATTAATTGGGATCAAATTTGATATAACTTTGGTTATTAAATATAATTCTAGCTTAAATGCTAACTGGTATCTATTTTACCAAAGACCCCTAATTAAAATGAGTTTTTTTCCCCAGTTTAGTTTATTTATCTATCAACCCTACTAAACCCTACTATAAATCACACTTTTGTTTCTTGATCCCACCTCATCCTCCCCTATCACATTTTTTTATTCACAACAAATTTATCTTATTTGTTCCATACTCTACCTCTACCCCATGTTTCTTTCATATTGTCTTCTCACCTTCGCATGCCATTGCATATATAAATCTTTCTCCCTCCAAATTTTGTGTTGTAAATCCCACCAAAAAACAAATGTGTGTTCTATGTTTCCTTTCCCTTTCTCACGAGCTTCATCCACATCATTATCCTTATTGTTTTACCCTTTTCTTCATCACTTTTACTTAGCAATGCCCACATCCTTTGCTCTTCTCCTCTTAGATGTGCCATAAAGTTCCATAGCTCCCCCCTTAGCTATACCCAAAACTATCGTAACTCCCCCCTTGGCTACACCCCAATCACCCCATGGCTACACCCAAAACTACCAAAGCTCCCTTATTTGGAAATGGCAACACATGTCATTACCCTCCTCCTTCCTTGTGTGACTTTACGATGTTGTTCTTTGCCTCACGTATCTTTTATTACCCAGTTATTTTTGAACCTCTTTATTGAGGTTGTTTTAATTAATTTTAGCTATTTTTTGTGATATTAGATGCTAATATATGTGTTGATTATGATGATGTAAGGACTTTGAAGAGGTTGAGCGGAGATTAGTTGTCTAAATCTTGATTTATTTCTTTTACTTTGATAAGAGGTGACTGCATCCTTCTAATAATATGTGGAAGCATATGATAACGCATAGAGGTCCTTATGTTTCTTAGGTTATGATTTATCCATGGGTTTTTGAAAGGATATATGTATGCATTATCCAAAAAAATTTAACAGTAAGTATTCAAATGTCATTAAATGTATTAAAGGATATTAACATGCTAGTAAATAATTGGTATGTATGTTTGAATTACCATTAAATATGTGTTATATACATGTGTATTATGTTGAATTGTTAACACATACATGTTTAGGGTCTTTTAGGGTTTGGGATCTTGTAAACTTATAATTTAAATGCCATGCTAAGGTTTATACAAATAGAATAAAAGCAATCATACATGATTAAGGGTAGAATACGATAATTGTTATTGCATGATATTATGCAAGGGATATATGTCACATTAGAAACATATGATTAGGGTTTGTACATGTAAATTACTAAATATAGGAAAGGTAAAAAAATATAGCCAATTGATAAATCATAAAAATTACCTAGATGCTAAAAAATTGTGAAGTATTGTCTTTTATACATTTCATGATAAATCCTCATAATAATAATGTTTCAAAATTGGATAATAATGGGGAAATTAGGGTTTCAAGAGCATTTTGGTCATTTTCAACCCAATACACCTATTATGAGTAATTAGATGTAGAATGGCCTTAAAATATTGATATGTTAACCCTATTGTTTACATTTTCTTTAATTGAACCATTTACCATAGGGTCGACTTGAATAATTTGAAATAAAGGAAAAATAGTTAAGTATGGAAAATGGAAAGTGTTATGTTATATAAGATATTTCTGATCACCTTATAAAATACTAATACTTAAAGTTGAAGACCTTGAGTTTGTGAATGGTTTCTCCATAATTTTAGCTAGCTTAGAGAATAGGTAGGAGCCCTTGGATTGTTTTGGTTTGTTTCTATGTCATTGTTTCCTAACAAGGCCCCAATCTACTCTATAGGTAACCCATGGGCCCTATTAAAGGTATCAATATAGGTATTAGGTGTCCTAAGTTTGGTGTGTATTGTGTTGCCTTATACACCAATATAACCAAAGTGTTGTTATGCTTTTGGCTGGATGGTTGAGAGGGTGTCGTGATGCCTTATGCACTGGTTTGACTGGTGTTTTTTTATTTCTTCAAGTTATTATTGTGTCCCCCGAAGTAATTAAAATGGAAATAAATATTATGTAAGAATATAAATAGATTATTCTTGGTATGTATCTTAGTAGTTACCTTAGTGCTCTACTTTGGTATTTTGGAGTTGATTTTGATGTGTTGATTCGATAGTTACCTTATTATTGGTGCTTAGATATGTTTTGATGATTTCAATTCTTGCCATTTCATTATCGCATGATTTCCTTAATGTATCTATATCATGTTACAATATATGTGCCTCATGTGGCCTTACATGTTAGTGTTGTGTAATGATTCACTTAGTACCATAGTACTGAAGGGTTCCATTTCTTAACCCCATGCCTATTCAAGGAGGTAGTGATAACCTTGTAAGAGTACTTTGAGGGTTAAGCTTGCTGGCTTCTAGTAGAGGTTGAGAGTTAGGACTATCTAGTGTGTGTCTTAGCATCTTTTGATCAAGATATTACTTAGACTTTTATGCCCTTTGTTATTTCTCCTTTTGTTATATTATAACTCTTTTCCCTGATCCTTCTTTATTTATCAAGATAATGTAAACCTATAATGAAATTGCTATTTTGTTCTTATGTTGTAAATTTTATTTAAGCAATGTAACATTTTAGCCTTAGCACTTAGTATAAGAATGGTAAAGGATGTCGGACTTATACTAAGTATAGCGATAACACCCATTATTTTTGTAATTAATACTTCAGCAAAATAAAATCTTTAAGCAGTAAAAATGAGGTGTTATGATTTCTACCACATCTAACATAGAGAAGATACAATAAATACCTAACTTGTACCGAGTGAAAATCTAAAAAGTATCTCATGCCCAAATATAACTTGTAGCTAACACCTACTCTATGATTGATACAAAACTACACCATAATTAGAAAGAATGTAATGATCAAAGAATAAAAAATAATAAAAATAGAGAAATATAAGGAGATACATAAACAAATGTAGTGTCAAATGGAGGTAACAATCTATAACAATACCAACAAAATGAGATATAAAGTAGGATTTGAGTACAAAAATAAGCTAAAAATATCCATATCTGAATACAAAACAAACACTATCATTGCGTTATTGGATAACCCTATTCTAAACCCACTCAATCAAATATTTACAAAGTCTACATTTTCCTTTCAAACATCCTCTTCATCTATTTGTATGAGGTCATTTGGGAAGTATAATATAAGTACAATACTCATATTGAGTAAATATAACCAACTAAAAGTAGAGACCATGCTCAAATATTGCATATATTCATAGGATATATGGGAAACACATGCTAAAACATAAATTCACAACTATCTTACCCAAGTAATAAAATAACATGTAATGTGTAAAACTAATATAATATTACAAGTTAAAGTAGGGAATTGATGAAAAACACACTTATAAGAAATCACCCTTTATTTTTTCCTTTTTCCGATGTTATTACACCATACACTAAACTAATTCATCTAAGAAGGAACCTAAATCCATGATTTGAAGAGTAAAAACATATAGCAAGCACATAAGCTAAGAAAACAATATAAAACCCATTTAAGTCATCGTATCCTTAAGTATTTCTACCTTTAAAAGGTCTCATAGGCTTCCTATATTATAGAGTTGAGCCTACTATTGCATAGAGTTATATGGCTAATATGAAATTACTAGGGAAAACATCTACTACATGTCCCTACCTTAACACTACTATGGAACCTAGATTCAAAAAATCACAATAGATAATAGTTATTACAAAACTAATGATAAAATTATGAAAATTTAATTGTGTTATTTGGGAAAAGGTTTTTTTTTATAATGGTTTCAGGTGAAACTATTATTAAAAATGAGTTTGTATATGCGGTTTTACATGATAACCTTTTAGATAACAGTTTTAGGAGAAGCTACCATCAAAATCAAAAAAAATTGTAGGCTTTTAATAACTAATATATTGAAAACCTATGTATAAAATCTTATCTAACTCCCTCAAATTGATACTACCCCATCTCATTAACTTGGTATTCATCACTTTAACACTAGCACACAACCAGTCATTCCTTCTTACAACCTTCACTTCTTCCATAGCTAGCCATAATTTCTCCTCCTTACTGACTACTTAGTACCGATCTTATTATTATTCTCTTCCTTCTTTTCTCTTTGTGTTTTTCTTTTGTTTATGTTGCTTTTTTCAATGATTAAGTCTCACTAGGAGTTTTTGTGTGATTTTGGTATATGATATAGTAGATATTCTTGAGTACTTATCCTATCTATAATTATCTTATCCAAATTGAGGTGTTTTTATTATTTAATCTACTTGATTCAAAAATTAACTTGACATTTTTTTATACAATATTTTCAACTTGAACTCTCAAGATCTAGATTAATGTGATACAATCTAGTGGCCTTACTATAGTAGATTCAAACATTGACAATGAACAATGGTGTGGTAGCCTGAATATTCATCCTTCTTTTCTTCTTGTCAACGAATGTTAGTGTGCTACAGTCTAAGTAATTCACTCTTAATCTTATATTTAATCTTGCTAGTGGGTTTTTTGTTTTCTCTTTTATTTTTATGTTTTATGTTTTTTTTTTGGTTTCATAGCCTTTTGTATACATTTTTTTTATTTAAATTCGTTGATTTAAAATTTTCTTTTAATTTTTTTTAGTTTCAATCTTTATTCTAAATTTTATGTTTGTGTTTGGTTAATATTAGTTTGGTATCAAAATTTTAGGTTTTTTAGTTATTGGGAAAATTCTATAAACTACTAATTTGTTTGCTTGTCATTCACCTACTCTTTCTTTTAGATTATCACTTTGAAAGATGATGAATATATGTAAAAGGGGACATCGACAACAAATGCGTAAGTCATGTTTCTGCTTACTCTAAAACATTAATTTTTTTTAACTGTATGGTGTATTTCCATAGGGAACTCTCAGCGTTCAAATACAAATTAAAAATGTAATTTAGACCAAAAGATTGATGCTATTTAAGATGATAGTATCATATAAAACAAGCACCAAAAGTTTTTGGAAATGAGCCTTTAATGACATGTGTCAAAAAATATATTATTAAAACTTGCTAAAAATGTATGTTTTGATAATGATTTTTTAGCAAAAAACAATATTAAAAGCTTAAACCTTTTTCCTTACTAATGTGTTTTTTTACTTTTAATAATAGTTTTAGAACCTTTATTAAACTGTTAATTACCCCAACTTCAATGTGACTTCAAAATTGTTATCAAAGCATTGTAATAACCATTATTAATGATTATTTCCATAGTAGAGTAGGGACCAAATTGAGGCT